>OX637467.1:683506-1188232 GCA_951799995.1 Trifolium subterraneum
CAACCCCACTCTTCATCTTTCTCCCTTTCTTCCTAGTTTAATTTTCCTTTCTAGAAAGGCAGTAATAAAAATCACTGCATTTCAACGTTTTTAGTCACATTGGTCAAATAGAAGATTAGACATTGTGAGTGAAGAAGAAAAGAGACGTCTCATGGGAGACGACTCCATCTCGTACTCGCAGTCATGCTCCTCTTCACTCTCTTTTCTGACTATACACTTCTATCTGAGCCTCCTATTCTTCTTCAACACCCCCACACCCATACCCGTCCCTATGCCATGCATGTTTTCTACACCTCTCACTCTTTCCTTTCCTAACTTTGTTATTATTTCTTTCTTTTATGACACTTTACACCCTTTGTTTTGAGTTTCCTGTCCAGCATTAACTTTTCCCCCGATTCTCCATCTGCCACTTCTATTTATGCTTTTAAATTCTGTAACAACTTTGTGCCAATTCATCGTAATATTTTTTCTATTTTGTTTGAGTCCTGAGTGGAAGATTGATTGAGTCTCTGGTTTCCCTGTGAATTAATGATAAATTCATAGACAAAAAGCTCTTCAATGATGAAATGAATTTTGTATAACTTTCTCACTTTTTCACCCCGTCTCTTTTTTTTCAGGTGTACAAACGAAACACAAGATGCCAGTATCTAAGGAAGCTAAACAAAGAGGATAATGATTCTGTCCAAGAAATGTAAATGGGTACGCCAATTATTTTTCTCTGATCTCAGTCAACACACCAAGTTCATTGCCATGCGGGTTTTCATAATCAATTTCATGTTGTAGACACTCAAACTTTTGCCAAAGTAATCTTGCATTGCACCTTAGTCTTAAATTCAAAGTGTGACCAGACTTTTGATAACAATTTGAAATTGGTAAAAATAATTATGTATGAGTCCTATGGAAAAACTAGTATCTGATCAAATCTGTTGACACTTGTAAATTGTGAACAAATTAGCCAACCAAGTTAGTGGACATGCAAGTGTCACAACTTCGATTCAATCTGGTTTTACTACTAATAACAACAGATGCTTCCCTAGGCTTTAGTTCATTACTGTTAGGCAAAGTAACTTCGGTCAAATTTAACTGACTTTCCACTGAAGGGGAGTGTTAAAGTCTTGAGTCATTTAACTCTTTTCTACTTCCTCCTATTACTTATTATGTATATACTAGTTGTTCTGTCATTGCTACAGATTCGAAGTGAATATGGTCACGCACGGGTGTCCTACTAGTATGGTTCTAAAAACAAAGAATCTACAAGTTATCCTAGTATATATTATTTTGCTTTTACGTGTGTATTCTGCAGAAGTGTTCTATTCAGAATACTGCTGTATACAATCATATCATGGATAAATATGTTGCTCCTTCTTGACCTAACTTTTGCTTATACCTATTTTCTTTTCCTGTGCTTTTGATTGCCGGTCTTTCAAAAGGTCCGCTTCAGAGCAAACTTTGGAGCTGGCAGCTAACCTATTTACGTCATTCTCAGTCTTCAAAACGCGAAGGGCCTAAAGGCACAGAAAATTGATTAACATCTTCATACCCATAGCAAAGATTCATAATCAATTGAAAATTTTGTTTAATCATTAATACTTGCAGGCTTCATTTGTTATAGTTTTCACCGTCAAGAACTATTTCTTTCTTGCGGTTTGTTGGGTATTGAATTGAATGAGGCAGTGATGATGGATGGATGGCTCTGGCAAGGCGTTTCTATCATGTTGACGCAGCCAGCCAACTATCTCTTTCTGAGCCTCTTCTTTGCAACTACACATTAGTCTGTGAGGCTTTGCTGCTCTCAGAGATGACTCTTCCTGCACTGCCAACAACCATTGTTGTTAAACAGTGGTGCCATAGCATAGCGGAATTTGAACAAATCGTTATTGTTCTGCGATATGCTATTTAGCAACGAATAACATTGTTATGTAGTGGAATTTGAACACTTTTCTATTTTCCTCTCTCTCTCTCTCTCTCTCTCTCACACACACACACTCATCATCATCATCATCATCATCATCAACTTGACTTTCTTTCTTCTTCTTTTGGATCATATATGAGGCAGTGATGATGTTTCATGCAACTGCATGTATCTGGTCAGACATTGTGGGTGAAGAAGAAATGAGCTTTGTCATGGCGAGGCAACTCTATCTCGCAGTCGCAGCCATGCTTGTGCTCCTCCTCTTCACTCTCTTCTCTGACAATACACCTCTATCTGAGCCTCCTATTCAATAATAATTGTTAAGAAGTCTCACATCGGATGTGAGTTGGCCTAAACATGGCTTTATAAGTAAGAGACAATCCTCACCTTACAATTTAAAGAGGCAGTGATGATGGATGGATGGTTCTGGGAAGGCGTTTCTATCATGTTGGCGCAGCCAGCCCATCTTTCTCTTTCTGAGTCTCTCTCTTTGCAACTACACATTAGTTCGTGAGGCTTTGCTGCTCTCAGAGATTATTCTGTCTGTCTGTGAGTTGCTCATTGCCTATGATCAACAACAACACTACAATGAAACGACAACAACAACAACAACAACATTCACACCCTATTAGAATTTGAGAGGCCAATACTCAACCACAAAAGCTAGCTTGAGAGTTGAGGTTTGCACTACATTATAAAGGCTATCTTTGCCATATCTCTAGCCAATGTGGGACTTCTAACACACCCTTTCTCTTCACTTTCATCAAATTCAAACAGACCCTTTCATGATCTTCATTCTTTCTTCTTCTTCTTTGGGATATAACGAGGCAGTGATGATATTTCATGCAACTGATTCGGACATTGAGTGAAGAAAAGACCTGTGTACTGGCGAGGTGACTATGTCTTGGGTCCTTCCATAGACGCGTGTAGTCGCAGCCATGCTCATGCTCCTCTTCACTCTTATCTGACAAAACACCTAATCTGAGCCTTGTATTCTTCTTCAACACCCACACTCTTCATCTTTCACCTTTCTTTTTATCTTAATTATTCATTTCTAAAAAGCAGTAAAAATCACTTCTTTTCAATGTTTTCAGTCTAGTGTTGTCAAATAGCGGCATTAGTGGCACTATAAAACTACATAGCAAAATTTGAACAGACGGCTATTGTTTGTGATATGGCCATCATTGCTGCCAAACAACACCACTATATAGCATAGCAGAATTTGAGCAAACTGTTATTTTCAATGATCCGTGACTGACAACACCGTTTCCAACATTATTTCTACACCTTTTGTTATTGAGTTTCCAGCTTTATTTCCCCCCAAACTTCTCCATTTGGCACTTCTATTCATGTTTTCCTTTGCTTTTTAATAATAATTCTACAATATTTATTTTCATAGAATGTACAGGTAAAAGGCTCTTGAGGAATGAATGATGTTCTCATAATCACCCACCTCTAACGCTATAACGCTACAGATTTCTTTTGTTTATTTTTTTGTTGAATTGTTTAGAACTCTCGTATTCATCTCATATCCTACTTTTCAGGTGTTACAAACAAAACACGAGATCCCAATATATAAAGAGGCTAAACAAATAAGATGATTCTGCTGAAGAAATGAGGTGCATGTCATTTTCTCCCATCTCATGGACCAGAGACTACACACCAGACTAAGTCCAATGTCACCCTGGTTTTCATATTCAGAAGAATCATCAAGCGAAATAACACGAACTCGTACTAGTACTCTTAAATGTGTGATTTTCCTACCATGACTCATCATTATAGTTGTTCCCAAACACGGTTCTCCTATTCCTCTCCTGTCAAGCCAAACTTGGTCCCCAATTTTTTTTGTAAATTCTGAATTGGAAGAAATTATATGCCCTGTAATTGTTGTCTTTTCTTTATATATGTTTAGGATATGAAGATTGAGCCAAATTGTACAACATCAGTGTAAATCTTCTAATTTGCATTCTTGCTCAATTGGCTTTGTGAACTTTTCTTCTGAAAATATTTTTTGATTTATGGTCTACTTGAAAATCAAAATTTTGAGCTACTTTGACCAAGTTTTCTATGTCTCATTTCTATTATCACATTTGATCATTTTTTAACCAGCGAGTCTAAAACAAACCTTTGGTTACCACTTATTAAAGACTAGAAAATTATTTTTCTTCTCATAATTTGAGATGCCTCGGGTTTTATTTACTTCACAACAAATTTGACAAGGGAGTTTTTTTACAAATGTGCAAATGCATTTAGAAATAAAAATAGACCTATATGAATCAGTTTAGGAACCAGTTTACTAATATAAACCATTAAACGTATTACTCTTGAATCATACAAGAATTTTCCAATAGACACATGCTGCAACTCCTTTATCTTAATCACTCAAAGAAGGTACAATGCGACGAATGGAGTAAGCACAAGCTCCAAAAGTTTCCCGTAATCTTTCATTTGCAAACACCGACTCTCACCGCATTGGCTCCAAGATGGATTTAGTAAGTTGTGAATTTCTGTTCATTCTGCTGACATGCATCAGCAGCATTCATGCTCTATGTTCATTCCTTTAAAGAAGTAGAAAACCTCCTTGCATTGGGTTAGCAAAAATTATTTGCAAAGTATTGTCACAGGCTCACAAAATAGACAATGGCATTCAAATTAGGTAAAGGGAATGAAATGCAGAGAACAGAAGACTACAATGGTTTCCTGTTCTATTCTCTTGTTTCAATTTCTTTTGGACTAAAAATAGGTCAACACAAACACGACAAAAATTACAAGCAGCAATATCTTATCAAAATCTATCTTTATTTCTTTTATGAGTAACTGGTATATATAGGAAAACAAGACTAATAGGTGCATCATTAATATAGTTACATATTACACATGCACATCAAAGTAACTAGGAAGAGTCTTCCTTGCTTGCAACCTCCAAGCCATTACCTGCAAATACAATATATTCATTCATATAAATAACTCATCTCAAAGCCAATAACCAACCAGTTCACATACAATAATAAGTAATAACAATGCCAAATTTCAATAATAACAGAAAAATTACATAGTCTTACCATCAGGGTCAAAGAAGAAAACTTGTTTAACCTTGCCATTAGGCAGAGATTTCTCAAAAGTCTCAATACCCTTATCCTGCATCATAAAACAAACCCATGAATATTTCCACTCAATTAACAAAACTCCACATTACTTTATCACAAACTTCTCTCTTCCCAATGCACGTGTATGTTTAGTTTCGGCAAAATTGATTTAAAATGTTTAGAATTTTCTCAAGTTGAATTGATTATGCTTCCAAAAATATTCTAACTTGAAGCTAGCATATGAAGTTTTTGCCTCTACAATCGATTTTTTAACATTGAATTTAATGTTCAATTCAGTTTTACATGAATGTGTCTGACTAACCATAATAATTTTTCATTCAACTCTTTTTTCTTTTTTTTTCTTCGTTAACTCTTGTTTTCAAGGGGAAGGGGCCGGTAATCGAGTTTAATTGCGAGATAAGTAACGTATGGCCAATCATAATCAACTTTACAAGTCAATTTATCCAAAATAAAATTTTTGTTGCAGCAGAACCAAATACACACTTAGGGCACACTTAACGCCCGTTTGGATTGACTTATTTTTTTAGCTCAGGCAAAATAGCTCATGCAAATAAATAAGTTTTAATGTATTATTATAAGTTTTTCAATATAGTTTACTAAAAAAATCTTATAAAGATGCAATTTTTGTTAGTAAAAACTTATAAATTAATATAAAAGTTTATTTATTTGCATAAGCTATTTTTATAAACTTAAAAATAAGTCAAATCCAAACGGGTCCTTAGTTGTTGTAAAACTTTCATTCATGACACTTGTCAATAACACAAACCCAACATTAAAAAACAATGATATGATATTTGGTACCATGAAATAGTGGATGAAATGATGAAAGAAAAGAAAACCTTGAGAGTTTGGAGGAAAGATTGGAAATTAGGGACAGAGAAGCAGAGATGATGGCCTCTAGGGAGATGGGAAGGGTCTTTAACAGGAGAGGCAGCACTCCATGGACCTTCAGGAAGATTGTTTGATGGATTCCGCTCAATGAGATGGAGATATAGTGAAGAAGATGGAAGGCGTAACCAAACAACCTTAAACTCACCGAACTTGGGACTTTCTACTTCCTCAAATCCAAATATCTGAAACAAAATCATACATAGAAATATAACATGATGCATGCATCTGATAATAAGTTAATGATTGAGAAGAGAAAGAAAAGAACCTGTTGGTAGAAATCGGCAAGGCGTTTGATGTCGGTGGACTCTCGAGATATATGATTCAGACTCACACCTTCTTCTGCTGCTGCCATTTTTCACTTCAATCTTCTACACACAATTCTTCTCTCCTACAATCTAAAAACACATAATCTTTTTGGAATAAGTAAAAAAAAAAAAAAAAATTGACTAAGAATAAGTAAATTTTTTAGTCTCTAAAAATATAACAATGATTTTTGTCCTATAAATAATTTTTTTTATTAACCATTTGCTTGTCGAGAGAAAGGAATCTCATAATTCAGAGTTCCACTGTAAGGTTAGAAATATTTGTTCAAGAATTATTTTCATGAGAAAATAAACTAGGATTTTCCCGAACAATACGTCTCAAATGAACTCATTAATTACTTGAGTTCAATGTCTTGATTAAAAATGAAATATTTTAGTTTTTCAAAATGTAAATTTTGTTGTTACTTATTATTAATGACTAATTTATGTTTACTTTAATGTCAATTATTATAGTTTACTAGACACCGACCCGTGCTATCGCACGGGTTTTGTAGATTTTCATATATTATATAAAAAGAACTATAATAAATTTTTTAAAATAAATGACACAATCAAATTTGTCTTTTAAAATCAGTCCAAACTGACTCATCCCAGTGTATAATAAAATCATCCAAGAATCATATTGAATATTATAAAAATCATGCAATGCAGACCATCCATGTTTAAAATATATGCTGCCATTAATTTTTTCAACTAAAATTTCAAATTAATTTCCGTTTGGATCAATAAGGGTGTGTTTGGTAGGAGAGAAAATGAGAAGAGAGAAATAGAAACACGGAAACCGATGCATGTATTTGGGTATTTCTATTTCTCTCTTTTCATTTTCTCTCCTACCAAACAAATGTTAAGTGTAGCATAACGATGTACGTTGTTGTCACCAAAATCAGATGCAAACATTTTTTATAACATGACCGTGCCATAAAATAAAAATAATAACAATGTTAAATCTCTACCAATGTGAAATGCTCAAATACAATCAAATACATTCGGTTGAAATAAAAGGTATACTTACTTTACCATGGTGAAACTCAACATAATAAGTTTGATATTTGAACATGTATTACAGAAACAATTGATTGGATTGCATATTCAATACATGTTGGTTTCAAAAATATTTCAAATGGATTGATATGTCATAGTGGCTGATATATAAAGTCTTTACAAAAAAGTTATAAGTTCAACTCCTACTGAGGACATTTTTTAATAATTAAATTGGAGTTTTAGTAGGGTTAAATTAGGGTTACTTGGAGACTTAACAACTTTTATATATATAATGATATTAGAATTTTGAAGGCTTATACTCAACCACAAAATACGTCCAGTATTATTGGGCTTGATGCGTGAAATCAATAACAATGGATGACCCAAATATAGGAGGTCTCTACAACAAACAACAAATGGATCTAGAATAAACTCTGATACCATAATAGAATTTTGGAGGCCTATACTCAACCACAAAAGTTAGCTTGAGAGTTGAGGTTTGCACTATTTTATAGCCAATATGAAACTTCTAACCGTTTATATGTTCATGATGTGTGTATGATATGTTAATTTATTATGTAAAATTATGTATGTCCATATTATTTTCATCATTGACTAAAATCAACATAGAAAATTTGAAGAGGACAAAATTTTTAAGAATTAAAATCAAACACAAACAAAAATTACAAGTAGTGATATCACTATATCAACTAAGATCTAGCTAGTAGCTACATTTTTAGATTAATTAACAGGTAAAGGAAAACATGAGTAATCAAGGAATAAACAAGGCAGAACACAATTAATTAGTCGGTGGATTGATGATAGATTTGGTCACACAAAATGACAACTACATCTAGAGGATATGTGGTTGTAACATTTGTGAGGTGTCCTTATTAATTAGTATTACAGTATAATTACAGATTATTACAGGTGCACATCAAAGTAAGTAACTAGGAGGACTCTTCCCTGCTTACAATCTCCAAGCCATTACCTACAAATACATACAATCATTAAAATCAGAGACAATAAACAAAAGAATTTAACAACACCGAATTTAAGTAATTTTAGAAAATTAGTCCGGTTTAATTTGCAAAAGGTAAGAAATAAATAAGATAAAATACTACATGACAAATTTTTAAGGTATTAAATAACTTTTTGTCTTGTACTATATTTGGTGGACAAATGTTATTTTAATATTTTAAATAATTTGTATTTAAGATAAAAAGTTATTTTATGGTTCAGTGACAAAAATCCAGTCCCTCACTCTCAATTTGTCAGATCTCAAAAACAATTTTAAAATAAAATGTTGTACAATTAAATTTGTCATGTCCAGTGTCCCTTAATTTTTTTGGGAGATCAAACACATGGAATTGGATTTCGTGTAGTAATTGTGCTGACGTAGTTACTAATTTCAATCGTCCGATATCAATCATCAATTGAGATAGTTTAAATGTCTTAAGACTAATGTATAATTCAGACCGCCCAATTTCAAATTAATGACTAAGATTAAATACAACATTAAACTGCCTGCAAATTTATCCAAATCTCATAAACACCCATATATATATATATATAGTACTCTTGTCTTACCATCAGGGTCATAGAAAAAAATCCGTTTCATCTCTCTATTAGTCTCAAAAGTCTCAATACCCTTCTCCTGCATACATCATAAACAAATTACACATGCATGCTTCCAATCAACTTCACATTATTACTCTATTCCGTCTCATATAGACCAGATACATTATAATATGAACTTTTGTTTATATATGAGTCGTAATTATGAAGTTTTAATTCATTACAATTGTGAAAAAGATAAATCTAAGTCTAACCTTGAGAGTATGGAGAAAGGAATGAAAATTGGAGATGGAGAAGCAGATATGATGGCCAGTACGGACAAGAGAAGGGTCTTTAACAACGGATGATGATGATGATAGTAGAGCCTCGTTCTGATTAGTGACACGTTGTATGAGGTGAAGAAGGAAAGAAGAAGAAGGAAGACGCATCCATACAACCTTGAACTCAGCTCCAAAGCTAGGGGTCTCAACTTCCTCAAACCCAAACATTTCTTTGTAGAATTTGGTCAGCCGTTCAATGTTGGTGGACTCTCGAGCTATATGGTTCAAACTCACTACTCCTCCTGCTGCCATTCTTCTTCTCTCTTAATTTTCTACATAGGAGGAGATTTCTATTTCTATATCTCTATTGGGGAACAAACAATAATGCTCACCAACACACTCCACTACCCTTTCATTTTCATTACTATGTCTATGTATATCCCACTTCAAATCTAATGTTGTTTACTCCTTTAACCACTTTTGTTGGGTGGACACTTTTTAATTTGGTGGGTGCATTATATTTTTTACATTTTAAATATAACCCGATATAAAATATGTTTATGTATAATCATTCATAAAGGTAGATTTTAAAGATTTAAATAATCTTTACAAAGCTTATCAAACAAAAAAAAAAATCATCTTTATAAGGTCAATAACATTATATTGTATATTGAATGATGAGTAGTTTGCACATGTTTTGTGATGTTACATATATGTTGATATTTTTTATGTTACGTTTTAGATACTATTGAAGTTTAATTGAAGTATCATTCTTTTTTTCTTCTGAATTTGACTTTTCTATGTGGCGGTAAAGGACTAAATTGTTCATTTTTAATTTTTGTTAGAGATTAAATTGTCGCTTTTTAATTATTGTCATAAACCTAATTCTCCCCCAACATGACACATTGGACAATCATCTAAAGAGTCGGCATACATGTTAGCTACTCCCAATTTATAAAATTCAATTTTTTTATTTCACATAAGAACCAAGTTGTCCCAATTTATTTAACCTGTATATTTCTTAGGAATTAAATTGGGTCTCAAATTTTCTCAGAAACCAAATTAGTTCATATATCAATCTAAATTAAACATGCAAAAACATTAAAAAAATTATACATACAAACAGCAACAAAATGAAAGATGTCCATTGGTGTCATCTTCCATATTCTCTTGGATTAAACATAGCTCAATAGAAGAAAATCACAAGTAACAATCACCATCAATCAAAGCATTTTAAGATTAACGGATAAATTAAGGAAATCAAGACTAACTAATCAAGGAACAAACAAGGCGGAACACAATCTGTCCATAGGTTGATGGATGATACTTCAAATGTTTTTGTAACATATATTTGTTTAGTGTCCTTATTATCATGCATTACACATATCACATATGCATGCAAACATCAAACTAACTAACTAGGAGCTTACAACTTCCAAACCGTTACCTGCAAAAGACAATTATAATTAATTTAGGGACATTAATAAACAACATTTTAGTAGTAATATCACAAAATTAATAATTAATTACATAGTCTTACCGTCGGGGTCGTAGAAGAAAACTCGTTTGATGTTGTTATTAATCTCAGAAATCTCAATACCCTTCTCCTACACAATTAATTACACACTTGTCAATATAACAAATCTAACTAAGTAAAAAAAAAAATTAAAAAAAATTGGTATAACTATTAGTATTAATATATAAAGCCATAGTAATGGATGAAGAGAAAAGAAAATTACTACCTTAAGAGTTTGGAGAAAGGAATGAAAATTGGAGATGGTGAAGCATAGATGTTGTCCTGTACGGACATGAGACGGGTCTTTAACAACGGATGACGATGGTTGAGCACCGTCCTCCTCGTTTCTGACCCGTTGTAAGATGTGGAGAAGAAAGGAAGAAGAAGAAGAAGGAAGGCTCATCCATACAATCTTGAAGTGATTATCTCCAAAGTTGGGGGTCTCAACTTCTTCAAATCCAAACATTTCTTTGTAGAATTTGGTCAGCCTTTTTATGTCGGATGACTCTATAGCTATATGGTTCAGACTCACTCCTTCTCCTGCTGCTTCTACCATTTCTTCTCTCTTAATTTTCTACATAGGATGGAGATTGCTATATCTATATATTGGGAATGCATGCTCATTTTTTTATGACAAAACTGGACAATTAAAAAAAAAACGGAGGGAATATTGTTTATTTTAATACTTTTGTTGGGTGGACATTTTTATGGTGGGTGGATTATATTTTCTATTTTTAAATACAAACCACAGTTAAAATATGTTTTTGCATAATCATTCAAAATTAAAGGTAAACTTTAAAGATTAAAATAATCTTACAAAGTTTGTCAAACAAAAATAAATCATTTTTTTTACTAAAAAATAAATAAAGCATTTCTATAAACTACTTTAATTCAACTTGTGTACAAAAGAAAAATAAAACAAATAATTTTAGGAAGATTTGTTTTCCTTTTCCTTTATTCATGATCCCACATTTTACATCCGAGATTTGCAACATGGGTCACCAAAACAATCACCACTAGATGCTACTGTATTTCTGCAAAATGTATCTATCAATTCATCTAAACTTCCAAAGAAATTATCGGTCACAATTATATCAAATAATTCAAATTCATTTTTCACATCAACATTCATCGAATCTTCCAAATCCTATATGCTCTCGAATTTTGCACTAAAGGGTGTAACAATTTCTTCTTCGGCTTCTGAGGTAGACGAAGAAACTTGCTTTGCAAAGGGTCAAGAAGAATCTTTAGTGACAGTTTGTGGTCACAATGGCTTCTGCCATCTTGTTGAACCAACAAGAGAATTTCTATGAGTTGGAGCAGTGTGACTATGTTCACCAATGTATGTTACTATCAACATTGTTGGGTCTGGCTTGTTCCTCTCAACTTGTTTTATAGTTAAATACTCCTTTAAACTGCTACATCTATAATATTCCCTAAAATCACACAAGCCTCAAGACAAAAAAAAAATGCTTTGTTTTAATTAAAATTATAGATAAAGCTATCTACAATTTTAATTAAAAAAAAATAAAAATTGGATCGGAGGCTTAACCAAATTCTATTTGTGTGTATGATTTCACGGACTTTAAAAGGGTATTTAGCTAAAAAACAAGTTCAGAGGAACAAATCAAACCCAACAATGTCGATAGTAACATACATTGTTGAACATAGCCACACGGCTCCAACTCAGAAATTCTCTTGTTGGTTAAACAAGATGGCAGAAGTCATTGTCACCACAAATTGTCACTGCCGAAGATTCTTCTCGACCCTTTGCAAAACAAGTTCCTTCGTCTGCCTCAGACGCTGAAGAGAAAATTGCTACACCCTTTAGTGCAAAATTCGAGAGCACATAGGATTTGGAAGATTTGATGAATGATGTGAAAAATGAATTTAAGTTATCCGATATGGTTGTAACCGCTAATTTCTTTGAAGGTTAAGATGAATAGCTAGATATGTTTCAGAGGAATACAGTAACATCTAATCAGGAATTAAAATATGCAAATTACAAGACAACATATATTGAAAAGTTAATCCAATTGTGAAATTTTAATTGGAAATATTTTAAGGAATTAAAATATGCAAATTAAATTGGTTAAACCACAAAAATGAAATTTCACATACCAAAGTATTACCACTCAGACCAGGCAGGCACTATTATTATTCCATTGTAAGCTAATAAGTCAAAATTAATATAAAAAATAAGATATAGTTGATATAATTAATTATCAAAAAATAATCAATACTTCTTTCCTACTCTATTTGTTAGAACTTTCTCTCTTTTCATACTCTTTCTCATGTCTTTCCTTTCTCATTTTCTCTTCACAACAAAACACACCCTTAATATTTATTTTTAAAACATTTTATTAATAAATAAGCAAATAACTGAATAAGCAAAGCACACAAAAGGCAAACTAAAATTTAAAATTTAACTACCTAGACTAGAAATAAAAAAGACAAAACTTATATGTATCTCTTTAGATGTATTTTTTATTGTTCCTCTCACAAAAAGGTAATTTTACATTTTATTTTAATTTAAAAAAATAAAAAAATTAATTTTAAATTAAAATAACTACCCATATATCTAGTTCACCAAGAACTGTACTTATATAAGTTTGGTCCATAAAAAAACAAAATCACGTGTGAGAGAGTTAGAGCAAACCGAAAGAGAGAAGGAAGACGACGACTACGGGAGAGAGAGAGAGATATCACGGTGGTGACAGTGGCTCGACCGGAATTGGCGGCGGCGACAACCTCCTTTTGTCTTCTTTCTTGGATCTGCTCTGTTTCTTTTTGATTTATGCCTGGTTACTTTTGATTTAGTTTCTGAAGATGGGAATGAGTTGTTTTGATAGTGATAATGGTGGTTATGGTGTTGTTGTGGCTGGAGAAGATGAAGTTTGTTTGAGGGTGGCGGTGTTGGTTGATGATCAATCAGTATATATAGTGCTTTAATAGTAATGGGATTTAGATTTACAAATTAATGTCTCATTGTTGTGATTTTATTTTAGAATCAAATAATATGGTTTGATTGCCATGATATCATATGAATGAATGAATCAGAAATTTCCCTTTTCGGGTTTCATTCGCCTTAATGCCAGATTCCTTCCATTTCTTGCTCTTTCACTTTCCTTTGCTTTTTTATCATTTTTCCACAATAATCATAAAAACTATAATAATAAAACATTTTTTTGGATTTTTTTTTTCCTTTTCATTTATTAAAAAAATGATAACAATCGGAATCAAACTCACAACCTTAACTTTGTAAATTGTAATCCTTTAAACATTTTCTTTACTACCAAATTAACTAATTCACATATTTAAAAGAAAATGCAACGCAAAATCTTATATACGACAAAAAGAGTGGACAAAACTTAGGGTACAACACAATAAAAATAAATAAATTCATGAGCAAGAAAAAATGAAATTGATTAAAGTAAGATCAATATTTTGCGATAAATATTTACAATTAAAGCTATATTTATAGCAAAATAAAATTAATAAAACAAGACGAAAACAACACAATAAATTTTTTTATTAAGAATTCAATGTTTAATTGAACGGATTTTTTTTCCCTTTTAGGAATTGAAATCCAAATATAGTCAATAGAAGCAATGCATTTCCTAACAAGTCTCCTCTCCAACTCATTCATGTAACAATTCCAAACATTTCGCACATCACATCTCATACATATACATTTCCTCTCATTTCTCTCCCACTCTTTGTGTGTGCTGTTTAGACATTGGACAATCAACGCACACAAAGAGTGAGACAGAGACAAAAGGTTCTTCTCTTCTCATGATGGATTCCATTAATAGGAACAACCATCGAGAAACAGAACCATTCCCTAGGATTAGGTTGCAAGAGGGTATCATCTTGCTTCTCTCACGTTGGTATGCTCTTCAAATGGCCATCGAGAATCAATGGGGTGGCTGTGATTCCATCCAGAAATCACACCAACTTGCTTCTCATTTATTTTCATGGCTTTCCAAATCCAAAGGTGATTGTGTTGTTCACTATTTTTTTTTTTAATTTTATTTCATTGATTCACCCTCCATTATTATGTATTATTTGTTACATATAATTTTGTATTAATTGTTACAGCACCAATTTGTGTTGAAGATTTAGAAAATCTACTCCATGAATCCATGTTGCTTACATTCAATACAGAAATAGAAGATGGCAGCATTGAACAGGTATGCGCTAGCTTGCATGCACACATCTTTTCTGCCTCTCACATTTTCCATTTCTATAATTTTATCAAAGTTTTCAATCATCGATATTAAGAGTGAGTTTGATCTGCTAAAGTTTATATTAAGAATAAGGGACCGGACGACAAGACAATTTCAATTGTATTGTGTTTGATTTTAAAATTGTTTTTGGACAAACTGGAACCAAGGGACACGACAAAATCTAATACTTTTGTCCCCACTGAACCATGGAACAACTTTTTATCCTCTGCACAAGTTGTCTAAAATATCAAAATAACATGATGTCCACCAAATATCGTACAACATGAAAATATATCGTTTAGTACTTGCATTTTACGGATCAAACTGACAATGATATCAAATCATGCACATGAAATTTGTCTTAACTATATATGATATGTTTGAAATTGATTTATATAGCAAAATCTTCTTTGGTGATGTACAAACCAATTGACTTTTTTCATATGTCTCGTAAGATATACATCTTGGAGAGTTTATATTGGTCATATTAATTATTGAAATCCTTAATTTGTATTAAACAAATGTTACAAGGTAGCAGAACAATTGCTAGCTATCCATGAAGAGTACTTGTTACGTCAGTCATCATCTTATTAAATTTGTAGCTGATGCATGGAAGCTTACACTCAAATTAGCCTTTCATAAAGGTTGCCCTGGTAAGCCTCTGTAAGTACATGTTTGATATTACGGTGAGTATGGTAGAATCACGGTGGATCAACGTGATTCTTACATATCAACCATGATATTAAATATAGGCTAAGTCTAATGTCCTCCCTTCTCTTATTATTTAATAATCTAGTTTAGTTATAAAAAGGAAAAATAACAAATTGCTTCATGTATTTTTATGGCTAGTAATTATTTGATCTACTTACAATCTTTGATCTTCCTCAAGCTCAAGCAGGGAAATTGATCTTCATTTCTTTTAGAATGATTAGCTAGCTCGAATATGGTGTAAGTTTTAACATTGGAATCAAAAGTTTTCAACATACATATATTTAAATGTCATATTGCCAAAGGCTTACTAATTAATCAGGTATATACTTTCAACATATATGGCACTTTAAAGCGTGGTAGAGGATTTTTAAACAATTAATGAATATTTCTTTTTGCAATTTTAGAGATAATATTTGTTTGACTACGTTCTATGCTAAAATAATTACATATGAATAAAAGGTAGACGGATAACGAGCTATGCCGCTAAATCTTTCTATATAGCAAAATTCAATCTTTAAAGTATTGTCTAATATAAACTGGAAACTACTCTCTAAGAAATGGAAACTAAGTATAGTCCTGAAGAATGTCGTCATTGCGCGGTAGCTAGAGAATATGCTATACCATCATATTCGCTTGTTGGCCATACACTAAAGTTGTTAAAATTTGATAAAATTGCAATGCAACAATAAATTCTTTTATGTACTCCATCCGTTTCAAATTATATGTTACTTTGAGAAAAATATTTGTAATAAATTATATGTCACTTTACATTACCAATGAAACATTTAATGTTATTTTTCCTATTATACTCTTAACTATTTATTGCTCTCTTATTTCAATTCTTCAATTTATCTTTCTTATATCATTAATGAAGGACAATTTTGTAAACCAATAAAACATTTAATGAAGGACAATTTTATCTTTCTTATATATGGTAGATGGCTTAGCCACAATGATAGTGCAAGATCTATGTCATTGCATTGGATTATTTTTATACTATAAATTAAATAGAAATTTTCAAAATACCACTTTTTGACCTCCTAACTTTTGCAATTTTGACACCCTAATTTTAGCACATTTTGTAAAAAGATGACTCATCACTGATTTTGACCGAGTCAACGCCATTTGGCAAGTGAATCATATGTCACGTCAGCATGGTTGCCACATATGTTTATGTGGCATGTGTCATTATCTGATTGGCAAGACATACTAACGTGGCATGTATCACTTGTCACATGTACATTGATTTGGTCAGAGACTCAGAGGGCCAAAATTACAAGTTTATGAAAGTAAAGCGGTCAAAAGTGCTATTTTAAAAATTAATAGGCTAAAATTGCAAGTTTGTAAAAATTAGGGAGCTAAAAATGCAATTTAGTCTAAAAGCAAAATGAATAATAGAAGTTAGAATTTATTTTATCAAAATCTTCTTATCAAAATATTGGTGTATCTATAATTAATCTCTCCATTTCATATTATGCATCGATGTTATTTTATTAGATCTAATTGAGTTGTTAAAAAATAACGAAAGATTAAAATAAGTCTACACTCTAAATTTATGATTCGTTATATATAATGGAGACTAATTTGTCCCTGATATAAAAATATCAAAGTTTAACTTAGATTTAATTTTTGCCAAAAACATAATTGAGATGTAAATAATTTTTTAAAGATCAGAATGAATCTGGACTAAAACTAAAGATTTATTTTAAAAAAAAAAAAATTTTTTTTAAAGAAATTCATTTTAGAATAGAGGAAATAGTTTTATAATCTCAATAATTAATTTTTAGTCAAAAAGAAAAACCAATAGTAAATTTCTCCATTTGTTATCACATTAATTTTATTTGACTTTGACCAAGTATATTTATTATTCAATTAATTTTATTTATATTTAACTAAAACAGAAATTAAAAAATGAAAAATGAGTGCTTCACAGATAAGTGCTCGTTATATTTAACCTCATTACGTCGTACGCAACACAGGATTACTCACTCATTAAAGCCCTTGTCTCTCTCTTGCTTTCAGCTTCATCATTTTCTATTCATTTCAGTCAATCCCCCCCCCCCCCCCCCCCCCCCCCCCGCCCCCGTCGCAAAACTTCATCTTCTCACAATTAATCCATAGAACAACCGTAAACCCTAGCTAGCTATACTTCTAATGGGGAAGAAAAAGAGACGTGCTAGTGATGATGCTTATTTAAATCTCCCCCCAGTAGCTGCTTATCAAACCGGCAAAGGATTACCGTACGCACCAGTTAATTTTCCTGAGCAAGACGATGTTTGGGGTTGGAAAGCAGGCAAAAGACGTCAACCCAACGGTTGCTTTCAGGATCGGTATCTATACTTACCGGATCGATTTAAATCAGAATCCAATAGCAAAGATCAAAACACCTTCCGTAGTAAGCTCTCTGTTGAACGCTACATCAGGTCCACTTTTCCCGATGCCGATGTTGATGCGTTCTTTGCTTCATTCACTTGGAGTATTCCAGCAGTTGAAGGTTTTTCTCTCTCTTCCCAATCTCATTTTTCATGATAACTAGATAGCTCATTCAATTTTTATAGATTGTTTAATTTGATTGCATCTTATTCATTTATTGTTAGGAATTAGGGTTTTATCTACTTTGGAGATTAGCTTTGTAGAAATTTTTTAATAATCAAAATAAGTTATATGATTGTCTAGTTACTGATTTTTTTTTACACAAAAATAACTTGTGGATGTTTACATAGAAGTTTGATTGTGAAGATGGAAATATTTTTATACCGGGGACAAATTAGTTCATAATTCATTATAGAGTGACTAGTTTATCCCTAATATTAAAATATCCGAAATTAATTTAAATTTTATTTTTGTCAAAAATTGAACTAGATCGACAAAATTATTTTTCAATATAGTAAAATTTTCCCATTGTGCACTCAAATTAGAAGGACTAAAACCACTTAATGTATCGACCACATTAAACGGTTGAATGGACCGGATGAAACCAAAATATATATAGTAGGTGGTATATATCAATCTTCTAAAAATATATTTTTCTTATAATAGTAAGAAGTACTTACTTGCTACATTGCTCTTTTTGTTTAACCCATCCTGTCGTACACACAACGCATACTGTACTTACTCACTCGTGTTAACGTTAACTCAACTTAACACCCTTCTCTCTCTCTGTTTCCTCATTTTCGGTCAAACATTCTCTCTCTCTCAAAACTTCTTCTCATCTTCTCACAATTAATCCGTAAACCCTAGCTAGCTAACTATACTTGTAATGGGGAAAAACAAGAGACGAGACAGTGATCCCATTGCTTTAAATCTCCCACCAGTAGCCGCTGATCAAACCGGCGAAGGATTACCATACGCACCGATTAACTTTCCCGACCAAGGCGATGTTTGGGGTTGGAAAACCGGTAAAAGACTTCAATCCAACGGTTGTTTTCAAGATCGGTATCTTTACTCACCGGTTCGATTCAAACCTGGATCCAATCGTAAACATCGACACACTTTCGCTAGTAAACTCTCTGTTGAACGCTACATCAAGTCCACTTTTCCCGATGCCGATATTGATAAGTTTTTCTCTTCGTTTACATGGAGAATCCCCGCAGCTGAAGCTTCTAACAATGGTTTTTTTTCTCTCTTCATCAATGTTTTCTAGATTGTTTAATTTTAGATTGTTTAAGTTCATTCATTTATTGCGAGGATTTAGGGTTTTAGTTACTGATCTATTCGTTTTTATTTTAATTTTCTAGTTCATTAATTATATGGATCTATAATGATTTTAATGCGTGATTTTCGTTCTGGATTGTGCTGTTTATGTGAATGTAAAATTGGGGGATTTTATAGAATTTAGTTTTATCTGAGTTTAATTAATTTAAGCTGTGGATTTTATGAACTGATTTTATACTTAATTCAAATCTTTGATTTATGATTAATAATAGTTGATGAATTTATTAATGTGAAAAATAAAAATAAAAATGCAATTTTTTTGCTTCTGTTGGTAAATGTACGTAGATTTCGAAGCTTGAGAGTTTAGATGATTTACTTTGCTAAATGATTCTTGGTTAATTGTATGGTAGGAGACAATGTGATGCCAATATCTGCTGTACCTCTACATGCTGTACCTCTTCAACAGATACCAGAGGTAGTGGAACCGGACTATGACGACAGTAGTAAGATTGGTGTTGTTTGGTGCAAAGCTAGGAATAAAATGTGCGACAGCCTGAAGTTTAATGTAATGGAAAAGTATTTACCGGCCATGCCTTGCGATGTATGTTGCTTTGAGTCAGAGTTTTGCCGCGATTGCTCCTGCGTACTCTGCAGCAAAACTGTTAGTTTTGATCATGGCGGCTACAGTTATATCAAGTGCGTAGTAAATGCTGGTGATGGAATATGTGGTCATGTTGCCCATTTGGAATGCGCACTTCGATCTCAATTGGCTGGCACGGTTGCAAAAAACATTGGATTAGATGTGGAATATCATTGTCGGCGATGTGATGGGAGGACAAATCTTCTTTCCCATGTTGAAAGACTTTTTCAATCATGTAAATCTACTGATTTAGATGATGAAATCAAGAAGAAGATTTTGGACCTTGGTGCTTGTCTCTTGCGCGGTTCAAAGACACCCGTTGCGAAGGAGCTGCTGAATTGTGTTGAATTGGCCATTTCAAAGGTATTTTCAAATGAGTTTTAGTGATAGAGATATAAAAATGTCTTTTGTGTAATCTAATACATATTGTAGACGATTATTATCTGACCAAATTGATAATTTTGTATCAGCTCAAATGTGTGGCCAATAATGAAGATATCAAGAAGGGGGGTGACAATCTTATGGCTCATTCTGAAGGTAAATGTCCTCTCCTACTCCCTAGTTGTCTAGTTTTTTCTACTTTCCTCTAGCAATGATTTCATGCTTATGGTAGTGTAGAACATCATATATGTCAGTTTTTTCCCTTGTAAGACGTTAGATACATTAAGTGAATACTTACTATAATCTTTGACTTATGCGGCTGTTAACACTACTAATCTGGTAAATTCTGTCTGCTTTGCACCTTTGTATTAGAATTGAATATTTTGTGCTTTCAATCAGGCTTACCAGATCATGGCACTGATCCAATGGAAGTAACAATGAATGGAAGCCCTTCACATGTTAGATTAAGGGAGGAATCTAATGATTATCATTCACAAATATTGAATCTTGAGGCTGAGGTGGGTGACATGCTGGAGGCTCTTAGAAAGTCGCAAGAGCTTGAATATAAGGTGGCGGAAGAAAGGGTCCGTGAACAAAAGAACTATATTGAGAATTTATATCAGCGACTACAATGTGAAGTGGCTGAACTAGAACGCCCTAACTTAACTCATTCAGAGCCCTTGTTCCGTGCTATCAGGGAAAGGAAGGAACAAATCAAGCGAGAAATGGAGAAATTCAAAGAGATGAAAATGGTGGCAAGTGGTTTTGGTAGGATTTCAAGAGATGTTTTAAGGGAACACTTTGCTTACAAATAATAGATTAGGACTCACTTTGGATTAGCTTCAGCTTTGTAGAAATTTTTGAATAATCAAATTAAGTTAATGATTGTCCGGTTACTGGATTTTTTTTTTTTTATTTAAAACAATACCTTGTGGATGTTTACATAGAAGTTTGATAAGAAGATCGAAATACAAATGTTCATTTTAATTTTTGCAATAAACCGTTGTCTATGCTTGCTCGAAATTTATAGATCTTGAGAGCGAATTTGAATTTTTTGAACCGTTTACAAATTAGATTTAATCTAACTCAAATTTACAAAATTAGTTCCACAAAGTTGTTTATTAAGTCTAAATTCTCATTCTCTCTTGATTATCTTTTTCACAATAGAGACGATGAAATTAAGAGAGATGAAATTAAGAGAGATATGGAGTTATGAGACAGAAGGAGAAAAAAAATCAAAATTCGATTGTGTTAACATACTCCATTCTACCTGATATATTTTGCTATCAAGAGTTCAAAGTTCAAAGAGGAAAAAAGTATTTTTATAAACTGCGAAAATAAACAACCTATGAAAGTATTTACTATAAGTTTGATCTTAACTCATCATTTTTATATCCTCGATAATTTATAATAACTTTTTTATGCTATAAAAAAATTATAATAATTTAAATTTATGATAAGTTAAGATCAAGCTTATAGTTAGGGTGGTTTAAATAAATGAATTAAGTTTGAACAACTAATATTTTTATCAAGAATAGTTAAGCACCAAATTGAATGGGGACTATAAAATTAGAAATGCGGTAAATGTGGAGGTCAAAATCGCTCAAAATAAATTAAGGGGATCAAAATTACACAATTTATAAAGTTAAGGGGCTAAAAATGCAAGTAAGCCTTATATATTAGGAAAAATACTCTACTTCACTCTATTCCACTTAATTTTACTTTAAGAATTGTAGTTCAGTACGTGTTTTATTTATTTAAATTCCATATTTTACTTCGAAAAATTAATTTGAATTTTGTAAGTATTTGATCTCAACTTAGTTTTCTCAGTTATTATTAAGATGCCTGGATAATGTTCCAATCATAATTATTTTCATATGACACAATTGATTCATATTATTCTTAGATAAGTGCATCGATTAAAATGCTAAGTTTGTGTGACTAAAATTTGTATAAGGCCTGTGTATAGTGCAAAATGTGTTTAGTAGCCAATGACTACACCTATATTTAAGTCATTGCAAATAATTCCCCAACAACAAAAAAATGTCCTAGCAAATCTGTTTTGCTATGTGTCCAAGTCCATTAATCCTTTAAACTTAGCTAAATCTTCAACTTTTATAGCTCAATCAAATAGTAGATAGTCTGAAAAAATAACATAACATAAAAAACACATGCATACAACTAACATTGATTCAGCTGACAAATATTGACTGACCTTAAAACGATATGATGGTGGGTCGTATCAATGTATCAATGTCAAATTACAACCAATATCAAATTATCACATTTGTACAAATGCTTTTATCTCTTCTTTTTTTTTATTTTTACTGTGAGCTATTTATTAACTTATTTTATTTTGATAAATTTCTCACATTTGTACGAATGCATATACTCTTTCATTTTTGCCATGAAAAGGATATCCAGATAACATCACAAATTATTATGGACCCAAAAAAAAAACATCACACTTTGAGAACATCTATTGGACCCACGTTATAAGAACCACATTCTATCCCAAAAATAGAACCACATAATTGATTGTTTGTAGGAATGATTAGGGAAGCAGAAATTTGGAACAAAAAATTGAAGTATTTGACGGTCCCTATTAACTCAAGGTAAGCAAACTCATGTGCCTTCGTAAATTCTAAAATCACATTTCTAGCTGAAACCAATTGATTGGAATGAGCGCAAAAAGGTGATCAAACATATCATATATCACAAATTTTTAGAAGATGAGCTAATTAAGTAGACATATCTAAACTAACTTACATACATCTGATTTTGATCCGACAATCGCAGACCTCTCATGCATTTAGTCATTGATAACCAAGATTAAATGCTATATAAAATTAACCAAATTAATTACATAATTCATAGTCGTCTAATCTTTTTAGTGCAGTTGAAATCGTCCATTGCGCAAAGAAGTTACATAAGACTATCCAAATCCATCACCTCAACCATACTCCCTCTTTCTTCAAGAGATATTCAGGTCAACAAAAAATTAATTTATTTGGTTTCATGATCCAAAATTGAATTAAATACATCGACTTTTGTTTACATCTATACTTTTTTTTTTTTTACGAAACCTCTTATACTTTTTAACACCATGGGCATGAGTGATTCTACGCCTAGCAAGTCCGGGCAATTGTCTAGGCTCTCTCTAAAAAATTTGGTATTTTTAGGAGTTAGTTTTAGGGTAAAAATAAAATAAACTGGAATTTGTAGGGATTAACTTATGGCAAAACCCAATAAAATCAAATTTTTGGCACGGCCACTATGGGTATTATTATTCATATATAAACTAAAACTAAAATAACTAATAATGGCATAATGCAATCATAAAATCATCACAAACACGTGCAAAAGAATGAGGAAATTCAACATTGCCTCTCTCTCTCTAGTCTCTACACAAATCCACAACAACAAACACTGTTGTTACCATGTGAAAAATAAATTATTAAAAATGAAACGGCACCTGTCTGGTCTGATTATGAATTCAAATTTTCTAATCCAACAACAAATTATGTCGCAAATGAAATAAAAAAACAACAAAAACAAAGTTCAATTATTATAATTAATAATAATTATAATTATAAGTATCATAATTGTAACAAAATTCACTGAACAAGCACGAGTGTATTACCACCACCACCAATAGCTTCAGCAATGTTGTCATCATAATCAGCCTTAGGCACCGTCACAACAAGCGCACCGTCGTCAAACACGGCGGTGGCAAGCTCCGGGACAACAGATTCCGGCAAACGAAACCTCCAGATATCAGGATTAAGATCATCGAAAGAAAAGTGAAGTGACTGACTTGCCCTTACAACAATCTTAGTGACACCTGGATGGATATGAAGCGTGTGAGTTTCCACGTGACCGAGTGATGAGTCAGTTTTCGCCATGAATCGGAAACAGTTAGGTGATTCTTCAATTGACACGTCAGCATCGGAACGTAAAGGAAGTTGAAGGATCTTGCTGAAAACGTGAGGAAGACGACGTAGTTTGCAGTTGTTGTTGGAGAAATTAGCGAAGAGTGTTTCAGCTTGAGACAATGGATTCATGATGTTGTAATCGATTGTTATGTTCCATTTTCTACTAAAATTTGTTGATTCTTCAAGCTTCATGTTATGCTATGCTCTCTGCACTCACACACACACGCACTCTTTTCACTTTGATGATATAGATTGATTCTCTTTTCTAATTTTCTATTACCCAATTGAATTTTTTTTGACTTAAATAGTACGATTGTAGAGTAGTTGATTAAATGAAAATCAAAGTAAAATGATTTTGTCAAAAAGAAAATCAACGTAAAATAAATTAGTCCAAAAAAAAATCAAAGTAAAATAATGAAAGTGTTACATTTTTTTATTTATTAGGAAAAATTATATTTTTTTTTTTATATTTTTCTCTTTTTTTTTTGTTTTGTATAATAATATTAAAAAATTAAAGTTGTTTGGTATATCTTACTTTTTTAAGAAAAATAAAAATTAAAAGTTTTTTTTATTATTATAATAGGGTTAAAGATATGTTTGATAATATATTGGAGTATAATTTTTCTTAAAATATAGAAGTTGTTTTTTTTTTACTAGAACTTTTAAAAATTGTTGTTTGGCCTAGCTTCTTACTTCTAAGAAAAAAGAAGAGAGAAAAAGTTAGGTCAAACGGTACCTAAATAAAATTTGTTTACATTTTCTTTATAATTACCAAATTTATTTGAATAAAGTTGATGTATTTAGTACAGATTTTAAACTAAATACATTCATTTTTTGTTTTGACCAACTCTTTAATGCTTTCTTTTTCATCTTTTCCTTTTCTACAAGACCATTGATTTTCTTTTATAGTAAAAATCTCCATGAAGTTTTATTTTTTTGGCGTTAAGGCTCTCGTTCTTAAAAAAAGGTGCGGTAATTTAAAATTCAGTTGCGCGGTAAGTAAATTCTAACTAAAAATTGTTTCCACCAGAAATTGAGTTCGGGTTCTCTCAAACGATTCATTTCAAGGGAAGTTCATTAACCACTCGAGTCAACTGAATTAATATGTCATTAGTTGATAATTTAATACACACTTATTTTGTTAGATATTAATTTGAATGTATAAAACATTTTTACATTTTCAACCCATTATATGTGCAGGAGCCCGGATTCGAACCGGAATACTCCATTTATTCACCTTTAAGGTGGATTTTCTAGTCACTAGACTACTTGACCAAAAAAAATATTCTTTATCAAACTTTTAAAGATGTAACTAAAATCAAAGATTTTTTGTTATCAATGGATATTTGGATATTATTGATATCTATTTTGACATCAAATCTACAATATTGTGTTCTAAAATTTATGCGAGCTCTCGTGATTTTGTCTTTTGTAAAAGAAGTCTCAATAAGTTTACGAGGAATATGTTTATAATCTACTTTTACTCTTGATTTCCAATCAATTTGAGAATATTTTATTATACCAGAACAGCCTGCAGTTGAGGCTAATTAAATGATCGTAAGCCAGAAAATGTGATACAAGTTCAATCGCTATTTAGAGCGCCAGTCTTCCCTACTTAGAGCGTCAATCTTCCAATCTCAAATCCGCAACACTGCATCTCATGCAAATCTCACCGCTGTGATTCCATTTTCTAAACCCTTCCAGGAAGTATCCGATGTACAAAGAGAATTCCCATACAATTAAAAAATAATAAGTCTCCGCAGTTATGCGTGGATGATAACTTTGATTTACCAAAATAATAATAATAATAATAATTGATACTAAAAAAAATAGAGAATTGCATTTTTCAATAAATAAAACTAATTATATCAGATCAGGATCCTCTCTTGATAGCAAAATTTGTGTGTGCAATCTTTGGTACTCGTAATACCACATACAAATATGCTTTAGGAACTACCACAATAAAGTGACATAATTTTGAGATTCATATATATAAATTTACAACGGTTGGATTGAAGTAATATATTGTCGATATCGAATTATTAAGTGAAATAAGTCTCTATTGACTTACTCCGTTTAATAATTCGATATCGACAATATATTACTTCAATCCAACTGTTGAATTCAAAGATTTCATTGAGTAGATCAACTCCACAAATTTTTATAAAAATTCAAAAAATGTAGTTATGTATTCAGACTATTGAAATTCAACGGTTTTTTTAAAAGTTTGTCGTACGTTCAATTGAAGTTATCAGAAAAAATATCAAACGGTTTTGATTTTTTATAAAAATTTGTGGAGTTGATCTACTCAATGAGATCTTTGAATTCAACAGTTGGATTGAAGAAATATAATGCCGATATCAAGTTATCAAGCGGAGTAAGTCAATAAAGACTTACTCCTAGAGTCAATGGATTCCTCCTCATATATATATATATATATATATATTTAAATTTGTAATTTGAAAATATTTAAATTACATATTTTAATTAGTACATATTTAAATTTGAAAAATATGTATTCTTTAACAATGTTAAGCTAAATGGACTAAATTCTACGAGTAGTAATAAGATGGCTTGGTAATTTGAAAATGACCATAGAAGTTGGAATTATATAGAAATAGAAGAGATCGTTAGTTCAATCAACTCCCACTACTAACAAAATAACAATTAATATTTACCACTTGACTAAATTGTACTATAGTTTTTGTTTTTTTATAATTAAATTGTACTATAGTTAAACATAAGAGGATAATAAACTAAACATAAGAGGAGAATAAGAAGAGAGAGACATGGAATAATATATAAAATTTTCTAAGAGATGGAAATGTAATTTACTCTTATAAATATTTACTATTTTCGCGTAAGAAAGAAAATGATGAAATGATATCAAAATGGAAAATTAATCTCTTTTTTTTTAAAATATTATGTTAATAATTTATAAAAGACGTTTAACACAAAATATATATATTTCTTTCTGTCATTATAAAAATTATAGATTTTCTCATCTCACATTTATTCTCAATCGAAATAAAATTCAAATTCAAATTTCTTTATGCATCTAAATAGTAATATATTAAACTTTGTCGACATTTTCTTTATTTTAATTATTTGAACCTACTATATTGTTTTTTTTATAAGATACTATATTATTTTTGTGATTCTAATCTATCAAGATAACTTATATCAACAACTCATACATATTTAATGGAGATCGAACTCCTAACCAAAATAGTTAAGAATCCCACACATTTACTATTTATCTCACCTAAACTATTTATTCACATAAAAATAACAAACTTCGTCCTTGCATGCCAGTACTCGAAAACAATATAAAAGGAATGATTTGTTTTAATTAAACTTCTCTTGCATTTCTTTAATAAATAAAAAACGTGTGGATGACATGCCTTTATAGTTTGTCTTTTATTCACTGATTGATAGTATAAGAGAAGCACTACATATATGGAATAACTAGTAATGTTGTCTTGGCTAGGTTGTGAGGCACACCGTTCTATTGTGGCCTAACAAAACTAATATCAAAGTTTAGGTAAATAGATTTACTTTTTTTACTATGCTTAATTTCTCGCGCATTCTATAAAATTATCAAAATACTCTCATCCGCTACTTAGTAGCGGACACCTATAAAAATATCCTACTTTTATAACGTCCGCTACTGGCGGACGATATTTTTCAAACACTTCTTATTTTTATAATGTCCGTTACTTAAGTAGCGGAAGAGTAAAATGGAAAAAACATAGGGCGCACGAGTAATTGGTAGGATGACAAAAGTAAATCTCTTATGTCGGAAAGATTGCTTTAGTGTCTTATGGATTTGAGAGACCCTTAGTGTGTGGGGGTCAACTACTAGTTTGCTTGTGAGCTAAAAAATGACACCATCCAAATTCATTAATGCACATGTCAAAACTTGTAAACTTTTTTTTTTCCCTTCAAAACTTGTCTTTCTTTGATCAATGAAAAATTCAGCATCCAAGTACATTGCCTTTATATTTGACATGTAAAGACAAAGAAGGAAGGTGATATGATTCTTCCTAGAACCAAAACAAAAGGCATCACAAACAATTTTTTTCTGTCTCTGGAAGCAAATGTAACATAACATAAGCTACATTCTAATGTAGTCATGTCCGGCAATGCAAGTTGTAGACTCTCGTACACGGCTCTTGTTTATCAGTAACACAACCGGAAAAACAAAACAACAAAGGAATACAAGATTGTTCCCTTTGTGTTTGAACCAAAAGTTGTCAGAATCGAGTTTTTACCTTAACTCGTTTTGTCTAGGTAAAATCGAAACGTAAAATCGAATTGTAAAATCGTCAATTTTAGCTCATATTAAAATAATATTATATTTATATTTAAGACATATATATACTTATATAATATTATAAATTCATAAATAATTTAAAGTTTCAATTTAATTTAAAAGCTAAAATATACTAAATTATCATAATAAAATGTAATATTCGTAAACTTGGATCAAACTACACAAATTACCCACCAAATCATCAAGTATCATCCAAAAAATTATCCAAAAACAAAAGGTAAAATCATCTAAAAGAATTAAAACTTACGATTTTACACGATTTTAGAGCGATTTAAATCGTGTAAAATCGTTCCAGACTACGATTTTACCCAAAAAAGATTCTACCAGCGATTTAACTTGAAATGATGACCTAGAAACGTAAAATCTATGATTTTTAGGTTTTAAATCGGGATTTTAACAACCTTATGTTTGATTATAAAGGGAGTATATTCAGTGTGAAACAACTCAAATGAGTTTTTTTGGTATAACACTTGAATTTTAAGCATACTACGATTATGATTTGGTTCATCTAAAATGAGTAGTTTTTTTCTTTTCAATATTAATATTTAAATTACTAATTATTTAAATGTTATACACTCTACTCTCTAAAATGATTTCCCTAAAATAAAAAATAAAAAAACCCTCAAATGAATTACTAAATTTAAAGGAACTAGATCACTAAGATTATACACGTTATAATCTTAGGGATCTAATTACGCCATGATAGGCTGGCCAAAATATCAACTTGGTTCTCTATGTAGTTACGCAACGAGGATGACCAGTTTACGTAAAAACAAATGAAAATATATGCCAAAACTACTGGCTGAATCGATCACAATGACTTGCATGACACATGGTGTCTTTTGAAGAAGCTGGCCATCCTCATCCGCCTTATCTTTACTACCACCATTATTGCTGAAATTATGCACAGCTAACATGCCGTCTAAACCTTGAATTTTGAGGTCCATGTGAGTGGTTACCGGTTCTGTACTAATAAAAACGCCCGAGAAAAAGTAAACGCCGACACATAAAATTTATGGCTCAGAAAAGCATAGAGCTCACAAAGTCATATTCATAATAATCTGTGTCATATCTTCAAATATCATAGTGTAAAGAGAAAGAATTTCAAATATCATATTATTAAAGCACTAGGGACCCTCTTCCGTTTTGTAATACAGTTCGCAGAAATGGATCAGACCTGAATGTTGCTAAGAAAACGAAAGCACACATTTTACATAAGCCCTACACATCAACTTCGGCAAATGTTGGGTGGCATTCAAACAGCTGCTGCATGCACAGAGTTTGACAGGTCATCAGGATCACGCATCCGACGCCTACGGTGATGTCTTCTATGGCTTCGATGGTGTGTTGCTGATGGTTTGTTTGTGGTACTAGGATGCAAAATCTCCTCCACTGGAGCACCATAACCAAAAAGACAATCAAGAGGATCTGCCTCTGATATGATATCAGGACCAGAATATATCTGCAACAAAATGTGTTAAAAAACTATCCTACAAAAGAAAATTCATTGTAATTCATCAATTTGATTACAATTGAGCATGCAATGGGGGTACAGTGACTTTTTATAGCTTATTTTAAAATACAATATAATATGTTGTATACACAAACAAGTTATAAAAACAAACAATCAGTAAAAAGCTTGTCAGGGATATGCCCATCATTCACATTACCACTGCAAAAGAGGAGTCAGCTTGCCCCCAAGATTAACATTCTAATACTCTATTCACTTAATTCAATAACTAGAAAATCAAATTAACTCATAATTCATTAATTAATTGACTGAAAAAGAAATATTTTTTATTACCATCTTATGCAATTGCCTTTGTGCATAAAACACTAGTAATTTCTACTTTGCACTCATTTAAAAAGTAATTTAGTTTTGTACTTCATTGTGAGAATACTAATGCAAGAGCAAGTATAGGCAAAACTAAGAATACTTACAAAATTTTGCTTGGTCGCACGAGTTGTTCTTTTGCTGTTGGTGATATTTTCAGACTTGCCTGGGGATTTTTCAGAGGAATCAGAATACCCTTGGGATTTATCATAGGAATCATCGTACCCTTGGGATTTATCATAGGAATCATTGGGAGAGTTTCCTTGTGATTTATTATGAGAGTCATTATATGAGTCATGATCTTGTGTCCTGTTTCCATTGATTGCATTATCGCTAAAAAAATTACGGTATCGCCATCTTAATTTAGGAGTATTAGAGGTTGAATCGTCATATATCCTCTCCGAATAAAAATGCTTAGATATAAGCTTCATCAGCGAAGGATCATTCTGGTACTTCGTCACCATTCTGCCATTTAACAACAATAAAAATACAGAGTGAGAATGTAATGAAATAAAATGCATTTTTTCTCCCTTCATCACCCCCATTTTTCTTTTCCAGACTAGGAATGTAGTGAGTGATAAAGCAAGCTACACAATTTAAAGGGTGCATGGATAATTCCAACAAATTCAGGGTTACTTGGGTGCATATATAAGATGGAGATGGAGACACAGATCATAATATTTTGCAATGGTATGAGTAAAATCACGATTTTGACAACATTGGCTTTCCCATAGCAATTTTGTTTAAACTAATAGATTGTGCGATTCAAATGCATTTAACAACCATGATATTCTCAATTCACCTCAAATAACTGTCTAGGCATCTACTAAGAAAGAAAAATATTTCCTCACTTCAATATCACTTAAATATTACTCCAATATCACTCTATATTTCTCATAAATTATGCTTCTCTCTCTCACTCACTTTTTCACTAATCAAAATGTATTCTCTCTTTCTCATTATCATTTCAAACTTATGAATGAGCATTATTATAATGTGTACATAGGAATGTCGAGAATATCATAGTAATTGGAGCTTATTGCACAACCCAAAAGTGTTCATCAAGTGCAAGCAATTGAGATGAGAAGACAAACATATTTGCTAACTCCTTCTGTAATATACTTCCATCCAGTGTAAGAATGTGATCTGCAGAAGAGTACAAGGATCTGCTAAATATCCACAGTCCACAAAAAGCACCAGCTCCTGCAAAATGATAAAACAACAAACATGAAGAGTGGAGGGAGGCCTTAGTAGATGATGTACAGATAAGGAAAACACATAATTTCTCTCACCTGCTGAAATGTTTACTCGAAATGGCTTACTGAGTTTCCTAGTTGCTGCAATAAAGGAAATAACGATTATCAGCATGGAAGAAAACTCACAACAAAGGAAAAGAAATCAACTATGTGGTGTCTGGAATAGTGATAACCCGTTGTAACTACAGTAGAATAAAAAAATGTTATAAAAATCTTACTGCTCATATAGCTCTAAAATCAGGAGTAAGATAATGATATCATCATGATGTTAAAGTAATACAAAGAAAGATGATTCTTTAATAGCTGAGTTAACTTCACTATCGTTAGTATGTCATCTGTCTGTAACCCAGCATCAATAAAAAGTAATATTTCAATGACTTCAAAAAAATATAGAGGTTGTGATTTAAATCGATAAATGAATGGTATTTTCTAGAAAACTGCAACACTGCATATATCTTCATTAGCATGAAAATATCTTATAAAAAATGTTTAATTAATAAATTTTTATTTAAAGTAAGATGACAAGGGTAAAATTGGACGAAAAAATGATAAATTATAAGCTAATAGAATTAACTTATCAAAATAAGCTATAAGCACGTGAGACAAAACTATTACAAAACAAATCTTTTTTACTTCTTTTTTTCATTATGAGCTTTATAAGCCATAAGATCAATTTTTGGCATTGCCAAACAGAACCTATAACAACATAGATTATTAGATTACATATGGAGAATTTATCCAAGCCCTCCAAAACCTCTGATATAATTGTTGAGTTCCCCCAAATTAGGGCATTTTGTATTATGAAGAAAAACAAACCCCCGAAAACCCTCCCCTCGCAAAACCCTCCGTTCTTTTCACTTCATAGTTCCTTCTTTTCAAAGCCGTCCACTCCTAAACTCCCAAACAGACCCTTAAACTACAATACATTAAAGATACCATGTTCGAAAAGCAAGAAATTTGATGCATAAGAATAAGATTAATTGTAAACTAGCATTAAAGAAACAAAAATGACAAACCTGCATATACAGCAGCACCCCCAAAAAGTGAACTAACAGTGAAATTCCTCACGGCTTTAGATTTGCATGATTGAAGAATATTTACCTCCTGAGGTGTCAATTTTGCCTACAAAAATTAAAATTAACCTTCACAACACATACACAGAAATTGCTAAGATAAAAATTATGAAGGCACACGATCAAGTTCATCCATGATGGTTATAGTAAAATAAGATAAGAATCCGATTCAATTCATAAAAAAGTGAAAGAATTTATGTTCAAATTGCTAACAGAAATTGAAATTGAGAAATGACAATTAAAATAATGGAAAGTATAGTAGTAAAATTCCTAATCAAATTTTATAGATAAAGTCGATGATTTTGGAATTGGAATGAAATTTTGAACCTTTTTGGAAATGAGAAGTTGTTCGAGATCGAACAATGCTTCGCCCATTATGTTCCCTTTGCTACACCTGCTTCTCTATCAAATTGGAATAATCGCTAATTAGGTCTATTTGTTCTTCTTTCAACAACAAAAAATAAAAAGCTCAAACAAGATTTTTTTTAGTCAAAAACAAAAAAGAAAATTAAAATGTATTTCTATGACTAAGGTGGTCAAACAAAAAAAACCCCTAATAAAAATCACTTTTTATATTTTTTTTTATGTTTTTTTTTTAAATAGCAAATTCATTTATTTTTTATGATTTTAAGAAAAAAAATTGAGAGGATTCATGCTCCATCCACCTTAACCTTGCCAGTAAATGATCCCATCATTGGCTTGTGAATACTAATGCATATCCTTTTCTTCCGTGCATTATCCGAGTTGAGATCCTCTTGATTTACACTTCTTTCCATTTTCTCCATTACTATATAGTTTTGAAAATATAAATGTAAATATGTGACATTAAGTGGATTCAAATGTCTTTTATACACTCAAAAACATTTAAAAACTTTGGTAATAGAAAAAATTGAAATAAGTGAAAATGGAGAGCATCCCAACTCTCAATTTCCCCTTCAACTTCCTCTTTGTAATTAATAGCAATTGTGTGAGTATTGTAATTAGTAAACACATGTTATGTTTTTTTTTTTTTTTTGATATTTACACATGTTATGATTTTTTTTTATAAGATACACATGTTATGATTTTTAAAAGGAGAATGTTAACATGTGCCCTTAAGAATACAAATGTGGTAAAAATTTATTGCATCTTGTGCATTTATCAACTACTTATACATTAAATGTCTTGTATCATTAAATAGAAAATTTCTACTTTTAGGTAGCTTATCATGTGCCCTTAGGGCACGTGTTAACATGACCCTTTTTAAAATGCCTCCAACAAGAAATTTTAATATATTGAGAATTAATCCTAATTGTTCTTGATTGTTTTTTGCACGAACAATTTTGCCACCTTCGACTGTGTCACAGACACTATAACTCTAATAGAGTGCCATCCTCATATAGCTATTTGGAGTTCGAGCCTCCACTTGTATTTTTCATCATATTAACTCGTAGGTCCGAACTCCATAGACAAACACCATCGTTGTTAGGATTCGCAAAAAGACTGCTTATAAATCTTCAATATGGCCTAACATGGCCAAATGCATATTCGTTATTGTAGCTAAACACACAATTTCACACCATAATCAATCATAGCCGTTGATTTGTGATGGGAAGATCCAAATTTATCCTATAAATTAATCTCAGCCGTCGATTAAAAATCGAACAACCCAAATAACTGCGATTTAATCTGATTCCAACATACCCGGTAGTAACAAAAGCAACCTAACTTTTCATATTTGAAATTGACTAGAAACAACATAATCGTGGACAATTGTCTAGTGTCCAATTCATATAATATCTCTTCCCGAGACCTTAGCCAAGTGACAAACAATGGCTATGGACATGACAATGGCAACCATGTCCCAGACACACACACGTTTAACAACCCATCATCAACTGTTAACAGCACTGTCATCATCCTCAACACTTTCTCACCTCAAACAAATCCATGCACAAATTCTTCACTACAATTCCAACCATGAACACTCAAACAACACTCTCCTTTCAAAACTAGTCCTTTCTATTTGCACCCTCTCTTCTTCCTCTTCAAGCCTCGATTACGCTCTCTCTGTTTTCTCCCAAATTCCAAACCCACAGACCCATCTCTCCAACAAACTCCTCCGTCATCTCTCTCGCAGCCCTTTACCGGAAAAGACCATTTTCCTCTATCAGAAGCTTAGAACAATTGATGCATCCACTCTTGACCGATTTAGTTTTCCACCATTGTTGAAAGCTGTTTCCAAAGTTTGCGCTTTTAATCATGGCTTGGAGATTCATGGCCTTGCTTCAAAGCTTGGATTAGTTTCTGACCCGTTTATTGAAACCGGCTTAATTGCAATGTATGCCTCATGTCGCCGTATCATGGATGCACGGTTACTGTTTGATAAAATGTCTCATCCGGATGCTATTGCTTGGAATACCATAATTGATGGGTATGCTATATTTAATATTTGCCTTTTAAGAGTCTGTGCTTATTTGAGTTTATATACCGACACAAATAATTGTTTTTGGCTTATTTCTATAAGTTGTCCAGGATAACTTATGAAAACAGCTAATTACTTGTGTAAAAACAATTTGACTTTATTTTATTTTTTGTTATAGAGATAGCTTATGCACAACAAGTACTTATATTATAAGTGATTATGCTATAAGCACTTAATTAAGTTGGTTATCCAAAGTCCAAACATAGCCTTAATACTTATGAGCATTCTAGTTGGTACTTTTGTGATTAATATTTTTTCTGAACCAGGTACTGCCAGAATGGTCATTATGATGATGCTTTAAGGCTCTTTGAAGATATGAAGAGCTCTGATATGAAGCCTGATTCTGTTATCCTTTGTGCTGTGCTTTCTGCTTGTGGCCATGCTGGAAATTTAAGCTACGGCAGAACAATCCATGAGTTTGTGAAGGATAATGGTCTAGCTATTGACTCGCATTTACAGAGTGCTCTCATTAACATGTATGCAAATTGTGGTGCAATGGAGTTTGCTAGGGAAATATATGATGGACTTTCGTTGAAAAATATGATTATTTCAACTGCGATGCTTTCTGGTTATGCAAAACATGGAATGGTTAAGGATGCTCGTTTCGTATTTGACCAAATGGTTGAAAAGGACTCGGTGTGTTGGAGTGCCATGATATCTGGTTATGCTGAAAGTGATCAGCCTCAAGAGGCTCTTAAATTGTTCAATGAAATGCTACGACAGAGAATAGAGCCTGATCAGATCACAATGCTGAGTGTAATTTCTGCTTGTTCTCATGTTGGCGCACTCGTTCAAGCAAAATGGATACATACATATGCAGATAGAAATGGGTTTGGAAGAGCTCTATCTGTTAACAATGCACTGATTGATATGTATGCCAAATGTGGGAACTTGGTCAAGGCAAGAGAGGTGTTTGAGAATATGCCGAGAAAAAATGTTATATCGTGGTCCAGTATTATCAATGCATTTGCAATGCATGGAAATGCAGATAGTGCTATAAAACTTTTCCGTAGGATGAAAGAAGAAAATATTATGCCCAATGGTGTTACATTTATAGGTGTCCTTTATGCTTGCAGTCATGCAGGTTTAGTTGAGGAAGGCCAGAAACTATTTTCGTCTATGATTAATGAGCATGGCATATCTCCCACTCTTGAGCACTATGGTTGCATGGTTGACCTGTACTGTAGAGCCAATAATTTGAGAAAAGCTATTGACCTTATTGAGACAATGCCTTTTACACCAAATGTTATCATTTGGGGATCCCTCATGTCTGCTTGTCAAGTTCATGGTGAGGTTGAGTTAGGGGAATTTGCTGCCAAGAGGCTTCTTGAGTTAGAGCCTGATCATGATGGAGCCCTTGTGGTTTTGTCAAACATATATGCCAAAGAAAGAAGGTGGAATGATGTTGGACTGATCAGGAAATCAATGAGTTATAAAGGTATATCAAAGGAGAAGGCAAGTAGTAGGATTGAAATGAACAATGAGGTGCATATGTTTATGATGGCTGATAGATATCATAAACAGTCAGATGAAATATATGAGAAGTTAGATGAGGTAGTCGGTCAGTTGAAGTTGGTTGGTTACAAACCGAGCACCTCAGGCATTTTGATTGATTTAGAAGAGGAAGATAAAAAAGAATTGGTTCTGTGGCATAGTGAAAAATTAGCAGTTTGCTATGGGCTAATTAGTAGGAGGAAAGAATCATGCATTCGTATAGTTAAAAATCTTAGAATTTGTGAGGATTGTCACTCTTTTATGAAGTTCGTCTCGAAGGTGTATGAAATAGATATTGTTGTGAGAGATAGGACTAGATTTCACCATTGTAGTGGTGGTAGTTGTTCTTGTAGAGACTACTGGTGATTCATTTATACTAGTAAATTGAATTACATTGACGCATCCTCATTTATGTCCCTGTCTTGTACATATCATGGCATGTACTGAAAATTACTGAAGGTTCACTACTTCAAATTTGTCTTCATTTTTTGTTTTTGATGTGAAACCCTATGAATTCGCTTGGAGGTAGATTGTCTTGCTCATTGGGAATTTCTCCACGTTATTGTACAGGTATGTCACACCAATCTTGGAATATTGTTTTGAGCAAGAGTTTATATAACTCAATGTTAGAAGTTTGAGGTCTCACAAAGGGAAATAACGTTCACAAGCTCGACAATATTGGGCTTGGTGCATGGATATAAATAGTGTGTGGTCCGATACCGTAAACCTGATAGCAGGTGACCCTATGGATTTGGAACCAGACTCTGATGCCATTTTAGAATTTGGGTTGGGCCTAACTCAACCTTACACAACGAGCTTGTAAGGTGAGGATTGCCCCAACGTATAAACATATCTTCAAGTCATCTTTCAACTAATGTGAGACTCTTAAATGATATAATATGAGAGATTAGTGCAAAAAAAGTGTGGAAAATTCAAAGTTGTGAAATGTATTAATTAAATGTTCAGCTTTGTTTATAGATGAGAAGCTTCGGCAAGATACTTTTTGTGATATAATTTTGGCTATTGATTTATGTTGACCCTCCTAATAAAATATAGATTCAACTTGTTTAGTGGGAGCAACTTAAGATCTCACTCACTCAAGGATCTACAAAAATATATTTTAAGAGTGTGGTGGTCATTTGTTATTTGTGGAATACCTGACCTAACAATTAAAATCCATCAAACGTCACTTGACTTACCATGTACGTTAGCTTCTTTTAGAGAGTAGTGTTGTAAGATGATCATATCCCAAAAATACCTTTTTCAACACAGGGAATAGTCATTAGATCATAAGCATTGTATTTGAATTTTTTGTTCCATTTTGAGCTGAAAATACGATGACATGTTCTGAATGACTAGAGTTTTGGGAGATAATGGTTATTGATATCTTTCATGCAGAAAAGAAATGGGATTCACTTGGTCTTTCTTGAAAATTAGCTCTCTGTTGCCAAGAAAAGAAACACAGACCATAGAAAGGAAAAAGGAAAAGACAATTAACTGTTGGTGTGAAATAACAGTCCCTATACATACAAGAAGACAAAATGAAAAGCATAGCCACAAAAAAGCTAACTAAACATTTATTCCAACCATACCAAAAACAGAGTGATGGTGTGTCCTGTTCCAACATTTCCAATCTCCTCTGTTTTCCTTTCATCAGTAATCACCCTTCACTTGAGAAGTTGTGTTTGACCTTGTACTGTGTTTGTTTGATGAGGATAAATCGGTTGACCTTCTCCTAAGTATCTGTCTCATGCCATCAGCAACACAAACTGCAGGATTCGATTTGATCTTACGACAAAACAACATGTGAGCTTTCATTGCTTCTTCCATTGCAAATATCTTTTTCCCTCTAATAGCTTCATCTCTAACAGCTTCTGAACACAACCCACATAGCCATTTTCCATCAAATTTTGACTTCACTTCACTTATGTAGTCTTGAGTGCAATCCTCTTTCAAGCCACAACACTCGCACTTTGCTGATTCAATTTCCATATCGAAATAAACAGTTCTTACCTTATCTATGTTGGTAGTTTTTATATGGATGAGACTACTTGAATGAAGAAGAGGGACAGAATATCGCAACCCACGTGTTAGTTCTTTTGTTTGGATTCTAGGACAATGATAAGTGATGACAGAGAAGGCTTTTATTTATAATTGGTATGTTGCTGAGTTTTCCAAATTAGGATTGATTGTGTCGTTGCTTCAAGCACAAGTAAGTGTTTGTTGTTCAACAAGTGCTTTTATGGTGTTTGGGATGTGAGAGAGAAAGAGTGCAATTATGCAATTGTAAGTAGGGAAGAGTGCAATAATTTCATCCATGTTCTAAGGTACGTGGGGGCTATGGATAATAAGACGAGGTTTGTTGGAGGGGCCTTCTTTTTGGACCTCCTTACCATCCAATGCCAAATTGTAGTCAAATACTACTACTCTGTCGTATTTATAAGAAACAACAAATAGACTATTTTTTCAGATTCTAATTATAAAAACATTAATTATGTAGTTAATGGTGCATAGTTGTTGTAGATATAAGAGTTTTATGATGACTTCTCTTTTATTTATTGATCTATGCTCTTAGTTAAAATGTCTTTAAGCTTTGTATTTGACTTTTTAATTGACTTTGATTTTCTAAATTTCTTATCCTTTTTTTGTCTAGACTCCAATGTTAAAGAAATAAAGAAGAGAAAACTATGAGAAACTCCTGGGACATTGCATCATATGCTAGTCTTGTTCATTTGGTTAGCTTAAATAGTTAATTATATTCTATGAATGTTGACTAACATAATGATTTATTTTTCTTAGTGGCCATGGTGATGGTTCATGCGCATTAACTTAATTTGCTTAGTAATGCAAAGCAGTCTCAATCATAATCAATAAAAAGCTTAAAGCATAATTGACTACACAGCTAGGTCCCCCCCCCCCCCCCCCCCCCCAGCAGGATTATTTTTCCAATTGATCAAATGTATGTAAATAATTTTAATCTTTTTCTTTTTGTATGGTCTTTTTCTTAATTATTGTCTGGTATTATAGATAGTGCTTATAATTCATAGTCATTATGAGAATATTAGTGTATCATCAAAGTTTTATGACAAAATCCATAAAGATGGTAGTTTTGAATCTGGAAATACTATAGTTCTTTTCTTGACGTTTCTCCACTGATTGATGACAGAACATAACCATACATATTTTTCAATTTTCAGTCACCAGCCAAAAGTATTATAATATACGACAAAGAGTGCAAATAGTGTTTTTTGCAAATAGTGTATGTGTGAAGAAAGAACCATATTTTCATACAAAACGTTACTGATATTATATTCACTGCATCTTTACAAAATTAAGCTAGAAATAGGGATTTGGATTCTCTCCAAATATTTTTCACATTTTCCTTTCTTTTCTTAATTCAGTGGTTGGTAAATTACAATGAGCAACAAAATATTTAAGAAAAGAGAGACAAAATGAATGAATGACTAAGGGTTTGTTTGGTAAAAATGACTAAGGCTTTCTCCCCAACTTTTTTGTTTCAAAGTTATAATATATAAATGAAAAATTAAAACAATATAGGTCATTCGAATATCCTTCATGGAGAATTATTGGCAATATACCATGGTTTAGTTTTGGCGTGGGAGCTGGACATTAAGGATCTGTGTTGCTATTCTGACTCCAAAACCGCGCTCAAGTTGATATATGATCATGTAAATGAGTGACACCACTATGCAGCGATCATCTATAACATTAAGGATTTTCTTTCTAGAAACTGGAGGGTTAGATTGGTGCATACACTTCGGGAGGGGAACAATTGCGCAGACTTTTTAGCCAAATTTGGAGCTCGCAACCCTGAAGCTTATTCTTCTATAGCTGTTCCACCGGACGGAATGAATCTCCTCCTTCTAGCTGATGCTAGTGGGACTATCTTTTCTAGATAATTTTTCTTGTTGTTTTTTTTCCTTTCTTGCTTTCCATCTTGTACCAAAAAAAAAAAAACAATGATGCGCTGTTGGAGGAAATCATGATCAAGAGTATGCAAAACTTACTGCCAACCATTAAACCATAACAAAATATATGTTCTATATTTAACCTTGTAAAAACATAATCTGTGTAAATATTTTTTTTAATAAATTTTTATATCATCTGACATGATTTTCTCTATACCTAATGTTATTTAGAACAAAAGAATTTATAAAATTGACTCTTTTTTATGTTATTGGTATTATTTATAATTTAAATAAATAACTTAAAAAAAGAATTTAGCTACTTTTTATTAAGGAACTTTAAAATTAGAGCAGGGCCTCCAAATTGTTTGGAACGGCCTTGAGAAGAAGGGTGATTTTGAATAAAAATTGATCATAAATCACCTCTCTTTAGCTAATAAACAAGAAAAAAGAAATAAGAAGAATTAAGTTTTTTTTTTCTCCATGAACATATATTTCGCTTATTGTTAAATAAGTATGTCTTCTTCATCTATTTTTTTTTATCAAAATATTCCATGTTATTTTCAATTTACCATCAAATTATTCCATATATACATCAATTATTTTTTTCATAAAATAACAAATTTTAAAATGATTATAAAAAAATAATAATTTAAATTTACTGTGACACTTAAACTATGTGATATTATTATCTACATATCTACATGACACTTAACAAAAACAATGACTAATTTAAGATATTGCAAGAGTTACGATTTACAAATATAAGAACCAATTTCATGGTCTCATAAATCTTAGCTTAACTGACAAAAATGCCTAAATTGTTAGGTCGGACGTCGTGACCCGGGTTTGAATCCGGGATCTCACAATTATTTGTGAGTTTAATTTCAGTGGATTACCAATTCTTCTAAGACAACCAAAAACCAATTTGATGGTTAAGATATATCAAAAACTTTGTTAAAAAAAAAAAAATATCAAAACTCTTTTTTTTTTTTTAAGAATGTTTATCGGCCCATAAAGCCCAACCCAACACAAAAAGTGGGTTAAGCCCATAAGGTTGGTTTAGGTTATAAACAGCTTTCTCTGAATATTACAATCCCACTCTCACAAACACACTCACTAGGGTTTAGGTTATTCACGCCGTCGCAGAACTTCCCGCAGCAGCAAATATGGCGGTCGGCAAGAACAAGCGGATTTCCAAGGGAAAGAAGGGTGGCAAGAAGAAGGCGTACGTACACTCTCATCATCGTTCCATTTCAATTTTGTTTTCATTTCAATTTTGTTTTCTTCTCAATTTTAATTTTTTTTTATGGTCAATCTTACACAGTGCTGATCCCTTTACCAAGAAAGATTGGTATGATATCAAAGCTCCTTCTGTTTTCCAAGTCAAAAATGTTGGCAAAACCCTTGTCACCCGTACTCAGGGTACCAAGGTCAGATTTTTATATTTCTCTATCGATTTCTGTATCAAAATATATTTTCATTTTAAGAAGCTAAATTCATAATTGGAACCTGCAAACTATGATCTCGATAAAACATTATACCTGATTTTTATTTGGATCTCTAAACATGTGCGGTTGTAACATTGTTTTAGATGATTTGTTTCATTTAATGTTTTTTTTTTTTATTAAAATGGATTGACTAAAAATATAGATCATGATTGATTAGGTTTTGGTATTGTTTGGAATCTGAATTTTGTTTTGGTATTGTAAGGATTGACTAAATATTGTTTTGTAAATTTTATGCACACAATTTAATTTGAGTGAAATGTGTAAATCTAGATGCTGATTAGTGTTTGGATATGACAGATTGCTTCTGAAGGACTCAAACATCGTGTGTTTGAGGTTTCATTGGCTGATTTACAAGGAGATGAGGACAATGCTTTCAGGAAGATTAGGTTGAGAGCTGAAGATGTTCAGGGCAAAAATCTCCTGACCAATTTTTGGGTATGTTTGTGGTTGTGTTTTTTTTAACTCATTGTTGTGTTACATGTTGTATGGTTTGTTGAATAATATGTTCGTTATTCTATAGGGTATGGACTTTACCACTGACAAGCTTAGGTCATTGGTGCGAAAATGGCAAACTCTGATTGAAGCTCACGTTGATGTTAAGACCACTGATAATTATACTTTGAGAATGTTCTGCATTGGGTTTACCAAGAGACGTAGCAACCAGGTCAAGAGGACATGCTATGCCCAATCTAGTCAAGTCAAACAGGTATATTCACTACAAATACATAATCCAGCATGTAGGATTTTAATTGGAACATATTATATTTGTATATTTCTCCTTTTTTGTCAGGATAGAAATATGTTGCATTTGCATGTCTTTTGGTTTTTGAATTGAAATATATTGCATATCAGATAGCATTAAACATTTGACATATTTCTGCCTTTTATCTTTTTCAGATCCGCAGGAAGATGAGGGAAATCATGATCAACCAGGCAACATCCTGTGATCTGAAAGAGCTTGTGCGCAAGTTTATCCCTGAGATGATTGGAAAGGAGATTGAGAAGGCCACCTCTAGCATCTACCCTCTGCAGAATGTTTTCATTCGCAAAGTCAAGATCTTGAAGGCTCCTAAGTTTGATCTTGGGAAACTGATGGAGGTATGTTATTTTTGTTCAATACTGGAAATTAAATTACCACCTTGTTCCCATAATGAAACAAAATTTCAATCAGCACTATTTAGGTTATTTTAGTGGAATTTTTTCCTGTCATTTTCTCAACAAACCTTGCCCTTACGATAATCGGGAATACTATATCCATTAGTTGGATGTTTTTCCAAATTCACAAGGGATTCGCATATATTTGTCAGTGTTCTCTGGTCTATTGATTCATTGTTTGGTTAATTGATGAGTAGTATTCCAGATAAGAAACTGTTTGATAAATTACTTGTTGAATTTTATATTTATGACTAATCTTATTGGTTGCTTTTTGTTTGTGTAGGTTCATGGTGATTACTCTGAAGATGTTGGTACCAAGGTAGAGAGACCTGCAGAAGAAACAGTTGTTGAGGGAACCCCTGAAATTGTTGGAGCTTAATCTACTTCATAATGCATTTTTGTTTGTTTTAGGTTGTTTCTCCTGCTATTACCAATATTTGTTTTGAAGTTTTGTTACTTGAAAGTTTTTTATTGTAATTTAAATCAGGATTTTTGGTATGTCATTTTTCAAGTATTGGCACAATTTTAGACCTTATTCACTGCGCCCAGTGTCTTTTGAGTTTTGATATTGCTTGCTTGTTATTTTTGTTTGCCTTGCCTGAAACATCAAATATAAACCAAAAACTATAGTACATTAAAATTGGTTTTAACTTGAGGTTATGTATCTATACTTCATTATTGAACAATTTTTGTACAAAATCTGAAATGGTATTAAACATAGATTTCAATTTTATTTGAAAGTTTTATAAATCAAGGTAATCAAGTTAATTTAAAATTGAAATGACATTAAACTGAAATTTGAAAGTTGCGATTGTAATTGAACTTTTTAAACTTATAGATAAGGTATTTCCAGTTAGAACTTGGACACTAGAATGTCAAGATCTCTCCCTCCCCTAAATGACTTTCATAAAGATGTCAAGACACAATTTGATGTATCAATGTGTTTCCTATGGTGAAAATTCACCTATATTTTCAAAAGTTGAATCATAGCTGTAGATCAGTAGAAATAATACTGAACATGATCATATCTCTGCTTTTTCCTTTCATGAACAAATACTTCCTTAGAACTCCCTCTTTATGGAAACCAGCTTTCTCAAGCACCCTTTGAGACCCAACATTTTCCACATCAACCAGAGCTTCAAGCCTTTCCAAGTGTGGCATTTCACTGAATGCATCCTTAACAATTTGTTTCACAGCACATGTTGCAATCCCTTTACCCCAGTATTTAGAGCCTAGATTATATCCAATTTCTGCAGATTTGTTTCTGCTTTTATCATCAAGTGAACATGCAAACAGAAGCATGCACCCAATAGCGCGATCATTATAGCATATCGCTTTGCAACGTAGAAACTTGGTTTCTATACTTTCAATGAAGTTGATTGCATCATCTTTGCTGGTGTAAGGTTCCCAAGAGCAGAACTTGGCAACTTTTTCATCGGTTGACCACACCATGATATCATCGATGTCTGAAAGATGAAAGGGTCGGAGTGTGATTTTGGTTAAATCAATGCTCTCTTCTTTGGGACATGGTTTGGAAGAAATAAATGTTTCCTCCATCATAACACTTGCGGTTTCTTTTGAGTTAATTTAGATGCTTGCAAGAGTTCTTGGTGTTTAGTGAAATTTTAGGCTATTTATAGAAGTCATGAAATTGAAAAAATAAAATAAAAAACTAGTGAATTCGGTGAAAGGAAGTAGCATGGAAGAAGGGTATCTATATACTTGGAGTTGGGATCAAGCAAGGAAAAATGTTGCTTGCTGTATTTGTCTGCCATGATTGACTTGACTCTGTTAAGTGGATGACCAATAATGAATAAAAAATACAAAAGATAAAAATCAATTGAACCATCGTTCAAATTGTTCAAGCAGACCATGTCACTAGGGTTTCGGGACATTATTTAGTCATGATACATCAACTTTCTCACTTCAATTAATTAATTTCTTTAATTAATTAAGGGAGTGTATTCGATTGAGATTTTGAAAGACTATTTTGACAAAAAAAATCTTGAAGATTTTAAAAGACTTTGTGGGATTATATTGATTTTGTGAGATTTTAAAAGATTTTTTTCAATAGACTTTTTACAATCAAGATTTTTAACACATGATTTGAATGGATTTTGAAAGATTTTTTTAAAAGACTTTTTACAATCAAGATTTCATAATATTTTATATATTAGGAAAATTTCAAAAGACTCAATAAATTTTAATAAAAAAATTATAAGAGTAATAAATAATTTTTTTTTTTTTGGGAATCCAAAACAACAAAAAAAAAAGAAAATACTATGAAAAGTTTTGTGTTTTTCTTTTACGTACGATGTTGGAAAAGAAAGCATATGGAGCAAGTGAATCACCAATTACCGATTGTATATATAAAAAAATGTAATTTTTGATTGTTAACCAACTGCATAATTCACTTCAATGGCCGGAATAACACAAGAAATAACAAAAGTGTTGAATCCAATATGAAAAAAAGTTGCAGAATTTGTTCAAAAAGAAAACTTGCAAAAACCATATTTGATAAGTAAGTGAAGAAAGAAAAGAAGAAGAAAAATTCTGGTACATGAAAAAAGAAAAAAGTCTGGGAGAGTTTGAAAAAGTCTCAAGGTTTTTGGTGAGATTGTTGGAAGAGTCTCTCAAGTGTATTTTTAACTAAAAAGTCTCATGAAATCCACTACATGAAAGAATCCACCAAAATCCGTTGATTTTTGAATACCAAGTGACATTTTATAAGTCATGAGAAATCTTAATCGAATAACAGCGGATTTCATTGCCCCGAATAAAAAATCTTAATTGTCTTAATTGAATACCACGAGATTTGATTTGATTTTAGAAAAGTCTTGATTGAATACCAATGAAATTTTTTAACATAAAAAAGTCTTTTAAAATCCATTGAAATCTCAATCCAATACACCCTCCTAAATGACATTGACATAACTTCCCGTCTATTTATAACATATTTGAGTAGTGATAATTGATTTTTTTGTCCAAAGTAAAAAGTTACATCTTGCTACTTAGACCTTCATGTTTTTAGGTGGGTTTAAGTAAGCAAACACTCACAACGAAGTGTGCTTGAACTTGAAGCCTTGAACATCCACAAATGCACACTTTAAATACATTTAAATAGCTAAATTATAATGCAAAATATATTTCTAAATCATATATTTAAATACATTTAAATAAAAAACAAATCCTAAAAATATTAAAATATCTTAACCATCATAGCTGGAGATCAGTAGAAAGAAGACTGAACATGATCATATCTTTGTTTTTTCCATTGATGATCAAATACTTTCTGAGAACTCCTTCCTTTTGGAAACCAACTTTCTCCAACACTCTTTGAGACCCAACATTTTCAACATCAACAAGAGCTTCAAGTCTTTCCAAGTGTGATAACTCATTGAATACAACCTTAACAACTTGTTTTACAGCACATGTTGTAATCCCTTTACCCCAATATTTAGAACCAAGAACATAGCCAAGTTCTGCAGATTTCTCCCTACTTTTATCATAATTATAAGGTAAACTCGAGGAGATCATAATACACCCAATAGCACGATCATTGAGGCATATTGCTTTGCACCATTGATACTCATTTGGTGCTATATTTTCAATGAAGTTGATGCCCTCATCTTTGCTGGTGTAAGGTTCCCAGCCGAACTTCCACACTTTTTCATCATTACGCCATACCATGAGATCATCAAGGTCTGAAAGATTATGGGGTCGAAGTGTGATTTGGGTTAAATCAATGCTATTTTCTTTAGAAGAAATACATGATCCCTCCATCAGGAATTTGTGTTTCTTTTCCGAGTTAATATTCATCTGATAGACTCTTGTTTGATTATTCCTAACTACATGCCTTTCTATTTATAGAATTACAAAAGAAAAACAAATTGACAAAAATACCCTAAAATAAAATATAAGTGTGCAAGGTTGTTGTAATTTTTTAAACTTTTTTTAGGCATTTCAAACAAAAAGCAAGCCTATCACCGCTTTCCGTCCACTTTTGGGCCGATTACATTTTTAGTGGGTCCCGCACAAAAACTTTCTTTCCCTTCTTTCATGGTAGCAAACCAAACAATGGAAAATAAAATATTCTTTAAACTTTCTCTCCTTCCTCTTTCTTTCCTTCTTATTTCCCTTAAACAAAACAAACCATAAGGCTTTGTTTGGATGATGAAAGAAAGTAAGAGGAAAGAAAGTGAGAGGAAAGATTGTTGAAGGAAAGAAAGTAAGAGGAAAGTGAGTGGAAAGTGAGATAATTTTTTAGTTGTTTGGTATGAGTGAAAGTGAAATGAAAGTAAGAGGAAAGAAAGATATATGTTTTGTAAATGACAAAAACACCCATATGTTTAATTTATATGTGTAATTATAAAGAAATATTAATAATAATAATATAATAATAGAAAGATATACGATAAATATGTTGGTACAATAAATAAACTGACGTCAATGCTTCATTTAGCAGTATTGGAGGTTTTATTTATAATTAATTAATTATTAAACGAATTAGTTTAATTTTTTTTTCAAACATGTGATGTAACAAATATATATAATAAAAAGAAGGATTGTTTTGTCTTTACATAAGTTGGATCACGTTGCCAACTTTCTTCTCAATTGTGGGTGGAAAGTTTTTGGGCATGGGACCCACCAAAAAGTGAACTTTCTTTCCTCTCTGATGCAGCAACCAAACGGTGGAAGCACGTTTTCCAACAAACTTTCCATCCTCAATACTTTCCATCCACTCACTTTCTTTGGAACCAAACAATGCATAAGTGTCATTTAATTATAGAGCTTGCTTGCGTGTGACATTCAATTGAATCTTCTTTAACCCATTATTTTTAAAAATATATGTAAAAAAAAATTAAAAAAAAGGAAAAAAAAAGATCTTCATTTAAAAAAAAAAAATCAGTTATTTGTTGAATTGATTGTTAGATATATACAAATTATCTACTACTAATATAATAATATAAAAATCGATACCATCAAAATTACTAATTTATCCTTAATAATTTTAACCATGTAGTAAATTTTATATCTTTCATTGTAACTTCACTAAAAAAAAATATAGAAAGAATATATAAGATAAATACAAAACAAAGATCACATGCTTAAAAATAGAAAAAAAAATTGAACGAATATAAGATCAATTCAATAGAATGCTTAAAAATAGTAACAAACAAATTAATAGGATCAACTCAATGATCTATTTAAGCAACCTATGCAACCACCTATTCATCGCTTCCGGATAACCTACAAATAATTCTTGCTTCTTCTATTCAACCTAAATCTTTCAAAGGTCAAATTATTTTATTTTTTTTTATAATTCTAAAGGTCAAATTATTTATGCTTCTCTGTAATTATTTATGCTTTTTTATAATTTTAATAATAATTTTCCGATGATTGTTAATTTGTATTTTCCGATATTGGTCTAGAAAAAACATTGAACATATTATCTATTCTATACTATATATAAAAAGGATACACAAAATTTTTGGTGTGGACTTTTCATAATACCAAAAATACCCTTGATTTTTTTTAAAAAAAAAACAAAAGTTTTTTATTAAAAAACTCACTATAACTTAAGACACTTTTTATTTTGTGCAACAAATTTTTTTTATTAACAAACTCACCATAGGGCCATGTATTTATTTATTTTTGACATAAGTTAGACACAGGCAGGCGCGGAACGCGCCTGTCTGGCCCGCTAGTATATACATAGAATGGATATTACTTGACAACATAATACAAAAATTAGATTAAAAACGAAAAAAAACAGAATTAAAGAAACAAAAATTATAGTCTTTACCTTCGAATCCATAACAACCATCTCAATATGTGCAGTTCCCTTAGAAAGGTTGACAACATACCAAACATCAACAATCTCACTTCCACCAACATTACAATGGAAGCTCACTTCTTCCACCAAACGTCTCACAGAATGAAGACGACCATATAAACAGATACAAACCACGACCAAAGTACAAGTGAGCACGGACTAAAGGTGAAAAGCCTAACCTTCTTCCTCAAGTGTTCCTACAAAAGGATAATACATATGTTATTTGTGGCTAATCCACTTCATAGGGTGGTCCCACAATACTATTAACCCTAAAAATCGTCATATATAAGCGTTTCATACATCAATCCCAATGTATGACATTCTGCACCTCCATTTACACTCATAACACCTCTTTCAAATACTGATTTAAGCGTTTGAGTGCTAACATGACTGCAGGTACCTTTCCAATTGTAATGGCCAGAATCGTCAAACATCTACTCAACATAAACACTCTACCGCTAGTTGAAGCGTCACCGTTCAAAAAGCCGACCAACTCAACAACCCATTTCTAAACAACCAGTTCAGACCTCAGGGAGATGAGTGTAATTTTCCCTATTTTATAAAATATGTGGTATTCGTGTATTTAAAAATTATTATCTAGTTTATGTATAAAAAAATATTAACGTTGAAAAAAATTAACTTTTTTCTAGATTTTTAAAAAAGTTTATTATTTTGTAAATAAATGTTTATTAAATTTTAAAAATATCAATTCAATCCAACCAAATCAAATCTTTCTTTAATCTGTTAAATTTGTTGGATTTGATGATAAAATTGTTGGTGTTTGTTTTAAAGATTCATTCCTCGATTTATTTTTTCCCGTGCAACATGGGTTCAATAACAACAGTAAAGATACAAACAATCGCAACAAATGTTGGAGGATTAGAGTGTTAGAACTTAGAATGATAATATTGTTACTATCAACAGACAATAGCACAAAGTCATTGAAACTGAAAACAACTTCAAAGTATATCATTGCTATTGATAAGCTAAAGTTGTAGAAATATACCAATTGAACAATGAACGCACAGCATTAACTCTAAATTTTTAACTTAATCGCATTGTGGTGGTTGTATTGTAAAATTCAGAATTCTATCGTGACGTAAATAAAGTCTGACTAATAATTGTTTCCACCAAAATTCGAACTCGAATTCTCTAGAACAATTCATCCATAAGTGAACTCAACCACTTGAGTTCAATGTCTTGGTTGCAATAAGTTGAATTTAGAGTTATGCAATTTTAATATTTGGTTAGAAGATTTGAATGAATGTGGTTGAAATCAGTTGATGCCACACATGCAGTTAATAGCTAAATTATAATGCAGAATATATTTCTAAATAATATGTTTAAATAAATTTAAATAAAAAACAAATCCTAAAAATATTAAAATATAAAATCTTAACCATACTATTCTGATAGCTGGAGATCAGTGGAAAGAAGACTGAACATGATTATATCTATTCTTTTTCCTTTGATGATCAAATACTTTCTGAGAACTGCTTCCTTTTTGAAGCCACTTTTCTCCAACACTCTTTGAGACCCAATATTTTCAACATCAACAAGAGCTTCAAGTCTTTCCAAGTGTGACAACTCACTGAATACATCCTTAACAACTTGTTTCACAACATATGTTGTAATCCCTTTACCCCAATATTTAGAACCAAGAACATAGCCAAGTTCTGCAGATTTGGTCCTATCTTCATCATAACTCCGGTAGATCATAATACACCCAATAGCACGATCATTGAGGCATATTGCTTCGCACCATTGATACTCATTTGGTGCTATATTTTCAATGAAGTTGATGCCCTCATCTTTGCTGGTGTAAGGTTCCCAGCCGAACTTCCACACTTTTTCATCATTACTCCATACCATAAGATCATCAAGGTCTGAAAGATTATGGGGTCGGAGTGTGATTTGGGTTAAATCAATGCTATTTTCTTTAGAAGAAATACATGATCCCTCCATCAGGAACTTGTGTTTATTTTCTGAGTTAATATTCATCTGACAGCCTCTTGTTTGATTATTCCTAACTACATGCCTTTCTATTTATAGATTTACAAAAGAAAAACAGATTTTTAAATTATATCTTTAAGTATAACCAACTAATCCTAATTTATTTTTTAAATAACAAGTTAATCCTAAAAATTATAAACAAAAATATAAATCATAATATTATCTTGTTTTAAATATAAATCTAACCTATATTTAAATATAGAATCTTCAAAACATATTTAGACACATTATTCTCGATAACAATTAGATAAGATATCTCTATAATATATCTCTATCTCTATTATATTATACTAGACACTGACCCGTGCGATAGCACGAATTTTGTAGATTTTCATATATTATATAAAAAGAACTATAATAATTTTTTAAAAATAAATGACACAATTAAATCTGTCTTTTAAAATCAGTTCAAACTGACTCATTCAAGTGTATAACAAAATCACTCAAACATCATATTGAATATTATAAAAATCACACAATGCAGACATCTATATTTAAAATATATGCTGCCATTAATTTTTTCAATTAAAAATTCAAATTGATTTCCGTTTGGATCAATAAGGGTGTGTTTGGTAGGAGAGAAAATGAGAAGAGGAAAATAAAAAAAACTGAAATCAATGCATGTATTTAGATATGAATTCAACGGTGTTATGTGTAAAAAAGAAAGCAAGTAGTAAATATAAAACGCGGCGAGAATAAATAGTTAGAGTATATAAAATATAAAATAAAATTAAAAAAACCTCAAATGTAGCGCAAGTTGAAATTCAATATTTTGATCCGTCATAGTAGCAATAGAAACACAAATTTGTGATAGCTAAACTTGAGATATATATATATATATATAGAGGAAAATATAAAATGCGGCGAGAATGAATAGTTAGAGTAAAAATTTGTGAAAGCTAAACTTGAGATATATATAGAGGAAAAACAAAGCATATACGATAAATATTCATAACATATCTTTATAAAATAAAAATTGATTTCTATTTAAACAAATCAAATATTTGCATAGCAGCGAAAAATATTAAATTATATATTGTTGTGACACGTCATGGGTTCGATTTCTACTGAGGTATTTGTATAAAAAAATTGGAGACTTAGAAAAAAAAATTGAACATGTATTACAGAAAAAATATGATTGGATTGCATATTCAATACATGTTGGTTATAAAAATATTTCAAATTGATTGATATGTGATAGTGGTTAATACATGAAGCCTTCACAAAAAGGTCATAAGTTCAACTCTGTTGAGGAAATTTTTTAATAATTAAATTAGGGTTTTAGTTGCGTTAAATTAGGGTTACTTGGAGACTTAACTACTTTTATATATATATAATATAATGATACATTACGAAATTCTCACGAAACTCTATCATGTATTCTCATAGAAAATGCTTAAGTGTCATTTAATTAGAGAGCTTGCTTACGCGTGACATTCAATTGAATCTTCTCTAACCCATTATTTTAAAAAAAATTAAAAAAAAGATCTTCATATAAAAAAAATCTTCGTACAAAAAAAAAAAGAATGTTCATATCTCACTTATTTGTTGAATTGATTGTTAGATATACAAATTATCTACTACTACAAATAATATAAAAATCGATACCAATCAAAGTTACTAATTTATCCTTATTAGTTTTACCCATGTAGTAAGTTTTATATCTTTTATTGTGATTTCACTAAAAAATATAAAAAAAAATATAGAAAAAATATTTAAGATAAATACAAAACAAAGATCACATGCTTAAAAATAGAGGAAAAAATTTGAACGAATATAAGATCAATTCAATAGAATGCTTAAAAATAGTAACAAAGAAATTAATACGATCAACTCAATGATCTATTTAAGCAACCTATGCAACCACATTCATCGCTTAAGAATAAACTACAAATAACTCTTGCTTCTTCTATTCAACCTAAATCTTTCAAAGGTCAAATTATTTTATTTTATTTTTTTATAATTCTAAAGGTCAAATTATTTATGCTTTTTTATAATTTTAATAATAATTTTCAGATATTGATCTGAAAAAAAAAACAACATTGAAGATATTATATATGTATATATATAATATCTTGACAACAAAATACAAAAATTAGTTGATATATTGAGGCATATTGCTTTGCACAATTGAAACTTTGGTGCTATATTTTCAATGAAGTGGATGCCCTCATCTTTGCTGGTGATACCAAACCAGAACTCGTTCACTTTTTCATCAGTTTCCCATACCATGAGATCATCAAGATCAGAAAGATTAATGGGTCGAAGTGTGATTTGTGTTAAATCAATGCTATTTTCTTTACCAGATTGTTTGGAAGAAATACATGTTCCCTCCATCAAGCACTTGTGTAGACCAGTAGAAAGAAGACTAAACATAATTATATCTCTGCTTTTTCCTTTCCTGAATCGATACTTCCTGAGAACTCCCTCCTCTTGGAAACCAGCTTTCTTCAATACTCTTTGAGACCTAACATTTTCCACATCAACAAGAGCCTCAAGCCTTTCCAAGTGTGACATTTCACTGAAGGCAACCTTAACAATTTGTTTCACAGCACATGTTGTAATCTCTTTACCCCGATATTTAGAATCAAGAACATAGCCAAGTTCTGCAGAATTGGTCCTACTATAACCATAAGGTAAACTCGAGTAGATCGCAATACTCCCAATAGCACGATCGTTGAGGCATATTGCTTTGCACAACGGAAACTTTGGCACTATATTTTCAATGAAGTTGATGCCCTCATCTTTGCTAGTGATGTAAGGTACACTAAAGCCGGACTTCAACACTTTTTTGTCGGTAGTCCATAGCATGAGATCATCAAGATCTGAAAGACGAAGGGGTCGGAGTGTGATTTGTTTTAAGATGAAGCCGAACTTGCGTTTCAAAATATTCATGTGGCCGATTTTAATAAAGAACTCGGTAAAGAGTACTCTTCAAATTCGAGTTAGTGACAACTCCAAAAATTCACTAAATATTTCTTGATACCTTTGGTGTGGTAATCAATTTTATTATTTTATAACTAGATTTCTGCTTAGAATTTTAAGGGTATTGTTAGAATTTATAGAATTAGTTTGTTTTTAAAAAGATTTAAAAATTTGGTTTTATATGTAGCTCTGTATATAGAGTCATATAATTATGATTTAAAATATATAAAACAAATAAAACAAAAAAAAATAAAATAAAAAAGAATTGAAGTTTATCTGCATAAAAATATATTCCACCAAATTGCGTAATACAACAGCATAAAAAACCACATCAATATTTATATCCAAAATATAAACCAAATTCCATAGTGGTTATGGTGCATAAGCCTTGCTTTATGCACCATGCATAAATAAATGAAAATTACTTAGCGCACCCCCCAAATTTCTAGCACGCCCCCCAAATTTCTCTGCACACAAATTTCTTGCACACCCCCAAAATTTCTCACGCACCCCTAAATTTCTCGCATACCCCCCAAATTTCTCACGCAGCCCCCAAATTTCTCGCGCGCCCTTCGAATCATGCCAAAACCATATTGTTGTGGGAATGGTTTCAGAAATTTGCACTCCAAAATCATTAAGTGCATAAAATGGTTTTGGCTAGAAATCTGAGGGGGGAGGAAAAAAAAACCTGTTAAGTGCATAATTATAGGGTTGTAATCCAAAACCATTTTATGTACCTAATGGTTTTGGAGTACAACCCTCTAAAACCAATCCAACAGCAAAATGATTTTGGCTACAAATTTGGGGGTGCGCGAGAAATTTGGGGGGTGCGCAAAGAAATTTGGGGGATAAGCACTCCAAAACTATTAAGTGCATAAAATGATTTTGGCTAGAAATCTGGGGGTGGAAAAAAAAAACTGTTAAGTGCATAATTATAGGGTTGTACTCCAAAATCATTTTATGCACCTAATAGTTTTGGAGTACAACTCTCTGAAACCATTCCAACAGCAAAATAGTTTTGGCTAGAAATCTGGACGAGGGAAAAAAATTGGGGGACGCGCAAGACATCCGGGGGTGCGCGAGAAATTTGGAATGCGCTAAGCAATCTAGGGGTGCACGGGAAATTTGGGGGTGCGCTAAACAATCTAGATATTTATGCACCGTGCATAAAAAAAATCTTATGCATAATAACTTTGCCCATTATTAGTATTACTCTAGCATAACAAACAAAACTAATATGAAACTAAATTCCCTATTCTTACTCTAGTAGCACAACAAACTAGGATAAAACTATACATTACTTGCTCCTGTCACTTAAGGAAATTTGACTTTTTTGGTACATTGAAAAAGTGATGTATGTAGTTCATATTGTGAACCAAATACATCATTTTTCCAATGTATCAAAAAAGTCAAATTTCCTTATATTATAATAGTGACCGCAGGGAATACTATTTTACATGGATGATAACATAACAACTAACATTCCTTCAAAAAAAATAACATAACAACTAACATAACTCCTCTATTTAAATAATTGTTCAAATAACATTTTTGTTTGCGTAAAAAAAAAAAAACATTTCTCTTATATCTTACTCCCTCCGTCCCAAAACTTTAGTTCTTTTAGAGTTCTGCACGGAGATTAAGAAATTATAAAGATTGATAAGTTAAGTGATTTTTACCTTTACTTTATTAAGAAAGAGAAAATATATTTAATTAATGTTTTAACTTTAGTAAGGGTTCAAATGGTAAAGTATCACTAATTATGCATTGGTTTCTTAAAAATGACTAAAGATTTGAGACAAAACTAAAAAGCTAAAAGGACCAACGATTTCGGACGGAGGGATTATAAATTTGAATAGCCTTTCAATTTGAGCATGTTCTACAAATAATCTTCTAACTTGAGGTTATGTTTGGATACTTTATATAGAGCAGTATTGAACATTTTGTAAACAAACAAAAACTGAAATGCCATTAAGTATTTTCCAAACAAATAAATCATACTTTGAGATCAGTAAAAATAACACTTGAAATGATCATATCTCTACTTTTTCCTTTCAAGAACAGATACTTCCTAAGAACTCCTTCTTTTTGGAAACCAGCTTTCTCCAACACTCTTTGAGACCCAACATTTTCAACATCAACAAAAGCTTCAAGCCTTTCCAAGTTTGTCAATTCACTGAATGCAACCTTAACCACTTGTTTCACAACATATGTGACAATTCCTTTACCCCAGTATTTAGAACCAAGAACATAACCAAGTTCTGCAGATTTGTTTCTGCATTTATCATCAGGTTCTCTTGAGTACAGCGAAATACAACCAATAGCACGATCGTTAAGGCATATTGCTTTGCACCATAGAAACTTTTTGGGTATATTTTCGATGAATTTGATGCCGTCGTCTTTGCTGGTGTGAGGTTCCCAAGAGCAGAACTTGGCCACTTTTTCATCAGTTGTCCATACCATGAGATCATCGAGGTCTGAAAGATGAAGGGTTCGGAGTGTGATTTCGGTTAAATCAATGCTACATGGTTTGGAAGAAATAAAAGTTTCCTCCATCTCAGTCCTAGTTTTTCTTTATCTTGGTTAATCTGAATGCATAAAAGTGTTGATTTTAGGCTATTTATAGAGTCATGGAATTGAAAAGAAAGAAAAAGTAGAGTCAAAGGAAGTTGCACGGAAGAAAGGTATCTTATCTACAAACTTGGAGTTGGGGTCAAGCAAGATAAGGCTGCTTGCTGTCTTTGTGCCTGCCATGGTTGACTTGATTTGACTTTGACTATGTATTAGTATTTAATTATATAAATATTGCTCTCTTTTTTTTACAAGAAACAACTTACTTTTTAGATGTCTCTGGTCTGTAATATAGCTCCGATACACCGGTTATTCAATAAACCTAAAAAGTCAACTGTTTCTTATAAAAAAGATCGGAGGGAGTATCATCCTTGTATGAAATTTAAATTTGTTTATTGTTTGTAAAATTTTGAAATTTTTCTATTCTACTTTGCAATATTTTTAATACCGAGTTTTGCACAAAACTCAATTTTGATCAATAATTCACCAAGTTGGTACCAAAATGACCATAATTGAATTAGCTTTCACCGAATCAAACTCCATTAAATTTGGAGTTACAGAGAGAGATTAATTACCGTTTTAGTGAAATAGGGGGGCAAAATTCCGATTTTTTGAAAACAGGGGGTAAAACTGCATTTAACCATATATTATTAAAACAATCACAATTAAATTTTAGATTTTCCTTGAAAAATTATTGATTCAGGACAGATAGTCATGTTTTAGTTTGTTCACAAACATGCACAATGAATATTCTAGGACTATTTGGAGTGTTTAATGATAACTACAAACCAGCTTCTGGTAGAGTTTTTATTGATAGTTATACTGCATATTTTTATATAAATCACTCGGTACAATTCTGTTGAAGCTAAAAATACATGCAAAAGCAATCTGTTATTTCTTATGATAAAATCTCCAACTTTACCAACTAAATTAAGCACTGATAAACTAGTTTTAGAAAAATTCTCAAATGAACAATGTACTTAAAAAATTAACATACACTGTTAAATTTTTGAATCAATCCTCATTAGTTGATGGCTTTGAACATCCGCAAACACGCAATTTCCTTCTCAACAATATACCTGTTTTTCGAGAAATTGTATTTTTCCCTTTGTTGTTGCTCTCCTCAGCCAATTTCAGTAATATGTATTGGATGTTCTGCACCTCAAACTGCAACTTTCCTATTTGTTCAGAACCTCTTCTTGGAATGTCTCTATCCAAAGACGCGGTTCCCTCTTCAATATTCTTTGACAGTTGATCATTTATTCTTACTTGTTGCATAACAGCTTCCTCAACTTCTTCTATATGTCTTTTGACTGTTTCATATTCGATGTCGTTTCCTTGCTTGCTTTTCTTCTTTGTCTCAGTTTTCTTTTTCAAGTCTCGCAAAGCCATTTTAAGAATTGCTAACTTCTGACTGTCCGAGGCAAGCCTGTCCAAGATTCTCCTCTTGTCATCTTCAGTTTTTTCTTTTACAGTTTTCGACAACTCGAGCTTGTCAACACCCAATTCCTTCTCTATGTCCAATTCTGAGGAGTAACTTAGAAGTCTTCTTGATGAATTGTCTGAATCATGGCATATCATAACATCTTCTATTGGATTTGGAGCAGAACCGCGTTCACGTAACTCTGACACATAATCATTACTCCATGTATGCTCTCTCTTCCAATACTTAGAGTGTTGATCATTCACGTTGCGGTCGAGTGGAATGTCTTTCATCAATAACCTTATTTTTGGTTTTTTTCTCCATGCATTGTGGTCTAACATGCTCTCTTCCTTAAGTTCCGTCACCTTTTTTCTGTTGTCAAATTTTGGATGTGTGGCAACTTCCAAACTCGAATATCCAGTCGCTTCTGCGGTCATATTTTTCAGCTTGGTGCGTCTTTTGAGTTCTTCCATCATAATCTTTTCTACTGCTCTAATCCTTGTCTGCAAGTACAGCAAATCTGAAACACCGTCTGGTATTAACACACTTTCATTTTCTCTTAAACTTTCATGGTTTTGTTCTTTGTCATAAGTCTCAATCACTACATCCTGGACAAACATTCACGATATATACATGTATAAGTAGAAAATATGTGTAAATTGTGAAGCTGGTTTTGCAAGAGAATAAGGGAAGAGATAATAAAACACAAGTACACAGTATGAAGTTAAAACAAAATGCTACCTTTTGTGCGCGTTTGCCAACAGAAGAATTTCTATTAGTCCAAAGGAAGGAAATGCGCTCAAGAGATGCAAATTCCTCTTTCAAAGAAGAAACAATAGGATCATATGCAGATAACTGTTCCTTCAGTCCTCCAATTTCACTCTCCAAAAAACTGACTCTTTCTCTCATGTGTTCATTCTCCAAGCTTTTTGCAGAACTCTCATCATCAAGTCTCTTGCAAACTCCAGTAAGCTCAGTAACCTTGCTTTCTAACAGTGTTCCACAAATAGATGACATCTGAAGATCATAATAGAATGCAGCAGCCTCAGATTCCCAAAGTTTGAACTCATTTGCTTTATTCAACAACTCCAAATTCAGTGTTTCTTCCCTAACCCTATGTTGCTCAACTTCATGAAGTAGTGTTTTCATCTCAGACTGTAAAGTTTCATTTGCTTCAGTAAGGTGTTCAATTTCTTTTTTGTGATTCATGCAATTTTCTGATAATTCAAGAATCTTCCTGTCTTGGCTTTCTTTAACCAGCCTTGATTGTTCTTGTTCTATCTTCAGCTCCTCAATATATCTGGAAAACTCTGCATTCGACGTCTCTGCAGCTTTCAGCCTTTTATCCATTTCCAGCAGCTCTTTGTCCATCCTCTCAGTTGACTCTTTCAGATAAACATTCTCTGCTTCTTTCACCTCAAAGTTCTTCCTTAACACACCAAGTTCCTGGTTGAGGTTATTGTTCAAATGGCTAAGATTACCGAGATGTTCACCAAGTGCTCTTTGTTCCGAAACTTTCTCAGTGAGAAAGCTCTCATAAACCAAACTGAGGTTGCTCAGAGCTATTGCTTCATGGAAGATTACACTGTTTTCATCTTCAGCAGTGGACTGTGCATCTTTGAGATCCAAAACACTCTTCAGCAATGAATTTTTCTCCTCAAGCATCTTACCATTTTCTTCTTGAAACGCTTGATTTGTTCGCCGCAAATCTGTCATCTCAGCTTGCAAAGCCTCCAATGTGGATTTTGATCTATTTTCTCTTTCTTTTCCATTTACCACTTCAATCCTCAGTTGCCTGTTCTCCTCTAGAAGTTCAACTTTATCTTTATGCAAGATTACATTCTGCTCTCTCATGTTCTCAAACTCTTGCTCCATGATCTTTTTCTCTGACTTAAGCTTTTCTCCCTCAGATTGATGCTGCTGAAGTGAAGCTAGGAGGATAGAGTTCTCTACAAGCTGCTGTTTCTGATCCTCTTGGCTTTTCACAAGAGAACTTTCCAAACCCCCGATTTTGTCCAATATACGCGATATTGGTATTTCCTCTTGCTTGTTTCCATTGTCACACCCTCCGTCTGAATCAATCTGAAGAACACCACACACCTTATGGATATCCATTTTAAACTTTCTGATTCTATGCAACAAAAACTCTTCTTCAATAAGTTGCATAAGATTTTCACTCTCCAACTCCATGATAACTTTATCAGAAAATTTAGACGCCTGAACAAGCTTTTCACATTCAGTTAACAAGACCATGTTTTTCAGCTCCAACTCTTCAATACAATTTTGCAAAATGAACATCTCAATTTGAGCATTTACAGCTTTGTCAAGTTCTTCCTCAAATTCTACTTTCCCCAACCGCTGTTCTTCCTGTAGTACACGAACTAGATTCTCCAAATTTGCCAGCCGGGCTTCGCTTGAGTGTTTGTGATTAGAATGCTTCTGTTTTTGTAACAAAATTGAAGCACGGAGTTCTTCTACTTGATTGCCTGCACTTTCTTTGTCTTTCTCCGCATCAGCATATTTTTCTTCTAAAGTTGTAACCTTCTTTTCCAGGTTACTTAGTTTTGACTCAACCATCTCCAATTGAGATATTAACATGCTTCTTTCATTTTGAAGAGTGAGTTTCTCATCATTTAGCAATTTGCAGCATTCTTCCAAATCATCTGATTTATTCTTCAAACCTTCAAACTCAATTTTTGCATCAGAGAGGGACTTCTCCAGCAAGGTATTCTTCTCCAACAGCTTCTGCATACTTTCAGTGACAATTTGCAGCTGTGAAAGTAGAGTTGATTTCTCGTCAGCGAGAACAGATTTTTCTTCCCGGAGAACTTGGCACAACTGTTGAACTTCCTCAACTGTTCCTCTTAAACCATCTAACTCATCATCCATTCTTAACCTGGAAAATTCTATAAATGCGTTTTCTATCAAAATTTCATCCATATCCTTTGATTTTTCACGAAGAACATCTTTCTCACTGTGTTCCTTTTTGCAGGCCTCTTTTAGCATTAAGTTCTCATTTTGTAGATCTTTAACAGATGCTGCAAAAGAATTAGGATTCAAACCTAAACTCTGTAGTTGCTCCAGCATGGTCTGATATCTCTGATTCAAGTACTGTATATCATCCTTTATTTGATGAGTTTCACGCTGGAGGGAATTGCTTTCTTCAGCGTTTATGGCAAACTCTCGTTCAAGTTTCTCTTTGATCTCCTTCAACTTAGAGATTTCCATTTGCTGTTCTTTTAGTGACTTGGTTGAAGAGAAGTTAATTTCATGCAGAGTCTTGTTTTCTTCCACAATCCCTTTCATCTCTTCCTTAAAACCTTGTTTGGAAAGTTCCATGTCCTTCAACAGCAGAAGCCCATATTTAAGCTCCAAAGCAAGATTTCTTTGCTCCTGTTGTGATTGAGAGTACAACTTCTGCAGAGTCTGTAGTGCTGATTCAATTTGAATAAAGTGAGAATGCTCTCCATGCATCAGAGTCTGCAGTCTTTCTATCTCAGTATTCTTCTCTAGAACCTCTTGATCTTTCAATGCTATCTTCTGCGCTAAATTTTCAGCCTCTAACTGAAGATTTTGATTTGAATTTTTTAGTTGTTCGGCTTTTTCTTGCGCACGCAGAATTTCACTCTCCATTTTAGATATTTTCTCCAAGCAGTGACGGTAAAGAACAGCTAGAGAATTTTTCTCTTCATTCAGCTCAGCAAGATTTTTCCTCAATGATTTGCCTTCCAGTTCTGCTCTTTCAACTTGCTGATTTAGCATCCTTGAATTCTCCTCAGCAAGGATTATCGTTTCTTCCAAAATTGGAATCTTTTCAAGACACTGCTTATATTGAACAAGATAAGTATCCTTCTGAGCTTCCATTTTGTTAAGTTCTTGCTTTAAATTTTTGGCTTCGATTTCTTCCTTGTCCGCTTTTAGTTGCACCAGAGCTTCCTTCAAAATTTTGACTTCAATTTCAGCTTTACTTGCTCGTTCATCAAGGCCTCCTGCATCTTTTTGTGCCTCATTAAGATCTGCTTCCATTTTGGATAACTTCTCCAAACTCTTCTGGTACTGATGAAAGAGAGCATCCTTGTCAGACTGCATTTTAGTCATGGCTTCCCTTAAGGTTCGAACTTCACTTTCTGAACTCGTATCGTTCTTTTTTGATGGATGAAATGCAAGGGCCACTCCTGATCCTGGTGTGCGTGATTCAGCATTAGGGCCTAAAGAACCACATGGTGAATCGTCATTCAGAATGTAATATGCTGAGTTAGGAAATGCTTCTGGCATTGTCTTTTGTGCATGGCGCAGCTCCCCCATTGCATGATCATATCTCTCTGCTAATGCTCGGTATGCTCGATAGAACTCCTCCACTAATTTCATGAGTTCTGGCCGCTTCTTATAGTACATTTCTGCCCTCCTTGCAAATGAATCTGCTTCTGTTTCAATGATTTTGATCATTGATTTGACTTTAGTGTCTATATCTGTATAAAGACAACATAAATTAAATTTTAATGGACTGAACCATAGAGGCAATGGATACAAATCAATTATAATTTCCTTACTGAAAGTATCTTTCACAAATTATAAAAACTCGATGTATTATACATAAGATCTTTGGCAACCGATTTTGCTTAAGGCTATAGCCAATGAACTCAAACTTACAACAAGTAATAACAAGCTTTTGATTCCATTTTAATGTAATTTCTTATATGTCTGTTACAGAAAACAGCTTTTATGTATTCATAATACTGATTGAAACTACATACAGTGAGTCTGAACTATGAAAAATAAAATTGGTTCAACCTCAAGGGGAAAAAAGGACAAACCTGTAAGATTTTCCAGAAGCCATTTTGAATTCTTTGGGCTATTGTGGCTATCCCACCACCAAGAATATAAGCGTCTGGACTCAGATTCTGACAAGGTAGCCATAACTCCAACAAAGAGAAACAACAACTCAGGGTGGTTTTGATTTGGCAAAAACCTTATATTAGTGTTGTTCTTATTTGAGATTCTTCAGAACTGTTTTTCCGATTCTTGTACCTAACATAATACATTTGACAAACAGCTTCAGGTTCATGAGAAATCCAACTTTATTCCCATCTCTTAATAATGTATAAGAAAATTATAAACTCTTTCAACATTGATATTGCATTATTACCTTTCAAATTGGATACAGCTCAAGTTAATCAAAATTCGGAACTTCTAGTTTAAGATATTCCGACTTCGTACAATTTGATATCACAGGTGACTGCAAAAAAGAAAAAGAACAACAAAGAGTTGGAAAAAAAAGTTACCAAAAAGAAAAAAATTCTAAACTACAAGAGCATGATCAAAAGCATAAAGTAATAAAGTATCAAATACTCAGAAGAAGCTTCCACATACATGATGACAAATGATAATCACAAATTGCAAAGCATAGTTCCAAAATCCAAACACAACCAGAAAATTCTCTTTTCATCTTAATTAACTTATATGTATGGACAGAGTTAATTATTGGAGAAAATTGCCCTCATCCAAGTGCAGTTTCTATGATCAAATAATAGGGGGTGCAACTAGCAAAAAATCTTTGTAGAATTAGGATCCTATGCAAAATGATTAAGAGAGAGATTGTATATAACAAAAAAGCCTATTAAAACGGAAAATCAAGGACAATGATCATAAGCAAAAACAATTGATAAATTCAGCAAAATTCTACAAACTTGTAAAAGCTATATGAGATCAAGAACTTACCAAGTGAATGAACTTGAAGTTTAAAACTGATCAACTACTACCTCAAAAACAAGCACAAAAATGAATCAAATGGGTGTGAAGAAAACCACAAAAAGTATAAATCTTTGAATCAGTTTGAACGATCAACCAAACCCCACAATCATAAAATCAGACATTGAGATCATCATCATCATCATCACAACTCAGAAAAGATGCAAAAGAAAGGAAAAAAACTAGTTTTTTCCTACCCCATTTTCTGAATCAACAAGACAAAGGGTACAAACGTTGTATCTTTGTCTTTGAAGTGGGATATTAGCAATATATTGTATACCGTGTCGGTCGTGACCCGTCAACTGTAGTAAAAAGGACAACACAGTTACAAATACATTGTTCTGTCTACCATAATAATAATAATTCTCATAATTCTATTGTTTTAGAGAGAGATTAATTATAATTAATTATTAGTATATTAATTACGTTATAGTATCCTTTAAGTAAGGGATGCGTGTGAATGCATAGTAACGAGAGTCCACCATTTCAACAACATTCACGGGGTCCAAAATCATGATTATGTTTTAATCACCTCAGTTAATCTTGGATTACAGTATTATTACTAGTAATTAATATTGTTAAACTGTCATGTACAGTCACGTTCTTCAGGTTTTTGCGGTCTTTCCTTTCACAAGTATAACATCACATCATATAAGTAGGTAGTTTGAAATTGTTTTTTCTTTCGGTACAAAAATTGTTAAGATTTTTTTTTATTACAAAATTGTTAGTTTTAGCTTGTGGTAATATAAATCTTACATGGAAAATATCTCTTATTTATATTGTAGCTCCAAAAGGATAAACTCTTGTAAATGTTCCATTGATGCTATGAATGATTAGGCATTCTAGTGCTTATCCCATATAGATATACTCCAACAAGCTAGGAAGGTGAAGCGTGCTAGTGCTTCTAGATGTTTTCCGGGATAAAATGTTGGACTAGTTGTCCTCAAACCCGAAGTGGGCACCTCCGATATGCATGCTTGATGATGGACCTGTTGTTGGGCTTCCAACGTGGGCTCCTTGGATTAGGCTTTTTAATCGCTTTAGTAACATAAATATATACGTATGTCACACTATGTTGATTTGCGGTATAATTCATTTTCTAATGGTTCTCGCATCTCCTTTATCCTCATGGCGTGGATCACTTTTTTTTCATACCTATAAATTTAGATTAAATGAGAGACACTCATACAAGATCAATACTTATAACAATGATATTTACTTACTAACCATATAATTTTAAACATGAATCTAAGTCATAGCAAACGTGAACGAAAACTCCAACTATTTGTGTCAATAGCAATTGACAATTGAGTGATCTATCTATATAATAAGATGCAAGCGTGAGTTGTTAAATTTTCATTATTATATTTATACTCAGAAAATAAATAGTCATTTTCAATCATTGAGTGTCCTTTACAAGAAAAATATATTAGAATTGTGGCTACTGTTTAAAGCATCTTCTAGATATATATTATATATATTTATAAATTTATTTATAGCAAACCAACCACCACCTTTGTTTTATGCTTGTGTTTAATTAATATAGTAGCAATCATCTGTTGCTTTCAGCTTCATCTAATTCTCTTTTTGACAATATGTGTGGAGGGGTTATCAATTTTGTAATGTAAATTATGAAGCTTTATATATTTTATATATATGTTCCTTCCCCCTACTTGCAAATGGAATTAAACAATCGAAATAAAGTGGGATGCTAAAACGAAAGCAATGGTGGGGGATGGAACAATTTGTCTTTTGTCACGTACAAATTACAATGCATTAAACAAATTACATATCCTATAGTAATACTTTGTAATATACAGTACAATACACATAATTATTTGGCTTTGGAAAATATGTGATGAAATACAATATTTATATTAGGATGTCAATTTGCATCCGTCAGAGCGGATCCCCGCGGGGATTGTCCCGTTCGGAGATCCGAAAACGGATATTTTTTCCAGTGGGGACGGGAATGGAGGCAAAACTTCCCCCGGAGGCAGTTCGGGGCGGGGAATAAGGATGCTTCCTCCGCACATTCTCCGTCCCGTTGATATCCCTGATTTATATATGCTTAATTTCTTATTAACGGCGTTAGATGATTGACCGTAATAGTTATAGTATGAAACATAGATGATGATAGGCATTAGTCAAGGTGTTTGGTTAGAAAGGGTAGGGTGTCCTACTATATAATTAATGATTCACAATAGCAAGTTAACCAAAAAGGAAAATACTTATGGTGACGGGTCATTGGGCGGTGGACCTGTGGTGGTGCCAAACTTGTCCCATTTCATTACTTTTCATATAGCAAGAATAATTAAAGGAAAGAAGATGCAATATTGATACAAACTCAAAGACAACATCAAATTCATTTAAAAGTTTGATCAAAAATTATTTTTACTAAAAATCAAATTCATGTTGTCGGGAAGATTACTGACACTATATGACATGTCATGTCTCCTTCATCTCCCCATAGAGGTTCGTCTGCTAGACCACACCACCAGCTTGACCAAAGATGAAGGTGCCTTGCTGACGATGACCCTCCTTGGAGTAGAACCTGTTGATGTTGACATGCAAGTCACAGAGACCAGAGGGGTGTAGATAAAATTTTTCTATCTGATGAAACTCTTTAAAAGTCATATAGACAGTGTGGTTGAATATACTGAGGAGGGGAATCATGAGGCAAACTTAATTATTAACACACATCTCATCACTCAGTTCATGAAGACAAACTTGTCTTGGATGAAGAAAGAAATGGTTGCTACTCTGTTATAAATCTGGGTACAATTTAACTATTCGTCATATTTTGGTGATCATAGATACCATATGGAGGGTAATTGGAATGATATTTGAAATGCACCTTGAATTGGTCCGTCCCCAAAATTTAATAAATAGAAGGAAGAGAGAGATCAAAAAGATAGGCGGATTCAATAGAGATTGAATTCATATTGAGTTAGCTTCAAGCGTCCCACAAAGCTCGACATTTACTTTGGCGTTTATGTAGAGGTTGTCTCCCGATGCGAGGTCAATCATATCAACGACGTGTGGATTGTATATGTGAGAATACGACTGAAGATGACCTCCACGTCTTTTTCTACTGTATACATTGCAACTCGGGAATGCTGGTAGGCTGTTAGCCTGCTATCTATACTGGATAATAATGTGTATCAACAGAGTCTTCCCCCGAATAGAGTGTTTGCGATGTGCCGAAATGAAGACCGGGACACTGTGAGTTAAGTATTTCTTATACTATTTCAATTAGGAAACCTTTAATATGGACCTCTTTTTCTAAGGTCCACCCATGGTCCTCACCAAATGGTAGACAGGTAACAAGTTGCGCCGCTAGAACTTTGTGAAATTAAATTACCTGCATTTGACCTATAGTTTAATATAACTATATGCTAAGCAATTAGGTGTTAGTAGTGGAAAAAGACTATAATAGAACATGAAGCACAAGAGAGGAAGATAGGTTTAAATATGTGTATCGAAAATCCCAAATTAAGAGGAAAATCATTGATATCAGATATGTATGAATCTTGAGGCACACAAAGATTAGCAAAACATAGTCTTACACAAGTGGAATCCAACAGAAGCATAACACATAACACCCAAAATTATAGGACTTTCTGCATACACCACCATACATAGAGCTGATCAAAGCATAACCCACATGATTCATCTTTCCCTTTCTTCAGACCCTCTCATTCTTCTTCTTCCCTCTTATTTTCTTCAGCTCGTCTCCTGGGCCCGTATCAGTACGTAGTAGCCACGGGCCTATCGATATTAGTCTGACAATTTGGCTTCTTCCATGAAGCTATAGCTGCATCTATATGTTTTTTATTTTTCTTCCACGGTTCAGCCATGAATTTATCATGGCGCTTTTGATCTTCCTCCTGGTTAAGAGACATTGAGATACTAAAAAAAATGAAAATATGTTGCAGAAAGAAACTAAATTTGTGAAACATGTACTGTGAAAAGCATTGTTGAGAGTTGAAGAAAAACTTGCCTCATCATAGTCATAGTCATAGTCATGAATATACACTTTCAATACGCCTATGAGTTCTTCCTCTGTGTATTGTGTTTATCATCAATCAAATAAGAAATAAACCAACAGCAGGTGAGTGCGGTTATTTAACCAAATAAATAAATGCATACATTAAACAACCAATAAATAAATAAATATAAGACCTACCTTGTGAGCAAAGGAATACTAATTAACGATCGATAATCGAACCACTTTTAAAAGTTAGTTCAGTTTTAAATTGGTTTAGAACCAGTTTGCATTTGTGATTCTTTTTTAAACTTTTTAACAAAAATAAGTTTTCTTCAAGGATTTAACCAAAATTATTTTTTCTAGAAATTAAAAAACAAACAGATTTATATACAAAAATATAAAATAATTACAGAAGAGTCAACTTAGAGTAATGACAAAACATTCTTGCTTCAAGGTTTGAGTTGAAATGACTAATTTTGGTCAACTTCAATTCCACCAAAATTAGTCATTTCAAATTCAGATTTCAACTTCTCTTTCAACATTTCAATCTCCGGAGCTTTGCTTCCAGTGATGAGCAAATCATCAATATATAGACAGATTATCACTCTTGCTTCATTATCGAGGCTCTGCACATATATACCATATTCAACTCAACACCTCTTAAAACCAATTTGGTTTAGAAAATGATCAATTATCTTGTTCCATACTCTGGGGGATTGTTTCAATCAATATTAGAGCCTTGTGCAATCTATACACCATATCCTTTGATTTTTCACCAAGAGCTTCTTTCTCACTGTGTTCCTTTTTGCAAGCCTCTTTTAGTTAATATTAATAATATTGATAATCACTATTCTTTTTCTTTTATTGCTTAGATTCCCTCCATTGGAATATCTTCCGATAATATATATCATATCTGATAATATAAAATCTTAATTATCAAAATATAATTTTTTTAATAATGTATTTTATCAAATTGATCCTTCGAATTAGTCGATCATTGGTCGAATATCGAGTTTAAAAAAAAATAACACGAAAGAGAAGAATAATCGTGATATATTATTTGATGTATACTACCTAACAAAATTGAATTGAAATGGTTTTAAAAGAAAAGTATATGCGGTAGTTGCAAATGACTGGCCCATATGATGTGATCTGACTCCACACATTGGACCCTTTCTCTAAGATTATTTGTTGTGGAAAAGAAGAAGAATGGGACACAACACAAATTCGTACAAAAACGTGTGTATATATATATTATGTACATTGTTTGCCTTGTAACAACTTTCTTAATTTCTCTTAATTAACTTGTGCTTCCAAGAATAGAACAACTCTCTCTCTCTCTCTCTCACCAACCAAACCACAAGGGCCAGCAACCACTTTGTCTTTGAAATCAAGAACTAGCTACAGAGGCGTTGTGGAAAAGGCACTCTATAGTCTATATATTATTTATTATATGGTCCCTCCCATCTCTATTTCACAAAAGAAGATGAATTTCATTGTGTTTACAATTTTCATTTTTAGTAGCTTTGCATACCCTGCCATTCCAAATTCCAATCCCATCCCCACAAAATTCTGAAAAGTATCTTCAATGATAGATAAAAGAAGCTATTCCATCATTTTTGGAGGGTTTTGCAATTTTTTATTTTTTTAGAGCACGATTGCATTTAGGAGTAAAATATGTCGGGTCGACCTACATGGAATTATGACTTATGGCTTAATTATATGCATTGATATAATATTTATATATTTACAATTTTGTCTTTTATTAATTACTCCATTTGATCTTAAAAATAAGAAATAATTGAGTCAACAAAAGTCAATGTATATGATTCAAAATTTGAAACATACATCTATTTTTATCGACTCAATTGCCTCTTATATTTAGGAGTATAATTGATAAATAATAATAAATATGTTCAAAATGATATATAAATAAGAGCATGCATTTAAGAGTATATATAATATATGTATATATTGTTCAAATATATATATAAAAATATATTTTGTCAAAAAAAATATATTATTAAGTTATGCTTCACTAGAATCTAATAAAATATATCGCAGAAGACATTTGTGACTATAATTTATTAACGACTATCTTTGTTATATATGGAAGGGCCAAAAGGCCAACAACACAGCAACAAGACAAAAATTGGATAAGAAATATTATGATAAAAATGAGATAATTGTTTTTAAATACTAAGGGTCCTCTTTTGGGATAAACTATCTAAATTCTAAGGGATATTCCCTAAAAGGTAAGGAATCAAACTTACCACATTATCTGAGATCCAATAACAAAAATCAAGTGATGTTTATTTTTAAGTGATTTGTTAAGATCTTCCATTGGAGATGCTCAAGAGACATCTCACACTTAAATAAATCACCTAAATAATCAAGTCAATGTGCGGTTCCGGTATATCTAAAGTATTTGCAAATCTCACTTCAATAATAAAAATGGATAACACTAATGAGCGAAGTCAATGTGCAGTTCCGGTATATCTCAAGTCAGCCGCTATTTTCAGTCATTTGTTCCATGATTCCAACCGACTATCTATGATGAAACTACACCGTCTGTTGTAACTAGGTCACACAGTAACTGCGCGAAATCCACTTTCATCACCTACATATGCTTCATAATTGACACCTTTTTAACTTTTTAGATTACAACTCTATACAATCTCATGGGTTGTTGAAGTTTCAACATGAATCAACAAAGTTACTTTATTGAACAAACACAACATATTATTACGAAAGCAGTACATTATGGAAGAAACACAACATATTATTACCATAGTAAAACAAACTCAATATACATAAAATTTAAGCATGACTTTTGTTGCAGAGTCAGCAACGAACTAAAAACATTACTAACAACAGGAAACGGGGTGACGGCTAACATACAATGAAAATTTTAACCACTCTAAGGGTGAGGGGTGAGAGAAGGAAATGAAGGAATAGATTGTAATATCAACTTCCTTCCGCCTCTGCGAGCAGGAGATGATCCCCTTTCACAGTTAGGAGAAGAGATCCTCTTGCCATTTGGGGATAATGTTTTGATACATGCAATAGGAGAGCTATCACCACGGAGAATCTCTGGCATTTCATCGTCTGGAACAGTCTGAAAAGGCTTAGATTGAGACCAAAGAGAATTTGGCATTGCAAGCTTTTGGCTGGCAAAATATCCAGAACTAGTGATGGTTGTAACAAAAGATCTTGGTGGTTTTCCCTTTGATGAAAAGGGCATCGGAAGCAATGGCCTGTCCAAAAGAAATGAAGTAAGATCATAAATAACGGGACATCAATTTTGTACTCTTAGCAGAAAAAAACAAAAAGTCGACGTATCAAACCTGGAAAGCCGTAATGGTGTTGAGACCAAAGAAGACTCTTGATGATCTTCAATATTTTGAATCTCAGTTTTCTGAATAGCCTTTTCCTCCACACCCTTGTCACTTGTTTCAGTTTCTTCTTCTGTCTCGCCTTCTATCCCTATTGAAGCAGAACCTGAACAAAAATTGATACAAGGAATGGAAAGGCGTATAAGTCAAATTGAAAGCTAAGGGTCCTGATTGGAAATGCCTTGCTGCGACAGTGAGCAATGCAAGGGAAAGCTTACCATCCTTTCTGCCGAATGCGTTTTTGCACCCTTCACATCTGCAGCTAATGGAGCAACCAACACCACCCTTCAAAAGAAAACTACCATAAGTAATTCATATTATAACTGAAAATGGAGGTATACAAGATATAATAAGAATCAGTACCTGATAGCATTCACAATATTTCTTTAGGCAGCTTGATTTCTTGCAGTTGCACCCTCTTTTATGGCGTGCTGAAGCTGGAGTTTTGTTTGGGTCAATCTGTAATAAGACAATAGTTAATACACTATAAACTTTGCTTAGAATCACCAACAGCAGAAGAATAAATTCAGTTTATCTTCTAACCCCAACATCAGGCACGGAGTCTGCACTTCGGATGACTTTAGGAGCAAATGCAAGAGGGTTGCGAGATTCAATCTGTTTGCGAGTTTGAAGAACAGTATCTTCATGAATAGGTTTGTTGAAGCATTCCTGACAGGAGCAGGGCTCTATGCAGTAAACACCAGCAGCAAAACACTCGCAATAACTGAAAAATGATATGGTTAATTTCTGAATCAGTAAGGTAATTTCCAAGTCAATACAGCATAAGACCATAAAAACTAATATTCTGCAGCCCATAAAAGGATAAAAAAAAACACAGATAATGGGCGTCAAAGTGCTTAGGAAAAGTCATTCAAACATAGTAAAGCATAGCTTATTTGGTTTTCAAGGTTTTGATCCAAGAGAGATAATGAAAAACATAGCTTATTTGTTTGGTTTTCAAGGTTTTGATCCAAGCGAGTAAGACACAGATTGAAGGATGTTTATGCCAAAAAACAAAGATGAAAAAAGTGTTTGTTTCAACTTACAGCTTCAGGCACTTTGATTTCTTGCAATTACAACGTTTGCAGCCCTCAATTTCACCAACTGGCTCTGACTTACGCCTGCAAATTCAAGCTTAGTATAAGTATAATGAAAAAATTCAGTGAGATGGAATTTTCAAGCATAAAGCATGATAATCAACAACTTCATTTGCCTTTTCTTTTTGGGGCTATTCTGATTGAAATCCTCAGCAGCCATGTAAGCTAGTGCCTGGGAACAATCTTCAGCAGGCTGAACCCCATTGTCTGATGTTGGGTCTAATTCTCTTTCAGAGGATACTGATACAGATACGACCGATAGATGCTGATGATCTTGGCATGCAGAGAGTAGCAAGGAAGTAGAGTTGGCCAGACTGAGTTGTCTTTCAGAAGTCGCATTTTCGCTTTGCTTGCCTTTGTGATCCTTTACAGTAGCAAGTGCATTAAGGTGTAAACCGATACCCGGCAAAATGCACCTTTGTGAATCAGCATTGCGTTTTGCTGGGAGCAGTTGGTTTTCATTAACAGCATTTCTTACTTCAGACTGTGTTGTACTAGAGCCGGTGTTTGAATTATCATCTGAGATCTTCTTTCGCACACTGGCCATCTCAAAGTCAAGACAGCGCCTCCGGATACCACGGTGCGTGACAGAAACAAGCTGAAGCACAAAAGTGAGTCAAAAGTGATTGATTTGTTAAATACACTAATTAATAAATCAGGTAGAAGCAAAAAAATAAATCAATTTCAACAACTATAAACTCCAAAAAATAGTACAATATGCCATACAATGTGCTTCCTAACTAAAGTATAACTTGGGGAATACAAACAACAACAAAGTATTTATTAACTACAAACCACAGTGATGCAGAATTTTACAAGAATTAGAAATGCTATTTTAATAGAAACAATAACAAATACACATAAAAATGTGAAACGATGCATACATGAAATAATACAGTTGAATGTTTCTTGATGAAAATGTCATGTACTCATGTTTCATAAGAGCACGCGTACTAATATGCATAGCCTAGAAAATCATGTTTTTGGGATAAACCAATGAAAACGTATAACTACTTGTAAGAAAAATTGTAATTCACACAATTCACCTAGACATGACAGTAACAAAACTCGCATTCATACCTCATTATCCATTTTCTCATTTGGGTTGTTAGTCATCAACGAACCATTAGCAAGACTGTCTTGTGTGGGGTCAGTGTCCGTCACGGCAACTAGCTCAGAACAATGATTTTCAATTTCATGTTCAGAACCAGAAGCAACTGAATCGACCATGTGTATTTTCTGGTCATGATGGCTGGTAGATTGTTGTAGCAGGGGCACAAAATCGCTAAGTCTCATAGAAGAGCATTGCATTAGACCCTTAAACGCTAAGCCCTTGAAAGCTTCTGCATCAATTAACACATCATTAGCAGCAGCATTGTGTATTAAACCCTCCCAATCACAGTCTGAGCCTTCACCCTTTGGATCAATATGACTTGTTCCTTGAAGATGCAATTCAGCCTCAACCGAATCTGTTTTACAATTTTCCCGAACATAAGCAACATCCGATACAGCTTCACCAGACAATTCCAAAAGAGAGTTAGCCTCATCACCACATAGCGTAGGACCATAACCAGGACTACCACAATTGTACTGTAAGGCCTGCGGTAGCTCATCTGAGAACTTTGTCTGTTTGTTCGATAGCTCAACAGTATCATCTCCTACCGATATCCCTTTACCAGCACTTTCATGTAATTCACATGAGTTATGCTGTGAAAGACTGGAATCTGCAAGAGCCACTTCATTTGAGTACACTTTATTTACATCTTCAGATGAATCCTTAGGCTTTGATGCGCTCGGTAGGCTATGTCTAGAGACGAAAAATTGGCAACCATCACAAATAGGTCAATACAATATAAATGCAACTCAAAATTATTAAAAAACAATAAAATGTTAAGAAAAAAAGGGTTTTTTCAGAATTATTACAGGCGTAGGAATCTCGACTCCTTGAGAGAGGCTACATGTGGTGATGTGAAAACAGACGGAGGAGATGAAAAGGTAAGTGAATTGAAAGTTTGAGTAATGTGAGCAGATTTAACTGGCTTTATAGGAGATAAATTGTTGATATAGTTGAATACTGGTGAATCCTGCATATATAACAAAGGGTAAAAATATAATTAAATTGGATTTTAAAGCATAACTTCATATTATTATTACACAAATGAAAGTGTAATCATCATTTCAAAGAGTACCAAGTACCAACAACAAGCATAGCAAAGACAGTAATCATAATTTTATATATAAAAAATTGTTAATAGAACAGATCAGAGAAAAATTGGTCATTGAACATAATAAATAATTAAGTATACAAATTCCTGATACATGCATGATTGCAGAGAGGAAAAATTGACAATAATAACATACTCAAGAGCAAAACCAATTACAATTAATTAACCCCTAGCACTAGGTAAAACACTTTAACTGACTCAAATCCGCATAATTAGTGAGATAATTAAGCAAAAATGAAGAAATTAAACTCAATTTGATTGCTAATACAAAACAAAAAACAAGTAAAAAAATCTAAAAAAAAACATAGAAAAAAGATGAAAGTGTATGAGAGAAGAAACTCGAAAAAGTCAAAAGTAGAATAAAAAAGTAAGAACAAAGACTTGAAAAAACAAATTTGACCAGAGATCTACATCAGTGAAGTAATTCACACTATTCTTCAAAACATTTTCCAAAAAGTCCTAAAAAATAATCAAGAAAGAACCTAAACATGAAATGTTTAGCAGATAATAAGAAGAAATTAACATAAAAATGTTGAAAACGACATAAAGAAACCTTGAACTAAGAAAGCGAAAAGAAAGGGTTTAATGAAACACATGCAACAAGACAGTGAAGAAAATTGAAGAAGAAAGTGGGGGATGGGGGGTGTGAATAGGAATAGGAAAGAATTAAACAAACCTCGAACTTAGAGAGAGTAGTGTTGATTTGGTTCCTCTCTGGTGTATCCATATCCATATTATTATCCAGAGAGGAAGAAACGCAACACAGAGAGAGTTAGTTTCTCTCTCTATCTCTAAAATGTAGTGTTTGTTTGTTATGTAGTTTGAGGAAGAGAAGAAGAAGAAGAATTCAAGAAGGTGAAGAGCGGGAGAAGAAGGGGTTTTTATTTTGTGTGTGGGGACAATTACCCTACCACGATCCTTAACAGCTGTCGCTCTAGTTTTCTTCTTTTTTTTTACTGCTTTTTCTTATTCACTCACTCACACTCTTCTTTCTTTTTTCATTTTTATATTTCTGTATTTATCCCTCCCACCTAAAGTAACGTATAGCAGTTAAGATCGATGAAGATACTCTATCTCTATACTCTTTACTCTGTCTTCATTTTCTTCTTCTACCGTTTTTCTTTTCTTTTTCTGTTTTTATTTCAATACATTAAAGTTTGTGTTTAGGACTGCTTTATCATTGACTTTAATAGTTTATCTAATTTCAGTTATTCATGATTAAGGAGGTCAAGTTCTAATGTACCAAAAAAAAAACTAAAGTTTCCGTTAATTTAGCTCAATTGACAGGAACAATGCATTATATATGGGTGGAGTCGCGAGTTCAAACTCTGGTCATTTCACTTATTTATCTTAAAGATGAATCTGGATGTTGTTGCAATATTTATTCGTGAAAATTAGAAGTTTTAATATGTAGCATCTAAGTTCTCCTTTGCCGTGTAATTTTACCGTGATTTTGTCATACCACACTGCATAACCAAATAAGGCAAAAATATTACTAGCATTTGTGAAAATATTTTCTCATTTAGGTAAAAGAATTTTGAAGTTGACTATTTTTATGATCGTGAGACGATAAAATGTTGATTAAAATGATGCATGTATGAAAATAATGATTTTATTTTTTTTATTATTTACTCGTACTTTCTTTTCAAAAATGAAAAATAAATGGGCATGATCTTTGTGGTGAAGTACGTAGTACATTGTATTGTATGTTTACTTTCAATTTCACTATACTCCCTCCGGTTTTATATATAAGAAACAAAACAAAAAAATTGAAAGTCTCAAATATAAGCAAAAGTAACTATAATCATTATATTTATTATTAATATTCCAATTTTACTCTTAGTTTCACTTTTTCCCATAATAAATAATAATTTAATTTAAAACAAAAAGTAAGGGTAAAATTGTAAATGACATACTTTGTCTAATCATTTACTCCACTTTCTTAAATGGTGTGCATTTTTTTTGTTTCTTATATTCAAGACTAGAGGGAGTACTTTTTTTTATAAGTAGATGATGTGATAATCATCTAAAAAAATCAAATTCCAATGATATTTTGTTTTCAATGATCAAATGCACGTAATAATTTTATCAATTTTCTACAATGATGAATATGATTACAATCCAACTATAATTATAAATATGGAGTTATAGTAAACAAATTTTTCATTTATTTGCATTGCATTCCGTTAAAGAATAAGCAGAATGCTCGAAACCATGCATAAGCATTAACTAATATTTTTCAACGGATGTCAAAATTAATTAAACCATACTAGTAGTATCATAAATTAAACGTTTCAACCTCATGAAAAATCATGAGTAATTAATGATTTAATTTGAATACCAATAAAAATGATTGACCAGTTTAATGGAGGTGATAAACAAGGTAAGACATTGAACAGTTACTTTACGCAACAAATATATATTTGTATTTGTGGAAATTGTTTTAACCAGTGTAGTACGTACATTGTATTTATTGCTTTTGATAATATTTAATTAATTTATTAAAAGGAAAAAAAGAAAAAAGGAAAGAGGGATTCGGATTTGGGAATCTGACGAAGCCGCAGCCGTTAAGATTACAAACTAGGTAAAGAAAGTGACACGATGGCACTTTGTGTTTTAGCGCGCTATGAATTTGAAAAGGGAGAGATTTGGTGTAACTGAGGCACACTGAAACTCGTGAACACTCGCGTGTATAATACGCTCATCATGTTGAATCTAAGACAAAATGGAGGACGACAAGAAGGTGCATTCTCCAGTGTAGTAGAACACAATCCTATAATAACACAAACTTCCACACATGACGTAATTTAATACTCAACGTTAGTGGTAGTTCTTTGATTAGGGTGTCAAAACTCAAAACTAACCTATTCTTGTGTTTGTTGGCCCGTTCCTCTCAAACTTTTCTTACCATCAATAATAAATTCCTATTTTTACCTCTTATAGGTCCCAACTCTCCTAATTATTTATCCCAATTTGGAAATAATAAAGAGTTTGATTAATGATCCGTTTGAATTTGGCTTATTTTTTTAAGCTGATAAAAATAGTTTATGTAAATAAATAAACTACTATTATGTTAGTACTTCATAAGATTTTACTATAAAAAGTTGTGTTTTTATAAGTTAATTTTTCATAAAGTAGCTTGAAAAATTTATGATAATACATAAAACTTCATTTATTTGCATAAGTTGTTTCACATAAGCTCAAAAATACATGAATCCAAACGGGCCCTAATACATGTTTAATTTTGTTACCAAAATCTTATATGTTCAATTTCCGTTAGATAAGTTGATACTCGTATTTAACAAATAATGAATTGGTTAGAGTAGTAAGGATGTTGAGTCGAATATTTTAAATAGATAATTCGTGATTCGATCTCTGACTTCTCCGAAGGAAAAATTCAGTAAGGAGAGAAGAATTTGTCATGTGCGCCTCATAGATTTACTGACCTTATGCCTCAATTAAGTTTTGGATCATGTTAACTAGTGCTTCCGCGGGGCACTAGTTATGGATAACAAAACATGTAACATTTGTATTGAAAATAGTGTTCTTTATATCTCTAAAATATCAATTACACAAGTTCCAATATCATTTTATTACATTTGATTCCTCAACTAGTGTCTTAGAGGCAGATGCAGTAGTTAGCATTTTCCTTAAGTTTTATATACGAGAGACTTAAATATATTTTGAGTTATATGTGTTTTATCGATTCACAATTTTTGTCCTAATATAAGTACAAAGTTTTCACAGGTCTTAACAATGGGTGCCGGAAAGGACCACAAGTTCCAAGGAACTTGTGTGCAAAACAACAATGACAAAGGTGTTTTTCAGGAGAACAATGACAGTGGGAGGTGAAACATCATATTTGAAAACACATGGGCGAATTTAAAGTGAGAGTGTATGTTCAATTGGAGCGAAAAAATTATGATTGTGCGTGGAATGGAAGCACACAATGGATTCAACCAATGACAACAATTCTTTAAATCATTAGGCTCAATCTCAACCCAACATCATACTTGTAAGAACTTGGTGAAGACGTCTAATTGTTCCTTTGTCGGCCTGAGTATTTAGCCAATTAGCTTATGTGGAAGTCCAAATGGACCGCGGAATGAAAAGCATTTTCACACGTGAAAAGATCAAATGGATAAAAAAAATTCAAAATCTAAAATTATAAAAAGGTGAGACACGGCTAACTTTTTTGTCGTGTGTTATACTTTTCGTTTTGTACATCTTCCAGTTGAACCTCTTGTTATGGCTGATTTAATAAACTTCTTACTTAATAAAAAACATATAATATACATATAATGTTAAAAAAAAGTTATTCTCCTCCTATATATCTATAAGGTTTTGGGTACATAAAAAAAGTTCACACACACAACTATAAGATTTTAAATTCAAACTCAGATATTGTAAAAAAAAAATACAAACTCTGACAAAAATATTTGATTCAATACTATTGATATTGTCAGACTAAACAAACTACTAAATTTTTGCAAAGTCTAAGACTTCAACCTTGATCAAAGAGGATAAGAGGTTTCTTCATCCTAACTGGCTGAACTATGTATAGGGTTAATATGCGCTAATGTGGTTCAGTTTCAAATTTCAATCATTCATATTTCCTCTAAGCACTAAGCAAAAAGAGGAACTTGGTTCGGTTACAACCCATACAAATGGGAAATAAAGAGAAACTTGTCAATTGGGAAAAACACCATAGAGAATTATCAAACTAGTCTGAAAACATATGAAAACTCGCAACTAAGTCATTGAACTCAATTGATTAATGAGTTTCACAAAATAACGGATTTCAGGAGAATCCATGTTCAATTTCTAAGTGAAACAATTTCTTTACCAAACTTTACTTACCTTGCATCCGAACTCTGAACTATTAGAATCTCCTTTCCCTGGGAACCAGAAAATTTAAAAAAAAAATGAAAACTCCCAACTTCCCCCAATCAATACTAAGAACGAATCTTAGTTATGCTCAGTGATAAACAAAATCGTATAAAAAGACTCATTTCTAAAAAGTAATACAGTATTATATCACAACAATCAAATTGACCATAATCAATGTTTTTTTACGATACTATAATATATGTCAAAACACTTTTTACATTAGTTCAATTTACTGACCTTATGCCTCAACCAAAATAACACAATTATAGTTCGTTCATCCATACTTGGCTTATCACTTGTAACTAATTCATAATGTGGTCATAATTGTATAATAATCAATAGCACAATATGTCCTCAACCGGATAGTAAAATGTACTCCAATCATTTATTTAATTGAAAAAATAATAAATCAAGATAATTATACAAGAATGCAAGATAAACGAACGACTAATTGCGCCGCTAAACTTTTTTTAATCTAATCCATTAATTAGTAATGCGATTGACATGAGGTAACAACGAAAAAGTAATTTGATTGAGAATAATTTTTCGGTGGTCACAAGTATTTGGACATACTTTTTAATCACACATACAAAAAAAAAGAAAAAAATAATATTTAAATAACATGTATGGTTTTTTATTTTGGTCTAGTAGACTAATGGCTAAAAAATTCACCTTAAAGGTGAATAAGTGGAGTATTCCGGATTCAAACTCGGACTCCTGCGAGTATAGTAATATGTTCCTACCAACTGAGCTAAGCTCACGAGGACAAATAACATGTATATTTAATATAATTATATATTGAATGTGTGATAAAAAGAGGTAATATTAGTGTTGTCTTATGCAACAAAAGCATATAGATATTCTATTAGTACTAATAATCAGTCTCTAAGGAATATTATACGGATCATGTTAGTTAAATTAGTGTCAAAATCATTAGTACTAAGCTCCGTTTTTACTTGAGAAGTGGATGATATGAATATGATCATAGAAAAAGTACTAATGCATTTATGTGAGAAAGGGGGGTGCAAATTAAGTTGTTCACGAGTATCCCCTGCCTTATCATTCTGTTTCCAACTTTCACCGTTTATATTCTCTTCCATAGATTGGTTACCAAACTATTCCTAAAGAGGTCCCCTTTATTAGGGCATGTGGTCCAAAATGTGTAAGTCATTCAGTTAAGTGTTCTTCTCACGTGATTTATCCTACCCACATCAATACAAAAAAATAATAAATGAAAAAAAGATGGGTGGGGTGAAAATAAATAATAATGATGAAAAGAGTGGAGTGGTGAAATGTGTAAATGTGTTTTAAATTGGTTTTCTTTTCCAACCTACTACTCCACATTCTCTGGGATATGAAGTTCATGCGAATGGGAAATCATAGTGTTGACTATTTGAGTAACATGCGTACTTTGTCTGTCACGTGCTATATCACTCCCAATTGCACCTCAATTTAGAACTTTTTTAGATCCTCATCATCATTTTAAGTACACACTCCTACACATTCACACAATTAACAATAGAGACTTTAATTAGTCTTTCTATAAAAATTAAGCTTATTCAACTCAACCTGATAACGTGGTTGATTTTTAAAAAAAATAGAGTTTTGATTAAAAAAATGAATTTGTCCTTATCTTATTGTATAACATCCTAGTACAAGTATTGCTAAAAAAAAAATAAAACATCGTAGTGCAAGTATTAGGGTCCGTTTGACTTAGCTTTTTTAGCTCTTAGAAGCTATCTGAAATCTAAAAGTGAAAATAAGAGCTTCCAAAAAAAGAGCAAAAGTTGTTTGGTAAAATATATTTTAAAAAAAAAAGATTTGTACAAAAAAAATTAAAAAAAAGATAATAACAACTAATAATATTTAAATGAAAAAATAATAAAAAGAGTTTTCAGCAGGATTCGAAGCGGGATCATTGCAAAAAAGCTCGGATTTTTTTTCAAAAGTAGGTTTCAACCTCTTTTCCCAAAAGCTCATTCAATCCAATTTTGCACATAAACAAAAATCTGCTTTTTACGGTTAAGAGCTTTATTAAAAATGTGTTTGGCCCAACTTTCGATTAAAAAGAGAATTTAAAGCTAAAAAAAGTCGGGCCAAACGGAGCCTTAGATCTCAATCATCCGATTGCTGATGAGTATCTGAAAGACATTGTTAACAAGTTTATAGAGGGGTTTATGCTCTCATGTAGTCAACAATTTGACACTCACGCATACGGAACAACATCGATAGTTGTTCAATTGAAATGTGAAATTTTAAATCATAAAATTAAATTATATATACCATCTTATTCCTAAAGAAACAAGTTGTCATAAAAAATTGTGTTCTCATTTTTATCGTAAACAAATATAGCTAAGTCTAATAATGCACACGTCGGACTTGGAGTATTAGACAAAATTTATAAGACAAGAAATTATGTTGAAGAGTTCGGAAAAACTCGGAAGTAACAACGTATTAATATTTCATGACCACATAAAAAAGAGACATAATATCTCTTACAAAACCTTAAATTATTTAGTATATGAGTCATCTCATTTACTCTTAAAATTCAACACGAATAATACCTTGTGATTTTTCTACTTCACCGGTAACGATTTCTACTCTTAACGTAAAACTTAACCTGATCATATAGCTTATTTATAAGCACATAAAAGTGGCACTATCGAGGGTGAGGGACATCATATATAGGGCCCCGGGAGCTATAGATTAAAAAACAAATATTATAAACGGTGTTAGTTGGGTGCATTGTTTTTCTAATGTGGATACCATTTGCTACATGGATATGAACAATATATAGGCCAAAAGGTCTTTTTAATTAAAATAAAACATAAAAATATGAGTGGAAGATCAAATATCAAGGAGAGGTTACAGGGTTGGTGTCAATTGTTTGTTTGTAACAGACAGCAAAGGTATAATCTGTTTCCTTTTGTCAGGAGGAATATATAATTATGTATAAATCCATCAATTTTTTTATTTTTTTTTGTATAGTATAAACTATAAGTTTGTGTCTTTAACCTTCTTTTTATTTTTAGGGTGTAAGTATTTAATTAATTTGCTTGATGTACGTTTATGGAGGAAGGTTCTGTATGTAGGTACGCTAATTTTGTTCATAGATTAGGTTTTGTCGTCTTCTTCAAATCTCACTGTTTTCATTTTAAAGCCTAAAGTAGTAGTATGCGTTTAATTATTGATATGAAACAGTGAGTTAAACTGTGAAAGATTATGTATATATTTTTATAAGACTGTTTAAGTTAAAAGTCTTGTTGCCTATCTATAGTGCTAATTATTTATTAGAGGAATCTGCTTATATTATATGACCACCAGTTGTTTCTTTTTTTGACATGTATGATCACCACTTCTTATAGTCATTTTTTTAAATAAGATAAAGTAAAATAATCCCTGTGAGCTTAGCTCAGTTGGTAGGGATATCGCACAATATGTATAGGAGTCCGGATTCGAACCCGGGATACTCCACTTATTCACCTTTAAGGTGAATTTTCTAACCACTAAGCTACTTAACCAAAAAAAAAAAAAGAGTAAAATATATCACTTGAGACTGAAAAAAATACGTTACCCCATTAAAACATATATACTTGCAAAGATCTAATAATTTCAAGAATTCTAACCTGCATACGGATCTAAATATTTCAATTAGTATACAAAATTATATATTTTAAATGTTTGTATAAATTAAAATACTACGTATCCTAATACATTTTTTTAAGCACGTGTACTGTGTATATATATATATTGAGATTAAAAATAAATAAAAAAAGTAAAAAGTCTTACAATTTGTTTCTTTTTATTTTTTAGGTAAAACAAATTTTCCGGAAGATTTTAATTTTTAATCGGCCCATAAAAGGTTATAGAGTAAGGGCAACGACCCAACCTTACCATTAAACTGGAATCATAATAAAAGATTTAGTCAACAAACCAACCTTACCATTGTTTTGAATAACTCCATCTAAACCCATGCCAAGCATTCATAAATGACCGCATACGGTAAACTAAGATAATTATTTTTGTCACCTTATTGGTTATTATTACACCCTATGAATTTTTCATTTTACTTAAGTTGCGGATATTATATTTTAGAAATTCTCATTTTTATAACGTCTGTTATGAAGTCTGGATACGTGATACGATACCGATACGATACGAATTCGATACGGCGATACGAGAAAATTTTCAAAATCCCCGATACGATACTGCCGCGATACGTTATTTAAAAATTAAATTTAAAATTAAATATATATAAATGCACAATATATAAACATAACAAAAATCGATAATGATAATAAATTAACATTCAAATTACTCAAATTGAGCAAGCAATTGACGATTACATACTAAGCAAACAAGTGACGATTACATATCTTAAGTTAAGTAAGTACTACCCAAAAATAACATAGCTAGTACTATAAAAAAATCATTATAAGTACCACACAAAGAACATCATCTCCTAACATTCACTATTTAGGAGGAAACACGGATTGTATCGGTATGGTGTCCTCCAATTCTATCAACATAGAACATTAGTTGTCCGATACTTCTCTGATACGCGTATCGGAGAAGTATCCGACACGTATCGGTAATTTTTTCTTTAAAAAAATAATATTAATTGTCCGATACTCTCCGATACGAGTATCGGAGAGTATCGGTATCGGACACGTATCGGACACGATACTTTGCCATTTTTGGAGTATCGGGGCTTCATAGTTGTTACTTAAGTAGATGACGTTATAAATGTAGGATGTTATGGGGTGTCCTCTATTCAAGTAGCGGACGAGGATATTTTGGTAAATTCGTAGGACGCGCGGCAGAATTAGTAGGGTAGTAAAAGTATTTTTTTTTTAAAAAAAGAATAGGATGGCAAAAGTAGATGTAGAAAAATAAACACAAGTAGTAACTTGCATTGTTTTATCTTTAGCTTGAATTGCAAAGTCTTAGAATTTTTAGGCCTCTTGATGTGTGGGCTGAAGCCCAAATTTGTAGACCGTGTAAAATTGACCATTTTAATTGTACTAATCATTCATCTCGGTATTTATTGGGGTCAAATAATTGAATTAAACAATCGAATTTCATATCCATTTATAATATCACATAAGAAAATTACCCACAACTTATTTGTGTTTGGTAAGTGATAAATTTGGCATGATCTTGAGCTCAAGTTCAAGCTGATAATGCTCTTTTAGATGGAGTGTATTAATCTTTTACACATAGCAAAATTTTAATCAAAGTTACAAACTTTGGGGTGGCATTATTTCATAAGTATTTATTATGTACAATACATAGAGATGCTGAAGCTGCATCATTAACTTTTCCACTCTAATTTAGGTACTAACTTCTGAAGAGTGAATCAGAACTAATATCAAATATTACAAAAAAAACTTACAAGTATTACAAAGAAAGAACACAAACCAAAAAAAAAATTATATACACAAATTGAACACCTTCACATCTTCAATTTTCATATACCAAAAATTGAAGATGGAAGCAAATCATCATATTCATATATTTGGCCACCACTTTTTTTGTTAAGGAGGAACCAGAGTCAGCAAATCAACGCCTGCCGGGCTCAACGCCTACCGACTTCAATGTCTCGGCGGTTCGAGGACTGCACCAAAACACATCCACATCAATAAAAAATGTAATTTCAAAATCCAATAATTTACAGATTAGTTTTTGGAGTTTTGATAATAATTACCGGGTGAAGGGATTAGGGTGAACAGGATCATGGACAGTGGGGTTACTATCTTGAATATGAGCCATTTTTCTTAAGAAGGAACCATTGATGAATTTATCAGCAGATTTGATAGAACGATCAGGATCATAAGCTTCAGGATATGATTCTCTTCTTTTCTTGTTGAGATGAACACTTGGAGAACGTGCCAATTGTTGAAAGGCAGTGTGTGATGCAATTACAAGAGCCACACCCACCATTCCACACACAATGTACACTGGTGCTAACTCTGCCTTCAATGTCATTACCCTATACCATCACCATTTTAATATATCAGATACGAATTTTATAAAATTTACTGTTGAATTGAAAACTATAATGATAGATGTGCACACCTAGAAGTATTGTGGGCAGAATCCATGGATGATGACACAGGTTTCATTTTTGGAATAGTGGAGGTAGCAAATGATCTCCTTCCAGATACTCCCAATTGAGTCACCATGAATCGCAAATTTTTCTGCATGTTTAAAAAAAACCTAGATATTAAAAAATGAAAAAATTTATACAAGTATTCATTTTTCTATCATGTCTTGTAAAAAAGAGAAAATAACATGTTTTGTTTTCTACTAGAATTAATGAGTGTAAAAACAAAAACAAAAGTCAAAAAATTGGAGAAAGAAATTGTTTTACGGTTGCAGTGAAAGCCATTTCTTGTTGTAGATAATTAAAATCAAATAAGTTAGATAAAAATGATGTTATTGTAGATCATAATCAATTTATATAGGACTTAGAAAAATATTGTGTGATAGTATAAATAAAGGAAATGTTTATGTCCATAGAAAATAAGCTTCCTAAAACAATGCTTTTGATTTCCATTTGTGAGCTTATTTTGATGAATGTGGTTATGGATAATACAAAAAGCTATAGAATCGGCATAACCATTAATCATTAAAAATAAGATATTTTAAATTACTAAAAAAGAAAATAAGAGGGATTGTCAACGGATTGGTTTGACTTTCTATCAAATTTGGGTTGATGGTTGCAAATCTTTGTGACCATGTACATTGGAAAATTAAGATATTTTAAGTTACTAAAAAAGATAATAACAGGGTGAAGAGTTTTTTGGGAAATAGTTAGAGTTTATTCCAATTTGTTTGGTAAAAGTCGTTTTTTTAAGGAATAGTCGGGCTAAGTAGTTTGACACTTTTTTGATTAACTTTGGGCCTTTGGCTTTTTAATACAAGAACTTCTATTGGCACCCCTGTATTTCTCATACATCCTGCTCGTTTTCATAAATTTTTTAGGATTTTACACATCATCTTTTTAGAAGGTGCATGAAACTTGTTTGATTAAAACAATTTTATATTCTTAAGTTATTTACAATTTTTCAAATATTGACATTCCTCAAGAAGCTCTTTTTTTAAAAGGTGCATGAAATTATTTGATTAGTAAAAAGAAGCTCTTTTTTTATTCACATTTTTTTTTTTCACCAAATAATTTTTATAAATTATTACTGTCCAGATTTGTTTAATCCGACGACGAAAATATTTTATTTTTATTTAGATTTATCCACCCGAACACGTGAAAAAACGGTGTTCTTTTTTTCGTTTGGATCGATCAACAAGTTTAAAAAGGTATGTGGTTTTTGAGATATCAGTAGAAATTAATAATTAACATTTGCGAGTTTTTGCATTACGAAGAAGATGAAGCACAAACTCCTTTTCAGTTTTGATATTATAATTATAATTCTTTTATATAAACAAATCCGATAGAAATTAAGAAAATTGTTATATACACCCAATTCATCATTCTGGTTACACCACCTAACACTATTTAATTTCTAAGATATGATTTCTAAAACATGAATGTCTTCTCGGTCTTTTACGGTAAATAAATTAGCGGCAATATTCTAAATTTTTATTTATATATGAACTCAAATTAATATGTATATGCACCCTTAATTGAAGTACGTTTACGCGAGCTTAGTCCAAACAGGTTTACACAAACTCTTTTTAGGTAAATTCAATGCAAGTACTTGAGCTTAGTCCAAGTTAGGGATGTCAACGGGGCGGAGAATGTGCGGAGGAAGCATCCCCGTTCTCCGCCCCGAAATATCCGCGGGGGAATTTTTACCTTCATTCCTATCTCCACGGGGAATTTTGCATCCATCCCCATCCCCACGGATCTCCACAGTACCCACGGGGATCCACGGAGATCGAATATTAGAAAATTTCTATATTTTACGGACAAAATTATGATATTATTTTTTCCTTTTTTATTAATAAATAAATATATATTTTTCATAACCAAAAAATAATACATAACAACATATGCATAATCATATAAAAATTCATAACCAACATATATCATAATTCATAGAAAGATAGAAACTTAGAATTGTCAAATATAAATAAACCTAGAATAATAATAGTAGTAAAAATATATATATATTTAAGTATATATAGACGGATTCGGGGAATCCGCGGGGACGGATGCTTAATCCCCGTTCCCCGCCCCGAACTGCCTCCGGGGGAAGTTTTGCCTCCATTCCCGTCCCCACGAGGAAAAAATCCCCGTTTTCGGATCTCCGTACGGGGCAATCTCCGCGGGAATCCGCTCTGACAGATGCAAATTGACATCCCTAGTCCAAGTACCGAAAACAAGCATATACAAAAATTTTATTCTCAATAACACTATTAGGGATAACAATTAGTGCCCATGGGTGAGGGTTTTGCAATACCCAAACCCACGCCCAAAACAAACACCCAAACCCAAACCCAAAGGTTGTTTGGGTGGAAAATCAAAACCCACGCCCACGCCCATTGGGTTCGGGTTTTTTCACCCAAACCCATAACTCATAGCTAACACACATAATTAATTAATTATCTACCAAAACTCGGCCCGAATTCTTTTTGATAAAATGACAAAGTACAAAAACAAGCAAATGACAAAATAACATAGTTTAACATAGTTTGCAAATGACAAAATACAATACAATAATATCAAAGTTCAACATAATATATATACTTAGGGTTAATTAGATAATTTCACATATATTCGGGTGGGTGTATGAGTTTCGGGTGTGGGTTTGAGTGATCCCAAACCCACGTCCATAGTTTCGGGTGTCACCCAAACCCACACCCAAAGCCAGTCAACTCGGGTTTTGCCCATTGACTTGGGTTTGGGTCCGGGTGGATCTTCTGGGTTTGGGTTTTCCTGTCATCCCTAAACACTATTAAAAACCGAAAATCAACACATACAAGAATAATATTAAAATTCCAACTCTATCCATTATTTCTATATTCATCTAATTTCTCTCATTTTTCCTAATACTCTCTTAACTTCATAAGTTATCTATAAAATCCATCTTAATTATCCCTTGCATTCCCATTCAGCCCTTTATTGTAACCCATGAGGTTCATCCCTAATTTCAAACTCAAGATTAAGAATCGATAGCCTAATTAAAGAATTAACCTCAAATTGAAGGTTGGATAATGATTGAGGAGGATGATTGTCTTGTATGCATCTTTGTCTTGGAACCATACTTTCATCTACTCATTATTATTCTTTCCTTGAAGTCATCTTAAAAATTTGTTGAATTAATATCAATGTTTGAGATTGTCTGTGTAGAAGATATGATAGTAATGTACGCTGCATCCAAAACAAACATATTATAACACGTAATGTTACGATTTAAGTTTTTATTAAGATATTCATATTATAGTTTGGGTATTACAGTTTGTTGTTTGGAGTTTTAGGTTTGAGATTTGGGGTTTGGAGTTTGTGATTTTGGATTTAAAGTCTAGGGGTTTTAGGATTTGGGGTTTGAAGTTTGTGGTTTGGGGTTTGAAATTTAGGGTTTGGAGTTTATGTGTTTGGGGTTTGAAAATTTAAACTTTAATCATCGAACACTAAATCTTAAACCCTCAAACCCTAAATCCTAAACCCTAAATCTACGACTCTAAATTCCAAACCCCAAACACACAAACTCCAAACATGCAACCCTAAACTCAAAACCCTAAATCTAAAACCAACCTCTCAAATCCAAAGCCTAAACTAAAAATCCACTAACTCAAAACATGCAACCTTAAATTCTATACTCCAAACTCTAAACCCCATACTCTATACTTCAAACCACATACACTAAACTATAAAATCAAACATTAAAACCTAAACTTAAAACCCTAAATTTAAAACAATATATAAATTTCAAACCCCAAATCCTAAACTCCAAACGCCGAACATGTAAACCAAATTTCAAAACTTAAAACCCTAAATTAAACTAGAACTCGAAAACTTAAAACCATTTTATTTTCTAGTTAGGAAAATTTCTCTCTCTCTCTCTAAACCCTAAACACTCTAAAATCAAACCTTTTATTTTCTACTTAAGTAAATCTCCCCCCCTCCCCCCCCCCCCCCCCCTCTCTCACAAAAGTCAATTAAAAGTTATATTTTGAATGTTTATTTATATGAACTCGAATTAACATGTATATGCAACCTTAATTGAAGTACATTTACACGAACTTAGTCCAAATCTTTATCTAACCAAGTGCGTCGGTGATATTGTGCCACCGGATCCTGTTGTCACTATCAAGTCACTAAAATTGAGATTTCTAGTTTCTATGGTTCATCGGTTACGCCTTCAACGAAACCGATGAAGAGAGGACTTATGCAACCAATTGATGTGTGCACTACGAAGACGATGAAGCACGAACTCAATTTCTATTCTAATATTATACTGCTGTATATATAAGTAAATTCAATAGAAATTAAGAAAACTGCTATATGCACTCAACCCATCAATCTAGTTACACCACTCCATTTATGTTCCGATATATTGTATTTGACCAAATATATTAATTATTCAATGAATATAAAAAAGTGAAATGTCCCTTATAAAAAAGACCATAGGGAATAAAAACTTAAAAATATTATCAATCGTTAGTTAGTTCATGGTGATTGACGCTGAACTTGGAGGACCATAGTTTGATCCTCCACAACTGCGACCGGGTGGGGGCTGGAACTACTTGATGGCAGAACTGACCCCCAAACCAGTTTAAACTGGTGGTGAAAGCAAAAAGAAAAAAAACTAAAAAATATTTAAATAGTTTTATGTTAATAATTTTAATAAATAAATAATTGAAAGAGAAGTGGTGGTCAACAGGAGTCAACGGGCACCTATGACAGTGGTAGTCCAACAACTGGCGATGGTTCACTATGGAGCTCCAAATTGTCACCCCTAATTACAACCACTATAACTGATCAACTCTCTTTGGATTCTTTGGAAGAATTAAAATATGTTAGTTAATTTTCTCTTGAAGAAACATACATTGGGTCTCATGGGTCTCAGCTTACCTCAACCAAGGTTAGTAATGGGGTTCATCAAGTTGAGAAAGATATATCTCATTCTCATGCATCTTGCGTTGAGTACCATTCAGCTATCCCACATATATCGTGAAATAAACGCTTGGGCTGCTATTGAAGGAGTATACCATGTGAATTACTCTATAAATGCATCAGTTGATATTTCAACCAATATAATATTAATTTACATGTAAATATCTCGCCGCTAAACCTTTCTATATAACAAAATCAAATTCATTTAACAATTAACTCCGACAGAGACAACCCTAAAAAAAACAAAATCCAATAGAATCATAAACCTATCTTTTTATATCAACAAAATTATTTAAAAGTTTCTCTTCTAATATTGCCGGCAATTGATTGAATATGATTTCATGTGATACTATTGTTATGACAAATGTGGAATACTTTCTTTGTTTAGGTAGATACGTATACATATTGTAATTTTAATTAACTAAGTACTTAGTAGTACTAGTTAGTAAAACGACAGAAATTCTACATGACAGACAAAACAGCATTGTAAGCAAAACAATGTGTCCTTGTTAAGTACACATGTATCACATACAACAAACCCACCTGTCCTTTTACCAACCGAAAATTAAGAAGAAAAGACTTGTCGTCAACGGACAAAATTAATAACCAAGATCTCATTCTATCATATATTTCCTCAAAAAAAATATCATATATTATATTTCTATACATAGTTACATACATATAAATAATATTTATTATTTTTAATTTTATAAAATAATCAGAATTTTTGTTTTGACTAAACTTATTATAATCACAAAATCACAAAATTGAAACAAGGTATTGTCTGGTTTGTTTGTTGTACGCTTCTCTCAAGCTGCCATTGTTTTCTGCTATTTTGAAACGGTCTCTCTCTCTCTCTTCTCTGTTTTCCGCAACATTTTAGGGAAAACACCCGTTTCTTTCTATGATCCTTATTACTGTTTTTTCATATTTGGGTTTGTTAACAAGCTGGTTTTGTTTTGTTTGTGTCTAATTTTCACCTTCAAAATCGTTTCTTTACACCAATTCCAGTTTCATCATATCATAATATGATCAAAATGTGTTGTTAACTTTATTCATCATCATCATCATTATGATCGATGATAACTTCTTCAATCCCCATTTTGTTACTTATATAAAAAATCACAACTTTTGATTCTTAAAAAAAAAAAAAAACTAAAAAGGTATAAAAAGGTCAAATTTTTCATCTATTATGTAGTGTAGCGTAGTTCTTAATCTGATTAATTTGTATGGTTTTTTATTTTCATCATTTTCTTTGATTCTTCTGTATGTTGACAGTTTCATAGTTGATAGAACCTTTCAAGGTTTGTGCTTTTTTGACAGATACTTTTTTCTTTTTCATCATTTAAAAAATTCGATTTTTCTGGCTCATTTGTATTGCTTGTGGAATAATTTTAATTGGGTTTGCTTTGCTTTACTTTTATTTTTTATTATTATTCTTGTAAGAATTTTTCATAGTCAATGAAAAAAAAATTGTTGGTGAGCACAGAATTTTGTGTTTGAATCATGTGAAGTCAATTTTCTATGAAGGATATATCATGGAACATACTTTTAGGGTGCCCTTTTTATTTTTTGTCATTTTTTATATATAAATATATTTCAATCTGTTTTTTTTATTATATATATAATAATAATTTTGGTGCTGATTTTTTTGTTGTTGTGTGAAAAAGGTGTAATTTTGAAGCTGTGATTGGTGAAGATGGATTTTGAAGGTGAAGGTCTTATTAGGACACCAAAGAGGGAAATGGAAGGAGAAGGAGGTGTGAGTTCAAAGATGAAGGGTTCTGGAAACCAAAGTAGCAAAGATATGATTTTCAGAGCTGATAAGATTGATCTCAAGAGTTTGGATGCTCAATTGGAAAAGCACTTAAGTAAGGTTTGGTCAAGAAGTGCCACCTTCAATGAGTCAAAAAGGCCTAGAGAAGAGTGGGAGATTGATTTGGCCAAATTGGATTTAAGGTATATTGTTGCTCATGGTGCTTATGGTATTGTCTATAGAGGCACATATGATACCCAAGATGTTGCAGGTATTTCCTTGCCGCACTATGCATGTATATGATTTTATAATTTGTTTGGTTAGAAATCGAAGATATGATTCGACGTTTTTAAATAGTGTGAAATGTTATGTGTTCTTAATACAATAAGTGTTTGGTTTGCTCAACTTGTGGGTCTGGCGGGAAATAGGTTTCCCGCGGTCATGAATTGACGTAGTCAAACATCTCGGCTATTGGATGAAAACCGTATAGCTTGTATTTCAAGTTATGTTTTAAAAGCATATTTATTTTATTAGAATTTAATTATGAGCTGTCCGATTTTCATGCAATGGCTGTAATTGACTGGCTGCGTAAATGCAAGATTTCCCCGACCGCAGGGAATCAATGTCCGAGTCTGGAGCATAATTCTTGCCCCAATATATTGGATCTGTTATAATATTATTTAAATGTTTTCCCTTGTCTGAGATGTTATGAATTGCGGCGCCGCTTTCTTATGATTTGCGGCACCGCTTTCTTATGATTTGAGTTTTAATTGTTCTGACAATTTTTTATTGTCGTTATCTAATAGTCGAGTGACACGTCTGCATTTACACAAAACCACATTTTCTTCAAACAAAGTTGATTTTGAAGGCTTCAAAAGGGTTTTCCTAAAACACATTAATTTAGCTGTTTTGATCGAGACTGTGGCGAGATAATTGATTTCAGGTGGATAGGCAATATATTTGAAAAGCTTTTTTCTTTCATGGTGCCGCGATGTAGGTAAAACCATCATACCGCGGTTCCAAACACAATCGATTTTGATGAAAGCGACAATTTTTTGCTTTTGCGTCAATTTGATTCTATTTTATCATTTAAACAAGATCACTTCAATTCTATTTCTTTAACCTCAATTTTGTTAAAAACAATTCTATTAAAATCTAAGGTAAATGAACCCTAACTGGCGAGATGCCGTATTCTAGAGCGGCTTTTAAATATCCTACTAGCTAATGAAACTTGAGCTTATTATTTTTATAAAAGTATATGAACTTAGTTTGTTTATATCGAACAAAAATGTTACTCCTTATTCTCACTTTATGTCAAACTGTATGTTTATGAAAGCTCAAAACAAATTTGTGAGGAAAAGAAAAATGAGAAGCAGTATACTAACTCTGACATCCTTTTGGGTTAGTATGAGTAGTGCAGAATGAAGATATATTTTCTCTGACATATGTATTGTTATCATCTTGAATTCTTACAGTGAAAGTGTTGGATTGGGGTGAGGATGGTGTTGCCACTGCTGCGGAGACTGCTGCATTACGCGCATCTTTTAAGCAGGAGGTTGCTGTCTGGCACAAACTCGACCATCCAAATGTCACCAAAGTAATGACTCTTTTAAGTTTCATTTATTGAAATTAATGTCTGCTACTCGACTACAAATTTTTATTGATGAATCGGGAATAAATTTTTGGATTTGTGATTGTTTTGTATTTATTTCTGCAACATATAGTTTGTTGGAGCTTCAATGGGAACTTCAAATCTTAAGATTCCTTCGAAAAACTCTCCAACCGACAATGAAGAAACACTTCCTTCTAGGGCATGTTGCGTTATTGTCGAGTTTCTTCCTGGTGGAACACTAAAACAATACTTAATCAGAAATAGGCGGAAGAAACTTGCTTATAGGGTTGTGGTTCAGCTTGCTTTGGACCTCGCTAGAGGGTAGGTCCCTTTTTTCCTATTACAACAATTAGAAACTGCAAATCACAAATTGATATTTAGAATGTTAATATGTCTTCCCTAATATGCAGTCTTAGCTATCTTCATTCGAAGAAGATTGTTCACCGTGATGTTAAGACGGAGAATATGTTGCTAGATGGTAGCCGGAATCTAAAGATTGCTGATTTTGGAGTTGCTCGTGTTGAAGCTTTGAATCCAAGTGACATGACCGGTGAAACTGGAACCCTTGGTTATATGGCTCCTGAGGTATTAATGCCGCTTTGATAAATATTATATGATATATGTCACTTTCTGTTTCAATGTGATTGCCTCTTTAGATAAACAACTTAATTAAGCACTTGTAGCACAATCCCTTATTATATAAGTGCTATTGTATAAGCTATTTTCATAACAAAAGATGAAATAAAATCAAACTGCTTTCATATAAGCTATCCTGAAGAGTTAATGAAAATAAGCTATTGTTAGCTTGTGGACGGATAAGCTGTTTCCATAACCTCTCCTAAATAGTTTCACAAGTGCTTATGCTAGTAGATAAATTCAAATAGGCCAATCCAAATAGATGCTAAGTAATGTAAAAAAAATTGTGATTTCAACTTTTAAGTATAATACATATCTAAGTCACAAATTACTCGCATGATTTGTTAGACAGGCATTTGAAGTTGTTAGGTTGAAATATTAATCTATGCATTACACAATGTGTAGGTTTTGGATGGAAAACCTTACAACAGGACATGTGATGTCTATAGCTTTGGCATTTGCTTGTGGGAAGTTTATTGCTGTGATATGCCCTATCCAGATCTAAGCTTTGCTGACGTGTCTTCTGCTGTCGTTCGTCAGGTACATTAACGGTTTACAAATCTTTTGTGGAACATTCGAGTTCAACCATAACATGTCTGTCTATTTTAATGTTGCATTATGACACGTGGATTTCATACTGTTTCTGTTCTTGCGCAGAATTTACGCCCGGATATTCCAAGGTGTTGTCCGAGTGCATTGGCGAACATCATGAAGAAATGCTGGGATGCGAATCCGAGCAAACGTCCGGAAATGAGCGACGTGGTGAAAATGCTAGAAGCACTGGATACAAGCAAAGGTGGTGGAATGATACCTGAGGATCAGAGTTCAGGTTGCTTTTGTTTTTCACCAGCTCGAGGTCCTTAATTTTCCAGTTCAATAGATGAGGTGAAGCACAGAAAACTGGCGCAATCGGTATTTTATGGTTTCGTCAGATTTTTTACAGCTTAACAGTTAACATTCTTTCCTTCTTTGGTGGAGAGAATGATTGTAAACAGAAAGGAATTGTTTTTATGATTGACATTGTTTTTTTTCCTTTTCTTGACAAAGGTTGAATTTATCATTTCTTAGATATTGTGTTTAGTACTGAAAACTGATTTTATTTATGCATGAAAAGGGATTATAATTTCTTTCTTTGAGGAGCTAAATCCAAGGTTGTTAAACTCGTATTTTGGAATAATACGATTCCACAATTCTAGTTATTAATTTCGAGTCAGCTCATTAGTAAACTTGATTCTTTTGCAAACTCGAAAATTAAACTGAGTTGATTCGGCTGGACACTCGCTAAACTAGTGCAAACTTGCGGAAATTGTTAATTGTTTGAATTTTTTTTTCTTTTCAATTTTCACATTTTGTTCATTCTCTTCTTTGTTAGTTTGATTTTGTTCACCATTGCATGATTTTGATCATGTCAGTTTTTTAAGTTTTTGAATCACATTTTTCACCACTGTGTGATTTCATCTAAAAAATTTATTTGATTGTTGTTTTTCGTATTATAATTGTTTGTATTTTATATTATTGATTGATGCATTATTTATGGTATTATATAAGTATATTTGTGACGAATATATGATATTTTTTTTTGTTAATTAGCCTAAGGGCTAAAAATTCACCTTTTAAGATGAATAAGTGGGAGACTTCATATTCGAATTCCGATCCTACATATAAATTATAATATCTCTATTATGGCCAGATAATCTGCATTGAGGATGACGATAAAAATCATCATGAACATTTAGAGAAGTTCTTCAAGACTAAACTAATGTGATTGTGTGAAAAGATAAACCTTCGATATTAATTTTTTTTTCCTTTGAGTGATGAAAGAAAATAAATGGAAGAAAAGAAGAAGAAAAAAATATGGAATGAACTAGACTAAATACTAAATCACTTTGAAATTGGAAGTGTCAAGGTAATTTGCGATATAAAATATTAAATTGCTGAGTCAAAAAAAAAAATTATTAAATTGCTCCTCTAAGTCATTTAATGTTAGTCAAATATAATGTTTTGTCTGTGAAGTAGTTATGGTGGTGATGTGTCGCGTTAAATGACACCATGACTTGTCCACATTGATGCCACATCAAACAAGTTTTTATACAGGTTATAAACTTAAATTTTCATGTATATTGTACTACATCATCAAAATTGATTAGCATTGACGAGGGATTTGTGAATAAGTTGAGTTTTTAACCAATATACGAGTTGTATTTAGCATTTTGTGTGACATATCATCAATTGGGACAAACTACAGTGTCACTTAACATGACACATCAACACCTCTAACAAAGTTATTTGACAAATGTGTTAAGAAACATATATCAATAGAAGAAGTAGAAATGAAACTCAAAAATGTATTATTTTGATGAAAAAGAAATATTACAAATGAGAAAAATTATTATCATCTCAATAACACTATCTTGTAACTCACTTATATCTTCAACAAGATATATTATTTTGAGTAGTTTATCAAAATTGAGTGGTGTTATTTGTACAATAAGTTGTGGGACAACTTTTGAGACAACTTTTTTCTCTTCATGTTTGGAACAAATATAATAAAGAAAGATATGAGAAAAGAGAGTAAAAACATCACAAGAGTATAAAAAAGAAAGTTGTCTTTTAAGTTTTCAAAAATTAATTGTACAAATATAATTTCTCTTCAAAATTTCATAAATTTGGGGTAATAAATTGTAGAGTTACAATTTCAAAATACAAAATGACACTTTGTTAAAAAATACAATTTTAAAGTAGACTTACTTATTTGCAACCAGACTTAAAATTATCATACTTTTATCCACAAATTTAGCTCACCTGATATAAATATCGAAATTGCTAAGTCGAAAGTAATGACCGGAGTCGAACCTTGATCCCTCCTGTGTGTGAGTTTTTAATAGTCGGACATTTCTTTTATCTACTAATATTTTTTATCATAATCCTTTCTCGTAGGAACGGAATTCAGACGAACACAGATATTTCATAGTACTAGTATGTCTTATTTTGTTTGTCTGGTTAGCTTGAACTGGATATGATTTACATTCATCAATTGCATTGACTGTGTTGACTATGTTGTCTCACCCATCAATACCAATGGCTACAACCCTTCATCCATCATCACCTATTCTCTTACTCCCCACAACCCAAAATGCCAAAAATTCATCATCACATAATCACTCACTTCCAAACTGCAAAACCCTCAATGAACTGAAACAATTACACTGTAATATGATGAAGAAAGGTCTTTCTCACTACCCCAATAACATTAACAAGCTCATTGCTGCTTGTGTTCAAATAGGTACACATGAAAGCTTCAACTATGCTCTAAATGTTTTCAAGGAAGATGAAGAAACCATGTTTTGTTCCCTTTACACGTGTAACACTCTGATTAGAGGGTTTGCTTCATCTGGGTTAGGTCAAGAAGCAATTTTTATTTACCTTCATATGATAGTAGTGATGGGTTTTCTACCTGACAAGTTTACCTTTCCATTTTTGCTTAGTGCTTGCTCAAAGATTATGGCTTTATCTGAAGGTGTTCAAATTCATGGGGTGATTTTTAAGATGGGTTTGGACAAAGATTTATTTGTTGCTAACTCTTTGATACATTTTTATGCTGAATGTGGAAAAGTTGATTTGGGACGAAAGGTGTTTGATAAAATGCTTGAGAGAAATGTTGTGTCGTGGACTAGTTTGATTAATGGTTATAGTGGGGTGAATATGGCTAAGGAGGCTGTGTCTCTATTCTTTGAGATGGTTGAGGCGGGTGTTAAACCGAATCCTGTGACTATGGTTTGTGCTATATCTGCTTGTGCTAAGTTGAAGGACCTTGAATTGGGTAGAAAAGTGTACGCTTTTATGAACAAGTTGGGGGTGGAACTTAATACGCTCGTGGTGAATGCACTGCTCGATATGTACATGAAATGCGGAGACATGTCCGCTGCAAGGGGAATTTTGGATGAATTGGGTGATAAGAATTTGGTTATGTATAATACTATCATGTCGAATTGTGTGCAACATGGGCTGGCTGGTGAAGTGCTAGTGACTTTGGATGAAATGATACGAAAAGGATGGCGACCAGATAAGGTAACCATGTTATCTACTATTGCAGCTTGTGCACAGTTAGGTGATCTTTCTGTTGGAAAGTCATCTCATGCTTATGTCTTCAGGAATGGTTTAGAGAGTTGGGACAACATTTCCAATGCCATCATTGACATGTACATGAAATGCGGCAAAAGAGAAGCTGCTTGCAAAGTTTTTGACAATATGTCAAACAAGACGGTGGTGACATGGAATTCGTTAATTGCTGGTTTGGTTAGAGACGGTGACATGGAGTTAGCTTTGAGAATCTTTGGTGAGATGCCAGAGAGTAATCTTGTATCCTGGAATACTATGATTGGTGCCATGGTTCAAGCAAGTATGTTTGAGGAAGCAATTGATTTATTTAGGGAGATGCAAAACCAAGGGATTAAGGGAGATAGTGTGACAATGGTGGGCATTGCTTCTGCCTGTGGATATTTAGGAGCTCATGATCTTGCTAAGTGGATCTATACTTACATTGAGAAAAATGACATTCTCATTGACATACAACTTGGCACAGCTTTGGTTGACATGTTTTCTAGATGTGGCGATCCTCGAAATGCTATGCGTGTTTTTGGAAATATGGAAAAACACGACGTGTCTGCTTGGACTGCTGCCATCAGAGTTATGGCAGTGGAAGGAAATGCAAAAGGAGCTATTGACCTTTTTAATGAGATGCTTAAACAAGAGGTGATGCCAGATGATTTTGTTTTTGTGGCACTATTGACAGCATGTAGTCATGGTGGATATGTAGACCAAGGGAGACAAATTTTTTGGTCGATGGAAAAAATCCATGGAGTAAGTCCTCAGATTATCCATTATGGATGTATGGTTGATTTGCTTGGTCGAGCTGGGTTGTTGGAAGAAGCTCTTGATTTCATGAAAAGCATGCCAATGGAACCTAATGATGTTATATGGGGATCTTTTATAGCAGCTTGTCGGAAACACAAAAACGTCGAATTGGCACGTTGTGCAGATGAAAATATAACTCACTTAGACCCAGAAAGAGTTGGTGTTCATGTGCTCCTATCCAATATCTATGCAGCAGCTGGAAAATGGACTGATGTAGCTAGAGTGAGGTTGCAAATGAAGGAGAAAGGGTTCCAGAAAGTAGCTGGATCGAGCTCAATAGAAGTTCACGGATTGATTCGCGAGTTCACCTCTGGTGACGAATCACATACAGAGAACACCCAAATTGGATTAATGCTACAGGAAATAAACCACAGGCTAAGCCAGGTGGGATATGTTCCTGATACAACCAATGTCTTACTTGATATTGATGAGAAGGAGAAAGAGCATTTGCTCTGCAGACATAGTGAAAAATTAGCCGTGGCATATGGATTAATCAATACCGGTAAAGGAATACCTATACGGATAATAAAAAATCTGAGAATGTGTTCTGATTGTCACTCATTTACAAAATTAGTGTCAAAACTATACAGTAGGGAAATAACTGTTCGGGATAATAACAGGTATCATTTTTTCAAGGAAGGATTCTGTTCTTGTAGAGATTATTGGTAGTAGAATTACATAGATGAACTTTTGACCTGTGGTTTACAAATAAACTTCATTATTGGCAATTTTATTGAAGTTAAACATGTACTGATCAGCCTGTTTCTTTTTTTAAGTATGCCTCTTCAAGGGAAAAATAACCAAACAATACATTAATTAATACATAGGAACCAGTAATATCGAAAATCAAAGGAAATGACTAAAAACCTGTTTGTTTTAAATCATGTTAAGTATGTATTTCTTTTTTGTTCAACAAAATTCACAACATGCTGTAATTTGAGGTAGATCATACAAAATTTTCAATCCAGGACTATAACTATGACTAGAATATCATTGGCAGTGTCCTGCGGGACAAAAAATGAGATACAGCCATGTAACTTAAAAGGAAAATCATCTAAAACAGAAAACAAGGAGGCTTCATGACGTGCCCTGTAATGTTGGGAAAATGGAATCAATAAAACCATTGTACATTGTGTCCTTTTTCCAGAGACCGGCAAGATACAAATGCGATATGGATTGGCGATGGATTTGTTCCATGAGCCATATAGTAGTTTCAGCTTTGCATGGATGAATTATGTCGTCTAAGCGCTTATACTCATCCTCACTACCAATTCTCATTTGGTCCCATTGCTTAAGGATAACATTTGTGAGGTAATGAAGAGGTTGTCCATATAGCTTCTTGATGGATTTGCCTAATTCCATCCACGAGGTATATGGGATGACAGAGCCTCTATTACTCGGGATTGGGATCTGCTCCATGTAATCCTGATACATTGCTGCCCGTCTGATGAGTACATCTGCATATAAGCACGAATGAGTTTACATTACTTTCATAAGTAATTGTCTAACAGTGGATAAGTGTAAGTAACAATATGCATGAAACAAAACCATAAACTCATATCAATACACACCATTGTGAGGTTGATTTTGATTCTGTAATTTCAGTATACCCAAATGCTAATATATCATATATCTCTAAGGGGCATATTATCTACTGATGGCAAAAGTTAAAAGACTACTCAGACCAAGACCCATTACAAATTTAACAATTTAACTTAATTAAAAACTGTCAAATAACCGATTATCCCAAAAACTTAAGCTGTTAGGATTGGCTACATCAATGGTTTTATATTATTTCTAACACGCCTCCTCACGCAAGAGCCCACTTGGGCTTGAAGCGTGGATAATGCATAGGCCCACCTACCATATGCTTAAATTCCACTTTATAAGTAGAAAGGGAGGGGAGCGAGAATCGAACTCTAGACCACTTAGTCATAGAGGCTCTAATACCATGTCAAATAACCGATTATCCCAAAAGCTTAAGTTGTTAGGATTGGCTACATCAATGGTTTTATATTATTTCTAACAAAAACCTATTCCAATTTTTATTATATATTACAATATTGTGTAGGTATCCATACCATTGCACATACTTGCATCCATAACCTCAATGTTTTATGGGTAATTATATATCATCTATATCTAGACACGTGACCTATTTGATTGGTTACAAAAAAGCATATGACAGAATACCTGAGGAGTTGATATCTGTAGAAGGTAGTTCGATTGGAATGTGATTTGTTGGAAGATTGGGAATGGGATTTGTGAGAAGGCCCTTACTGGTGGAGTTTGGCGAAGAAGAGCATAGCGATGATTGAAATGGCCTCTTCGTCGCAATCGCAGAACACACTGCTCTTCCTGCCCAACACAAACATGCATAATTATGATTAACTCATACTATATTAAAACCTACAAGGGTTCAAATAAACTCAGAAAGTAACTAATAAATTCAGAATCAGTGCAGTTCATGTTTTTTCGAATAAAGTGAGATATGAAAACAATAATTTAGGGCTCGGCTCCAGTTATTCAATGTCCATACTGCAAACCCTCACTCGCAGTCAGAGAAATCCACAATTTCAACTTAACCGTATTAATAACCACTCTACTATTCTTTTAACTTTAAACACATCATTTACCACTTTATTTATACAGAGAGAATACTTAATTTTCATAGAATACTTGTAAAATTAAGAAAATACAGTAATTGTTGTGATATTTTCTTTGTTTATAATATATGCGGCTGGTCTGGATAAATGATTCTCTATGGCATGAACATCATTGAGTGAAAATAGTAAGAAATATAACAAAGTGGGAGAACTTGTGGTTATAAATATTAATTCAGTTGGTTGGGCAAGACGCTTCAAAAGCAATAGAGTAAAGCTTTGCAAAGAAAAATTTCAGTCAGAGCAAACATTTTATTATAGTTAAACTTTATATAATAGTTCTTTGACATTTTATTAGCCATTTCGAAATATTGTATACAATACCTGTATTAAGCACTCCAATATTATTTCTATTGACATTTCCAAATAAGTCTTCTGCATAAAAAATTGAATGATTTCGTAAAGCTAAGCATAGAAATAATGCTATCTTAATTATTAAAAAAAAAATGAATTCACGTGTAAGTTAATAAATAAATGATCAGTAACTAAACCAATCTTTTTACCTTCAACTTCCTCAAGATGAGTGGTAGAATTAGAACGAATTTCTGGTTCCCCAGGGGATACATGGCGGTTTTCTCCAATAATACGTCTACCTGATATCAATGAATGTCCAAATATTACAGTATTACGATTGATAAATGAAGTTTCTTGCTCCTTAGAATTAAATGACAGAGGCACTGACATCGAGGGTCTGCCTGTCTCAGTATACATGGCTGGTCTGGATAAATGATTCCCTGTGGCATGGACATCATTGAGTGACAATAGTAAGAAATATAACAAAGCGGAAGAACTTAAGTGGTTATAACTCAGATTAATAGTAAGGTTTAACAATACCATCATTGGCGTGATGAGGCATCTTTTCACTTTCAGGAGATACCTTGAATCTGCTAGGACGTTTTTCATTTAAAATCATTTTTCGTTTTAAACGCGCCTCTCCTGAACGTTTTTTCCAAATCTGTTTATCCATGGCTGTGCACACAAAAAAACTCCGATAAGAAAGCATGAAATGACGGAAAATTAATACAATAAAACAGATAAATATTAACCGCATGCATGCAGCAATAAATTGTCTAAAGTTGTTCCCATCTATCATAGTTAAAAGCCTAGACTTATAAACTAATACTTATTCCTTTTACACATTTTATCAATTTTGAATAAAATTTTGCACAGAAAAAGAGTAATGGCTAATGCTTGCACAATGCAGCTTACCAATATCAGGATAATCATGGAAATTATTCACCGGCTTTGGAGTGTGAACCTTCCAAAAAAGAATTAAAATAATATCACATACTGGAACCTAGAAATATGTACAAAATCACAAACAATGGAGAAGGGATACCTACAGGCGTTCTACTTTCTTGGCCTTAATTTCTCTGGGAGTACAACACTATACACTTGTTCTGCTCATAAGTAAAGATCAAAGACTGAAGATATCAACACCATGCTAAAGATCAAGAAATACAAATATTATAATGATTACCCTCAATAGAATTCATATGATGTATTTAGAGGGAGACTATGAAATCTATTTTCTGAATATTACAATAAGAAACAATCTATTTATAGATTTTTCTAGGTAGAGCTAAGAGTCTAACAAACTAACAGCTGTCAGTTAGTTAGTTATAATCAGTTATGAGCAGTTACAAGTGAATGTATTATATGTGGCAGGGACTACATAAGCTCTTAAGAGTTTGAGTTAAACTATTCCTTTAATGAACCTTGACATCTAATGTGAAAATAATTAAAAGAACAAAAATCTGTAATCTGTATAGCGGCCTTCATTAATATTATAGTTGGTGGTGATATAATATAACTGAATCTATATATCAATATAAGTTGGCCTGACTCATTCCAACATATATTGAAGATCTATAAGTATAGTAGTTTATACATGTAAGATAATTACACTTGAATGGAAGGTAAACGGGGAACAAGCTACGCCGTTAAACCCTTTTGAATGGCAAAACCAATCCTCTTAAATACTACATCTAGAGACCTAGGAGACACTACATTGCTATGTGGTAACTGGTAACAATAGCGGCTGATGAAACCTATGTGGTAAGTAGCAGACAGTGTAACGTAACGGCTGACCCCCAAAACGATAACGGCATGACATATTCATAGCTAACTATTGAAGTTAATTGCTACTTTCAAACATAATATAAAGCAAAATAGCAAATAAGGTCTAGCCTCCAAGGCTCGATATAACACATCTAAGCATTTAATTAAATACAAATGATTCCCTAAATGGTATCACTATTAGCATCATCTTGTTCAAGCTCTTTCACATCATCACATTCAAGCCCTTCCTCATCATTATCATGTGCAGTTTGTGTGTCTATAGGTGCAGTTTTGTTCATCATTCTTTGTTGGCCCCCAATGACTGTTGCTGGCTCCATGCGACCATTCTTCTCCTCCCCTGTTCTTCGCAACCCTTCTCCCCTGTTTTTCTATTTTCTACACTATGTGTCAACAATCCCTGCTATTATGGCCTCGTCTCGCTATTATGACCTTTGAGGATGATATACTGATTTGGAGGAATGTTGCTAATGTAGCTGGGTCTGGTGACTAGCAACATTCACTTGTGGCCAACAAAGAATGAGGAACTAATCTGCCCTTATAGACACACAAAACATAGATGCGCATCGCCCTCTATTTTTGTGTGTCTATAAGGAACAGACTACACATGATAATGTTGAGGAAGAGCTTGAACATGAAGATGGGGAAGGTTTTGAACATGATGTGATGATGATAGTGATACCATTTAAAGAATCACTTATATTTAATTAATTGCTTAAATGTGCAATTTTCAGCCTTGGCTATTTTAGAATATTAGTAGAAATGAACTTTGATGAGTTACGTTTACGTGTCTAGTTTTGTGCATTCTCTATATTTTTATATGTATATGGTATAAAGTGATAGTATTGTTTCCCTAGACTTCGACATAGCGATAATACCGCTACCCACTACACCACTATAGCATTTTAGGGCTGGCTGCCGCTACGCTACACTATCTACTACTGACCACATAGTTTGAGAGAGGCTATCCTCCCTTCCGCTTCCCTTTCATTCTCCTTTTCCTCTCGACGCCCTCCCTCCCGACTCTCAAACAAAACCTTAATTTTAAAAGCAAATGAAGCACAAAAATCAAAATGGTTCACGCGGCTCGCAATTCTAATATGGGAATTTCAAAATGAAATTTCCTAAATTCTAGTTAATAAATACTCCTTTCGGTCCTAAATATAAGAGACGGTTGGGTGACAAAGAGGGAAACCCTTTGCAAACAAGTCAATTGTGAATGCTTGAGTTATGACCCTGTTGACCAAACTAGACTACATGGACATGCAGCGATTTCAATATTAATTTCAAAGTGCAATTCAATAAACCAATTAAAAGTAATGACAAAACTGGAACCTAACAAACAGAGAGTAGTTGAAAAACATAAGAGAAAGAAATGAACCTTTGAGCCACAGAGAAGATAAACCAAATAGTTTGAAATGTGCAAACCCTAAACCTTGGACATGATCGCCTATCTGCTCTGCAGAGAAAGAAGAAACTACCAAATGAAGTTAATTAATGGACCATTAATGTTAAGACAGCTAGCATCAAGGTAGTGGTGTTAATGTAATAGGTTTGGCCGAGTTAGACTTTCCAAAGCCCAAAGTCAATCGCGTTTAAAAAAATTAATGTCTCGATTGACTTGGGCCGAAGTATGACATTTTGAAGATTATTTGTCTACTTCATTTTAACGTATTTAAATTAGTAAATTGATGGTGTGATAATACCCGAGGGCAATACTCCCTATTTATAGTGAGTGTGAGGTGATAAGCTCCTAATACTTGCTATTTTTACTCATGTGTTTAAACTGAATTAGTTCATATATGAACTCAAATACGTGAGTGTGTATATCTTATTTGAATACTCCTTTGATACTATGAATGATTAGGCGTACTAATGCTTATCCGATGTGGATATACTCCAAGTAACTAGAAAGTAACTAGAAATGTGAAGCATGTTGATGCTTCTATATGTTATGACGTCGAGATGAGATGTCATATGAGGTGAAATTTTGTGTTATGTCGTCCTCATGTCTAAGTGGGCACCTCATATATGTCTGATAATGGACACGTTGTTTAGGTTAAATGATCCTTCTAATACATGTTTTCTTGTTAGGCCGCCCATAAAATATATAGAATCCCCCCGACTCTGTTTTCCTCCAAAATTTCTATTTTTGTCCTTGAATAAAAACTTTGAAACATGTTTTCCTAGTTCAAATATTATTTTTAATGGTAAAAAAATTCAAAAAAGGCATTATGAAATTTTTATTCAAGGAAAAAAAATTGGGGGGAGGTGGGGGAAGAATATATACTAGGCCTTTTTGGCCGTTACGGTAACACATCTTAAATGGGTAGAAATCTCGCACTTAATGAAATTGCGTGTGTTGAAAAATAAAAAAAATCTTGTTGACACTATTTTGTTATAATAAAAAGATTTAGCATTAACACCCATTATCAATGAAAATATACTCTGTACTAGAACTTCGACCTGTGCGGTGCACGGGTTTAATTAGCCGTAGTATGAAAAAATAAGATATAAATTTTTTAACACTAAAACGTATATAAAAAAGTCGACTACAATTAAATATTAGTTCGACAATAAATTTGGATAAATGTTCATACAACAGAAATTATGGTATATTACGAAATATTTCTTTATAGACTACATTGAAAGTTTTATTCGTATTTTCATCGACTTTGTCGATAATCAATATTTTTAATTATTCTCTTTAAATAAATCTTGAAGTTGCAACATACAACTGACCATGTAAAAACACTGTCGACAAAAGATATATCTCAACATGTTTAAGAGATTGTCTCTGACTTTTATTAATATAGTCATCGCAAAAGAAAAAAATTAAAGGGATGCGGGTTCGATTCCCATGTTAGAAAAATTTGTAGTTTTTTTTAATATAATGGACCACATGAAAAGAGAGGAAAAATGAGAGGGAAAAAAAATGGTTTAGTGTTAGCATTTCGGAGCAAGTTTAGAATATAAGAGATATAATAATAATAATAATAATAATAATAATAATAATAAGAACAATAAGAATAATAATAATAATAATAATAATAATAATAATAATAGGAAGCTAATAATAATAAATATTTAACATGGTGAATTAAAGGTTGTGGGTTCGATTCTTTGTGAGGTATTTTTTAACATTTTATTTGTATTTTTGTAAAAAAAAAAACATTTTATTTGAATTAATAATTAATAATAATAATAATAATAGGAAGCTAATAATAATAAATATTTAACCTGCTGAGTTAAAGGTTGTGGATTCGATTCTTGGTGAGATATTTTTTAACATTTTATTTGAATTAATGTTAGGGTGAATGAGAGAAAAAATGAGCGGGAAAACAATTAGGGTAAAAAATAGCAAAACGGAACAAGTTTATAATATAAGAGATAAATGATTTACCTATTGGTTAGAAATAAACCGTAAAAAAAAAAATCATTTACCTATTGGTTACAAAAAAAAATTGTATTGAAACTCTTCAATGTACCTTAGGGGGTGTTTGTTTCACGGATACAAAATTGCTTCCCAGGAAAGTTATTCCTAGGAATATTATGGCAAGGAAATTTATTCCCAAGCATCTATAAAAATGTGTTTGGTTACTATTTTAAATCCATAGGAACTTTTCATTTTTAATTTTCATAAATAATTAAAAAAAGAATTAAAATAAATGTTATATGCATGGTATAGATTTTAGAATGAAAGTAACCGCTCATGAGGTAGTGGAGGCATGTGGTTACTCACATAAAAACCGACCGGAATGATATGTTCCCAAACTTATAAGTGGGGAATTAAGTTCCTACATTCATGGGAATAAAAAGTTCCCAGTAATAGTAATATCCTAGGAATAATAATTTATTTCCTTAAAACAAACATGGGTATTTTTTATTCCCATCTAAGATTCCCAGGAATAAGTTTGTAATCCCCGAAACAAACGCCCCCTTAGAATAGTACTTGGGGGTTCCGGTATTATGTGAATCATGAATAGATTGATTTACAGGTTAAACATTTTCCATGTAAAAATATTGCATTTTTAAGTTCTACAAAATTATCCGTTGCATAATGAATAATTTGTAAAAAAAAAAATCTCAAAATAAATGACCATTACGAATAGTCAAATAGATTGTCCAAAACTAAATGAACATAACAAACGACACGCTGTGACCAAAATTGAAGTATCATTTGCAGTATCCTAGAAAATAAATAGTTTGATGCAGCTAAATAAGGAAGAAAGCATCAAGATTTGGTTCAATTTTGCTTTATCAATAGGAAAATAAAGCAAACGATTTGCAGATTAGAGTATCAGGCCTCTAAACTATAGCCTCTAAATAAACTAAATGGCTTCAAGATGTGTCCTGTAATGTTGGGAAGATGGAATCAATAAACCCACTGTACATTGGGTCCTTCTTCCAGAGATCAGCAATATGAAAATGTGACGAGGTTTGTCGATGGATTTCTTCCATGAGCCAGATGGAGGCTTCTGCTTTGCATGGATGAATTATGTCGTCTAAGCGCTTATACTCATCCTCGCTGCCAATTCTCGATTGGTCCCATTGCTTAAGGAGGATATTGGTGAGGTAATGAAGAGGCTGCTCGTATAGCTGCTTGATGGATTTTCCTAATCCCATCCATGAAGTAAACGGGATGACAGAGCCTCGACTGCTGGGGATTGGGATCTGCTTCATGTAATCCTGATACATTGCTGCCCGTCTGATGAGTACATCTGTGCATAAGCATGACTTCTTAAATAAGTGAATTGATAAGAATAACAAGCAGACTGAGATTAAAAATTAAATTAAGAAAGCCGCTACACACATGCTGTCTACAAACCAAAACGACAAAGGAGTTTAGGGTGGAAGGCCACACTATTGAGAAGTAAAAACTAATTCAAATTTTATAAAAATGGTAACAGCAATGAATTATGAGCAATTAATTCAGAACATCACAAGATCTTTCAAACTTCAAAGTGACTATAAATGAAAAAAATAATGTGCTCTCTCAGCTGATACACTTGAAAGCAGTCCATCCTCAAAGTAAATATTTTAAACATGGTGATGCAAAAAGCATAAAATGAAAAGCTCTGCATCAAAATGCAACACGTTATTGACATTGAAACAACATAAAAGCATTATAAAGAAAATTATCCCCACACAATCATGAACACTAAACATCAGATAAGAAAGTAATAACAAGTGATAAAACAAAACAATGTATCACAGTTTTAGTTCAACTTTTTGACCATTAGCATTTACCCCTTCAGCATCACAGAAAGGACACATAAGTACACAACAGGTTTGGTGGCTGCGCTTTCTGATGTTTAGAGTTTTCAATAAGGCGCATTTGGACTATTCTGGTCTGAGCAGGGTAAGATGTAACAACATACCATCTATGTTGTTAATCCCAACAACATACATAAATACTAAAAAAAAAGAAAAATACACAAAATTAAAGGGCCAATCATACTTAATAACTATAATCAACTTTGTAATTTCCCGTTGATTAAAAAAAAAACTGTCATTTTCCATCAAAATAAGTTTTAAATGTAATTTGTAATCAAAATGACATTCCATCAAGAACTAAACATATCAAAAAGGAAGGAGCAGGAACACGAAACACAGAAACAAACAGGAAGGAGAAGGAACACGAAACCCAGAAACAAACAGGAAGGAGAAACCTTTGCACAGAAATAGAGCAGCAATGACAAAGGCAGAACACAAAATAGAGAAGAATGGTGAACTCAAAGAGAAGAAGGAACACTCAAAGACGAAGGAACAAAGCAGCGATGATGAACTCAAAGAGAAGAAGTAAGAAAACGAAAAGCGAATTGCCTCTTAAACACGAGGGTTAACGAGATATTAGGTCGCCCAAAGGGGTACAAAATAGCAAAATACCTTAACAAATTAAAAAATTAGCTTTTTCTGAATTTTTTCCCCAAAAAACATGATAGCAGGAACAGATACAGTATCACGCGTCTTTTTGCGGAGTAGTGATTTGCAGCCTTATGGCTTAGCAGTGGAGGGCCTCGCCACCACACTACACTGCTATAGTGCGCTATTAACAACATAGGTTACCATACAAGAGAACTATAAATACATATCAATACTATTAGAATAAGTAAATATTCTTTGTATCTTTTATATTTGGTATATATTTATGTAGAATCAAAAGATACAGAGAATATTTACTTATTCTAATAAATACACCTTTCTCATGAATTATAGCTTGGATTCTAAGCATATTTGAGCAGGAACGAAATACAGAAAGAAAGAAAAATAGATATGAATGATATATAGAGGGTGCAATGTATCTTTGACGCCTCCAAGAGACCAAAAGGCATGAGGAGTGTGAATGAGTTAAACTTTACTTTCAACCGTCCCTGTTTTCGCTGTAGAAAACAACTGTGAAGTGATTTTCATTCTCCAATTGTAATCTACCAAATGATATTTCCTAATTGATCCCCGATGGAAATACCAGATAAGATAACGATATCAATTGGTTGGGTCTAGATAAAATATTACTTTATTTGTCCCTACAACCGTATTTTTAGAAATACTCGTATCCAAAATCATACATATACACATAACTTCAATACATGTAGACTTAACCTTTTGGGTGCCTTACAAATTAAGACCCATCCCTCACCATTTTAGTCTATCCCAGTATTAGTACAAATCAGTACAACATAAATGCAATTACAACGCAAACATTAACTAAAAAAAATCAACAAAAATTGAGTATTAGTTGAAAGCAAAACAAACACATAAATGAATCAAAAAAATTTGAATGATCATCTAATTATTACTACTAGGTTCAAAAATATTCAAATTCAAATTGGAATTGCAAAACCCATAGCAATGGTGTGCCTATACCTGCATGCAATTTCTAATCTATTACAGCTTAATTAAAGATTAACATAAGTTGAATTAAAACAGCAAGTGATGCATTAATTAATTAACATGTAAATAAGAAAATGAAAAGGAAATTGAAATAGTGAAATACCTAAGGAGTTGAAATCTTCAATTTCGGGATTTAGAAGACCGATGTAATTCTTCCGTGCTGCTGATAGATGAACATCAGCTTCATCCTCCCATGGAAATGGTCTCTTCATCTTAACTCTTCTTCCTGCTCAAAACATACACATGCATAATCATAATCATAATCATAAGCATAATCAATTAAGCATAATCATGAATTAAGATTAATTCATAAATAAATCAGTAAATTAAATTTCAAAAATGAAAAAACGAGTATAACTGAGCTGAGGAAGAAGAAAGAAACTAACAAATTGAGAAATGAAACTCAGAAATTGACACAAAAACTGAAAACCCTGACTCGGTTACTTAGTGACTCACTATTTCTATCAGAGGAATCGTTGCATTACAACTCAGCTCTGTTTGTTACTTTACTTATATGTTAATGTTACCGCTCAACTCTTCTATTTATTTTTTTTCTAAATAAAAATAATGCAAACGCAACGTTTCGCCACACGAACAAAAAAGAAAGAGAGTTTAATTAATTATTTTCATAAATTAATTAAGCATAATCATCAGTTAAGATCCATTCATGTAGTGGTAGTAACCTTAGGGTGTGTTTGGTAGTGAAGTCAATTGCCATGAAGTCAGCCGGCAGTCGGCAGCCTCCACCCATAAGATCAAAATTGAACGGCACAGATTTTGATGTAGTTTTATTTTTTAAAATAGTAAAGCATCTGACTTTAAAACCTCAACCGTCCGATCTCAATCGGATAGTCCAAATCTTGCTGACTGCATGCAGTCATAGGTTCTGACTGCACTCAATCTGCATCCGTGTTTGGTAGGAGATAATAGTCCCGGTACATGCATTAATTTCTGTGTTTTTATTTCTCTCTTTTCATTTTCTCTCCTACCAAAAAAGACATTAGTGACATTACATTATATATGTAGTGGGTCGGAGTTCGAATTGCGATCATCTCACTTATATACTTTTAAAGGTGAAATTTGTAGCTACTAAGACTACTTGACGGGAAAAAAAATAATGAGAAGGTTTTTTTTTTTTTGTCGATATTCTTTTTTTCTTTTTCTTTTTTAATAGTAAGAATGAGAAGAGTTGGGTGGTGTGTTGTTGAAATTGGCAAAACAAAACTATCTTTAGAGATGGAGAGGAAGATTAACATACAAGTGATTTGATTTAGGTGTCATTTTTAGGATGGTCAAAGAAGTTGATCTTTATGTGTGTGATGATCTTTCAACTAGATTGTATGGGCATTAGGAAACTATTTATATTAGATGGAAGCGATCTCAACAAAATTTGATTAAACTTAGTTATGTTGGAGCTTACGAGAATTCAACGGATATTGTTGGTTGTGGCAGTTGTTTTGAGATTCATATGATCATTGGTGGAAGAGGCATACCTAAAGAATTGGTGCTTGTGATACCCTTCATGTCAAAATATGGAGAATATATTCGAAAATGCATGTGTGGCTTGTATATAGGGTTCTACTAGCCTTATCATAATAAAGAGTGACTTCAAATTTCTAATTTGTAATTGATATAGTAACTTGGAATTGCAAGTTGAACGAGACATCCTTATTATGATCTGCATAATCTATGAACTTATTAACTTGCAATGACCGGTTCAATTCAAGCACACTTGGTGTTATGTGCGATTTTGGTTCTTTGATTTTTTAATTGATATTTGTCCATCTAAACTTTATCTTTTATTAAAAGATTTGTGAGCGAATAGAATGATATGTAACCCAAAAATCTTATCATATTCTTCAAAATAAAAACTGAATGCATGCATTTGCACACTCAGATATGTCGGTGATAGTGAGATTGCAATTAGACCGTTGAATTGAAGATGAGCCATTTAGATGTCAACTCTAGAATTTCAATTGTTAAATCAAAGTGGGCAAACAACCATTTTAACCTATAAAGTGTAAGAAGTCATATTCGTTTTTAAATATACAAAAATTATAAATATATCCACAAATGTTTCCTTTATTCGTTTATTAATCTATTAGTTTTGAAGGAAAGTGATTATAGTAATTTAGTGTTTGACGATGAAGTAAGTAATATCACAAATAATTATTCTCATCACTAATCAACAATTCGTCTTAGAAAAACTCCCTAATCACTCGACAATATTGTATTAAAATTAAAATGTTTAAGCCTTTAAGGTTTTGATACAAATCAAACCTCCACATCAATCATCAGTCAGAATACGCCAAAATGCTCTCCAAATTCAGAATCCTCACTCAACGCCTTTCTCCAACAATCTCCACTCGCCGCACTGTCAATGCCTCGCATTTCTTCACCAACCATCTCTGCACGGTGGTTACACCAGAATCACCTGAAATCCCATTATGGGTCTTGTTCTCCGACAACCAAACCCCTTCAAATCCAGAAGACGAAGATTTCGTTATCCCTTCTCTCGCTCACTGGGTTGATTCCAACATGCTTCAATCCAAACCCAAACTTTTTGTCAAGCCAACATTGGAGGAAAGCTTGCACCTTGAAGATGTTGAAGCAATCAGTAATGTTCTAAAGGAACGCCACTCTTCCCATGAGTTAGTTACTCAAGCACTTGATTCTCGTGCTTTTCGGGTTTCTAACAGTTTGGTTATGCAGATTTTAAAGAGGTTTAGCAATGATTGGGTTCTGGCGTTCGGTTTTTTCAGTTGGGCAAAAACACAAACACCTTATGTGCATTCTCCTGAAGTCTATAATTTGATGGTTGATATATTGGGAAAGTCTAAGGAATTTGATCTTATGTGGAATTTGGTTAAGGAAATGAAAGGACTTGAAGGGTATGTGACTTTGCATACAATGACTAAGGTAATGAGGAGGTTTGCGAAGTGCCGAAAGCATGAAGATGCCGTGGAAGCGTTTCATAGAATGAATGAGTTTGGTGTTGAAAAGGACACAGTTGCATTGAATAAGCTCTTAGACGCGTTGGTGAAAGGACAAAGTATTGAACTTGCCCATAAGGTTTTTAATGAGTTTAAGAGTTCTGTTCCATTGAGCTCTGCATCTTTCAATATTTTGATACATGGGTGGTGTAAAGTTCGAAAATTTAAGGAAGCCTGGGAAGTAATGGAGGATAGGAAGGAACATGGGTTTGAACCTGATATTTTCTCATATAATAATTTCATTGAAAGTTATGGTCATGACAAGAATTTCCGTGAAGTGGATCGAGTTTTGGAGGAGATGAGGGAAAATGGTTGTGCGCCCAATGCTGTAACTTATACTATTTTGTTGCTTGCTTATGGGAAGGCGGGGCAATTGACCAAAGCTTTGGAGGCATATGAAACAATGAAGAAGGATGGCATTGTGGCTGATACACCATTTTATAGTTCATTGGTGTTCATTCTTGCCAAAGCTGGTAGGTTAAAGGATGCTTGTGATGTGTTTGAGGATATGCCTAAGCAAGGGGTTGTGAGAGATGTTATGACATACAATACTATGATTACTGCTGCTTGTGCACACTCAAAGGAAGAGACTGCTCTTAGGTTGCTTAAGGAAATGGAGGAAACATCATGCAAGCCAGATATTCAGACTTACCATCCATTGATCAAGATGTGCTGCAAAAAGAAGAGAATGAAAGTGCTCAAGTTTTTGTTGGATCATATGTTCAAAAATGATCTAAGCCTTGATGTGGGAACTTATACGCTTTTGGTGCATAGTCTGTGTAAGAGTGGAAAACTCACGGAGGCTTGCACATTCTTTGAGGAGATGGTCTTGAAGGGATTAACTCCACTGCAGAGCACACTCAAGCTATTGGTGGAAAAGCTCGAGTCCAAGAGCATGTTAAAGGAGAAAGATCACGTTGAGGAATTGATGGCACGCGTTCCAGGGGAACAAAATATTTAGTGCACTTTTGGCACAAATTGAAGAATACTTGCTGGGTCATCGTTGAATCGTGGGTACACAGTTGGTGGATCAATAATAATATTCAACTGCTGTAGGCCATTGTTCAAGGCTAGACGAACAGCAAGATTTATTCAAGTGCATTGCTATGAAACCAAGTCCTTAAACATTTACTCAGCTAGAAAAATCTCTCAACAATTTTGGTTTCCTAGTGTAGTATTAGGGTGGATTTTTTATCTTAATATAATTTGGTTTTATAAATCTAGTCCAATGAGTCGGATAATCTAGGCCTCTAATTGTCGTGGTTATAGCTTGAAGTTGGTGTCTAAGGTGTTCACAAACTCAATAGGTCTTGCACATGCAAGACATTTTTTTAATCATTTGATCAAGAGGTTTCATCAAATTTAGTATACACCTTCTCCACACCAATTTTTATTTTTTATTTCTCTTCTTTCTCTTTTCACCACTGGCCAGCCACTGTTCAGACATTTCCACTGCTGTCGTTTGGCTGCCTTTAGTCATGGAAATACCACCATTGAACTCCTCTCTTTCTTCTCTAAAAACCCACCAAACTATTTTCAGACCGGAGATTTTAAAAATTTCAACCGCCACCTTCTCTATTATTTTCTGACCACAGTAAGCCACATTTGCAGAGCCTGAACTCACCACCTTCTCCCTTTTGATATCCGCAACAAAACCACTAAATGTATTTCATAGTTAAATCAAAGCACAACTACCGTGCAAAAAGCATCTAAATTGCACTGGAGTTTGGTATCTCCGACCACTATAACTTCATCATGGTATGGATCCAAACAAGACAAGTCGACTATGGTTTTCTTCCATGATTTGTAGATTCGGTTTCTCCTTGTTAGATCTAGGTTACTTGAAATTTTTGTTCATCCGGTGCCCATTTCTTTACTGATTTAATTGTTTTTTTTTCTTGAATTTTTGTACATACACAATGTCCATTTCTTTAATAATTTAATTTTCTCGGATGATTCACTAAATGGAAACACCAAAAACATTGGAATTTTTCTTTTAGAAAAAGATGAAGAGGATATATTATTTTAAAGGTGATGGAGGTAGAGGATGAAGAATGGGGAGGCAGAGGGCGGTGCGAGCATTGAGAGCAGTGCTGTTATGGCTTGGTGAAGGTGGAGGTAGGTGGCTCCTTCCAATTTTTTGCTTTCCACAATTTCTCACAAGCAAGGGTAGGGCTGATGTAGGGGAGAGGTGAGGTGGAGTTCAGGTGAAAGACACTTTGACTTTGGAGGGAATGGAAAAAGATACTTTGGGGATAGTCTACTGGGGTTGTTCAATCCAATGGTAAATAAAGGTTGTTCATGATGCAACATTTGTCATAATTGTGTAAATAAATGAAAATAAACAAGAAAAAATGAAACAATAATCACGTGCTTTCATAATTTAGATGAAGCATTGTAGAATGCGTACAACAGTTCATGATAAAAATAAGAGAACTGCCCAAGGGGTACAAAGAACCTAGAATATACAACAAAATAAAAATAAAAATTTGGAATGCTAGCGATACTCTCTTTTGTGTGTTCCTAGCACTCCTCTTGTTTTCTGAAACTTTACAATGTTGAGCATACAAATAAGGGCAGGGGTCATAGTGCTGGCATGGAAAGGGCATAACTTATAAATACGGCCTCGCAGTTTTGGATAACGAAGAACTTGACATTTTACGCACAGGCAACCTTCCGGCCATTGGTTTCTGCCACCCATATCTATCAAGGAATTCCTCAATCAGCCTATAAAATCAAATTGTTAATATATAGTTCAAGGACAAAATTTGACAAATCAGTACATTACAAAGACTATGAAACACCCACATGCTGCAAAGGGCCTTCTGAGAAGAAGCCAGCTCATGGTCTGGGAAAGATTCATCCAACCTAAAACTCAACCAAACATATAGATCCAAGACCTGCAGTTTTGGCACCAATCAAAACATGCAAATATACTCAAAAGCTAACTAGTTCAAAATCATATCAACATTTTCCATCAAACTAAAGGAAGTAAAACATTGGCAACTTTGTGTGCTCCTCGTGCTTTTAAAATGTGACTGAAATTATGAAATTGTACATGCCATGACCATTTATTGGCCTTTTACTATTAGGTGTGTGTCTGGCTTTCAATGCGGATACATCCCAAATCTCTTCAAAGTGAGAGCTACTATGGGGTTTCATTGGTAAAAAATGGGTGTCACTGTCTCATGGACAATAAACCAAACACACTATAAGTTGTGTCAAAGGATTTAAAAATTAAAGCACCAGAAAAAACCTTGTGGATAGATTCCAGCTCCTTAAGAGCAGAAGGCGTCTTGGGTACTCTAAGTGTTCCTGGTGTAAATATTTCTCGAAGCCGGACAAGGCCTTTCTTCGCATAATTCTCTGCAAACTGGTGCAACGTGTGTTGTGTCATTTTTATGACCATTCATATTAACATCAACATGTTTGATACTTACTAAATGTTAATTACCTGTGTCAGGCCTTGAGACGAAATCTCATCATCCATGTCAACTGGACTGAATATTATAGGTATCAGTTAAAAAGTAACTGAAAAGGTTAAATGATATAAAATACAGACACCATAATTTATTAGGGTTTCAATTCATAGAACTGTCCTTAAGACTTGGGTATTGCATTCTAAAAATGGAATTTTCTGAAAAGATACGAAGGTACCTGATACAAAAAAGGTATTTATCACGCAATTCAAGGGGAAACTCATCAATAACAGCAGCTACTTTCTGGTGTCAGCACGTACAAACAACACCCGCAAAGCAATTAGAAGGGAAATAGTAAGCAATCAAATAAAGAAGGGATATTCAATAAATGATATTACTTATGAAAAACAATGTGACATTAATATGAAATGCTCATGATTCAATGACAAGACAGCTATAGAAATACATACCAATACTTGTTCACAATTAACAAAGAAATACTTTTCAGATAATTTGGCATTGTCAATAAAATGCTCCTGCAGTATAAAAGAGATAGTAAATATGTGTTTTTGGGAAATAATGCGATATTACAATTTAATTGATTTTGAACAAATTGATTTTGTAAAACTTATTTTAGTTAAAAGTGATTTATGTTTGGATACAATAGCAAAGAAAGTGATTTTTAAACACATTTTGTGAGCAAAATCGATTTTTTGGGGTAAAAACTACTCGCAATAGCTTCAAATATGAATTGATTTTGGGGGCTAAAATCAATTTGAACTCAAAAACTTATTTTTACCATGGAATTATGTTTCGTAAATTTAAATTTGCATTTGATGGTTTTTGACGTGCAACCAAACAAACAACTTACCATTACTTGATAGAAACCAATTTGCGGGTGTAACCGTGAATACATATACAACAGATCATAGGAAGGAAGTAGTCCAGCACGCTGCATCAGAATATATATTACACAAATCATCAATAAAGATTTGAAATAAACAAAATAAGGTACATATTTACTTGAAGCTTTTTTCTTTTCTTTTTTTCAGTTTCTCCTACACTACATACATATTAAGTAGTACAGAGTAATTAGGCATTACGTAGTCAGGTTACCTCCAAAATGGGTGATGGAGAGTCCAATGCTGAATGGAGCAAAGGTAGATCGTCTCCATACATGCATGTTACTTCTCCTAGAGGAAAATTTGACCCATATCTACCCGCTCTCCCTGCATGAATAAATGCATTCAAGTGAACTGAATATAACATATGGTCCAAAATCCAAACAGACAGAACATATTACTCCAGATCTAATAAAATAAAATAAAATCTGCAAGAACAGTAAATAATAGAGATTTGACTTTCATGATCATTTTTTAAACCTGAAGTTTATGCTAAATTTATTTCCTAAATAAACACTAAAAATGAATTGACTAAAATATATAAAGCAATACAGAAAATTCAAAATTAATCGAGAATCTAGCTCCCTGAAGGAGAAGCGATAGGTTGAGTAGATTGAGAGAACAAAGGTGAAAAGAAGGCATGTTGAAGCCCATGGAGATTAGGAATGAAAATAAACTTAAACCAAAAGTTTAATCATTTTTATAATGTGGCAAAGATTTTTTTTTCCAGGGCACGTACGCATAGAATCTTGACATATCTGAAATGTATCCTAGAAGTTTTGACAAGTACTAACATGTAAGTAAAATACATTAGATATTAATTTATTACACAAATAATATTGAATAAACATAAATAACTTTGCTGCATTATGCCGAATAATCAGCATTCTAAGATATGATATAAATAGAAAGAATGCTTTGAGATCTGCTTATTCAAGCTAAATTAGTTCATTTAAATTCACTACACAACAGGTATGGCTTACCAGACTCACGTTAAAATACAAGGGTAGAAAAATCATGCAAAGCTATACAATGCATGGCAGTCTACTTCAAATAGTTGCATACTACCTGCAATCTGTTTGATCTCAGATACAGTCAGATCTCGCATCTCAAAACCATCAAACTTCTGCATGGTTGAAAAAATGATCCTGGAGATGTTTAGATTAAGACCCATACCAATGGCATCACTGGCCACAAGAACATCGAACTCGCTGCTTGCATCATTGAACATGCTTGCCTGCAGTCCTAATGAAATTTTCAACTCACCAAATCATTGGCATATAGGGACAATACGAAGGAAAAGTTAACTATTTATCAACATATGTTGATAAACATAGCAGTGTGAATTATCGAAAACCTATAAACTGCACAAGAAAGGAGAAGGAATTTCCCAACAAAACCATGAAATAACACCAAAACCATATAAACTGATAAAAGCCAGCATGAAAGTTTTTGTCTGAATTAGAAACACAAAAGAACAAAACAAGTGTAATTCTTATAACTTCTTAGAAAAATGTGGGAGCTCACACCTGTCTTGTTCGAGTCTCTGGTGGCAGGGAACCATAAACCACTGAACAAAGATGCTTTCCTTCTCTCTCAATTCGCTTCTGAGCAATATGAATGTCGACTTTAACATGTTAGTCCACAGTGCATAAACAAAATTTCCAAAATGCAATTGAATTTTATGAATTCAAAATAGGCTAGCAGCCTGCCATTTTATGAGATATTATATCCTATCATTCCCATCTTCTGCTAACTGAATTTGAGAAAAAATAATGATTAAAAGATTGTTCAAGTGATTAAACCTTCCGTAGCTCATAAAATGCTGGCAATGTATCTATTATCTCCTTCTCCATATCATATATTTACTAGTAGAAATAGCACCGGGAACATGATTAGAAACACATAATGTTCTATTAGATGGTAAAAGATTGTAGTCAATTAAGATCCGATTCTAGCTGTTAATTATATCATAGTAGAGATAAGAGAATCGCAATCAAGTGCTACTAGAGTTGGTAGTAGGTTCATCATGTCATAGAAAAATGCAAAGTGCACAAGGAAGTTTTTAATTAAAGCCATAAACCTACTATTGTTTTGAACTCAGAGCACCAGCACAAAAATAGTAAAAAACAATGTTCAAATGGAGTTTCTGCATATATCTCCTGTATTTCTTACACAAAAAAAGAAATGAAAGTTCACCTTCAATTTGTATATATCCCGACGTGAAAAAGTAACTATGCAATCGCCGTTTCTTATTTCAGACAAGGACCGAAGAGGAACCTTCATTGGGACTAAAGGTGACAATCTCTTATAATATTGAACCTGCAGTATGCATGAAGAAAAATAGTTAGAGAACTTCAAACTACATTTTAATAAAAGTAGTACAAAACATCATGAGCAAGCAGAAAGCCTCCACAACAGTTTTTACCATAATGGCCAATTAATGGGAATGAAATTACTGTAACCAATAATTTATCTGTCCCACCACCCAAAAAACGAGAATGTTTTTATAGATTATTCTGAAACTCAATGGAGAACATAAGTTTCATTACCTCAACCTCATCACCAGTAATATCCAATATATCCTGAATAAGAGGAACAGCAGCTGGATCACCACAAAGGTGAAGTTCATCGGCAGCAATGCCTAACAAAGCACGTGTAAAAGAATAGCCCCTTGTATTACATCCCAACATCTAAATCCGTAATGAAAGATAAAGGTTAACATATAAAATAATTCACAAATAACAAGCATGCAGTGAAAAACCTATATATGCTTATATTTTTCGTAAAAAAACAAGATATGAAAAATTGACCAGCAAAGCTCACAAAGCCATCAACATCACCCGCAAGGTAGATACTTCAATCATGAATAAATTCTTTTAACTCTACATTTGTAATAGTAATACTACTAAAATAGACCTTTAAGATGTGAAATTATTATCTTGGCTCGTATAAAACCAAAAAGGAGTCTCAATGAAAATTTAACTTGCCTGAATTTCATCAATAACAGCACATTTATAATCAGTTGACACATCAGCCATTTCAACTGTAACAGCCTTATGATTTGCACCCTCGACTTCCTCTCTCTCCTGACCTGTAATGAGATCACAAGGAACGTTTGCCTTGTTCAACCTTTTTGCTACCTCCCAAGCTAACAATCTTAAAGGGCCACAATATATTCCTATAAAGTAAAAATATCAATAAATTATTCAGCTTACAATGTTTTCTACATCCCACCACATCACTAATTACCATTACCATTGCCATTTCAAAAGATGGTGAAACAATTTACCAGAAGCACTCGATTGAAGTTGCTTCAGAGCTTGGTACGTTTTACCACTATTAGTGGGACCAACATGCAGGAAAACTTTTCGTCGTTTCCTCCTGGCCTGTGGATACCATGTATGAGGGCAACTAAAACATACAGGAAACAAGCATCAGCATTTACAACCATTAATTATTATAAACTAAAAATGACATAAATAATCATAACAACTTTAGCACATATTTAACATTCAAAATTTTGATGTAAAAATATCATTTTTCTTCAAACTAATATAACATGGCACATTGAATACCTGTGGAACATACATGTATATACTTACGTCATGTCGGTAATATCATTTCTGATGGAATCAGAAGCATAACCGCGACTATGTGGATGTATCCAGCTAATATTATAACCTAAACATTCAAATGTGAACTGAAACTTTGGACAAAAAGGGTCCTTATAATTACCTGAATACAGAGATAATAGCAAAAAATAAGTATACATTGGAATTCAGACATTATTCAAAAAAAAAAAAACAGCGTTAGCATATATATATATATAAGTAATATCCATTGACATGAAAAACAAAATTGAAGTTGAATTAATTTATGATTGATCAAAGTATGCGTTATATAAGTAGAATTGCGGAAGATATTATTGATTAGGAATAGCGAACCGGATAGAGAGCGAGAGAGGATGTTGCAGTTGCGGCGAATGAAAATGGAAGCCATTGTTGAATGAGTGTGATGAATGAATATTGAAGTAAGAATAAGGTATAAAGGAGTCAAATGAATGAATGAATGGGAGAAAAGAAGATACGCGAAAACGGTGGCGGTGGTGGTGGTGGGTGGATTTGCGATCCTAACTCTCCGCCTCTTCAACCAACCAACCTTCTTTTCTTTTTTTATGAGAACCAATTTTTTTTTTTTGTTACAGTATGAGAAGCAACTTTAATTTTTAATTAATTTACACAATTAAATAAAAAAAAAATCTTACAAAATGAGCAATAACAAATTTTGTCGAGTGTGTTGGTATTGAATCCGTTAAAAGAGACACATCATACCAACACACTTTCAAACACATATATACCAACACACTCTTTTTTATTGGTTAAATTTTACATGGGTACTATAAAAAATTGTGGATTCCATATAAAATTTATGGAACTCACGTAAGTTTTAACCAATAAAAGAGAGTGTGTTGAGATGTGTGTGTTAAAGAGTGTGTTCTTACTTCTTAGTATTATTCAAAGAGACATTGCATTTATATATATATAGGGTTTGCTAACTTAGATCCAACTAAAAACATGAAAGTCTAAGTTAGTAAGGTGCACCTTTTTACTTTGGACAAAAAAATCATTCATATTTATTATTTAAAACTAGTAACTTGAGGGATAGTTTTGTAACTTTCATTTAAAATGTTCCTTAATTTACACTTACTTTGCTAATTTACACCCACTTTATTTTTAAAAAGGGACACATGGTTTAACATGGAACACTTGATTTATTGGACAGAGAAAGTTGTTTGAAAGACATATGACTTTCCCACTTCAATTAATTATTTTCTTTAATTAATTTAATGATATTGACATAACTACCCTTCTATTTATAACATGTTTGAGTAGTAGTAATTGATTTTTTTGTCCAAAGTGAAAATGTGCACCTTGCTCATGGGTCTAAGTTAGCAAGATGCACATTTTCACTTTGGACAAAAAAATCAATTATCACTACTCAAACATTTTATAAATAGAAGGGAGAGTAGTTATGTCAATGTCATTTAATTAGTTAAAGAAAATAATTAATTGAAGTGGGAAAATCATGTGTCTTTCAAACAACTTCCTCTGTATAATAAATCAAGTCTTTGATGTTAAGCTACATGTCCCTTTTTAAAATAAAGTGGATGTAAATTAACAAAGTAAATGCAAATTAAGTAATATTTTAAATGAAAATTACAAAAACATCCTTCAAACAAATAGTTTTAAATAATAAATATATATATATATATAATTATGATTTTTTGTAAAAAAATAAGTCTATTAATTTATTTATTTTTGAGTAATAAAATATTTTTAGTAATGACAAAGTCATTAATTATTTTACATGTATACAAATTTTAATAGATTAATAGAAACAATTAGAGGCTCCTAAATGTGTGAGGCCCAAGCCACTTTGCACACCCGCCGCCAGGGCCGCCCTTGTACCAACGCAATGGCAAACGTCAACAAAGAATCAAATTGGTGGGCAATTTGACTACCACATACTATAAATATAGATAGATACACTAAACCGACAACCTTCAAATTCAATTTGCATATTTCCCTTCTCAAATTCTTTCTTAGTAGTTATCATGGATGCTGCTACTATTGTTGATCCAATTCCTCTTCTTACACCTTACCAGATGGGCAAATTCAATCTCTCTCACAGGTACCTACATACTTACTTACCATTTCAATTTCAATGTTATTTATTTCACCTAAGTATTACTACCTACTGTCATTGAACCTAAAAAGTCAACAGTTTCTTATAAAAAAACACAGGAGGTAGTAATTTTCAATGCTTTGCTACTCTTGCAGCTAAACTCTAATTTTCAATTGTTTCATTTCAGAGTTGTTTTGGCACCACTCGGTAGATTGAGATCATACAACAATGTTCCTCAAGCCATCGCTATCAAGTATTACTCTCAGAGAGCTTCTAAAGGTGGTCTTCTTATAGCTGAAGCTACTGGTGTCTCTGATACTGCTCAAGGATATCCAAACACACCAGGTATTTGGACTAAAGAACAAGTGGATGCATGGAAACCCATTGTAAATGCTGTTCATGACAAAGGTGCTACCTTCTTCTGTCAGATTGTGCATTCTGGAAGGGTTTCAAATCCAAGTATGTATCGACTAGCCTATACTAAACACTGGAGTATTAACATGCTCTCATATGTTATTTTCTTATTTTTTCCAAAGCAATTTCTTGATAAAATGTATATGTAGAGGCAATTTTTTGAAGAAATTAGTAATGGAATATATGACATGCTAGGATAGATTTAGGACATCTTGAATGAGGAAACTCTGTTAATCAAGTTATTAACATTTACTAGCTCAAACTGATGTACAATGTACTCACTCAATGTATGTTGATGTTCCATGTTATTCTCAACAGGTTTTCAGCCAAATGGGCAAGCACCGATATCTTCCACAGACAAGCCACTAACACCGAGTAATGATGCAGAACAATTTACACCACCGAGACGACTAAGGACAGATGAAATTCCTAGTATTGTTAATGACTTCCAACTTGCCGCAAGAAATGCCATTGAAGCTGGTAAGTTAACTGATCTTTACAAATTTATTTTAATTTGAAAATTTCTTCGATCATATATAGTACAATAATATTTTCCAAAAACGTGATTATTTGTTGCTCTAAAGGGCACTAGGACATTTTGATAATCACCTAACATAATCAACGTGATTCAAAATTGCAGGATTCGATGGAGTTGAAATCCATGGAGCTCATGGCTACCTAATTGAACAATTCATGAAAGATAAAGTGAATGACAGAACAGATGAATATGGTGGATCCCTTGAGAATCGTTGTCGATTTGCTTTAGAAGTGGTTGAAGCTGTTGTGAACGAGATAGGAGCAGACAAAGTTGGAATTAGATTATCACCTTTTGCAGAATACGCAGAAAGTGGAGATTCCGATCCTAATGCATTGGGACTTTATATGGCTAATGCCCTCAATAAATACAATATTCTTTACTGTCACATGGTTGAACCAAGAATGAAAACTATTAATGAAAAAACCGAATGCCCTCACAGCCTTGTGCCGATGAGAAAGTCCTTCAATGGCACTTTCATGGTTGCAGGAGGTTATGATAGACAAGATGGTATCAATGCTATAGTTGAAAATAGAGCAGACCTTGTTGTTTATGGTCGTTTGTTCTTAGCTAATCCAGATTTGCCAAAGAGATTTGCACTTAATGCACCTCTCAACAAGTATAATAGGGAGACATTCTACATTTCTGATCCAGTTCTTGGTTATACCGACTACCCTTTCCTTGAATGAAGAAAACAATGTTATATCATTGCATCTAACTATAGAAATGAGACCTCCATAACATATTGAATTCTTTGCTGCTTATAGTACTTTTTTATTGATTCTTCTCATACTAGTTTCTCTACTATGCTATGACATACTGTGTAAAACTATTATGTAAAACTATCAAAATTATTCATATTTATAGGGATATTTTGTATATTTAAGCCTAATATAAATCAATTAAGGCTTAAATAATTAATTTGTTCTAGTAAGTTCACAAGTTTTTTTTTGTTTTGGTCTCTAACGTCAAGGTATGTTAAAAAAATGCATATGTGGCAAACATAGACTGACGTGGCAAACTAGGATTATGTGTAAAAGATGATGCCCAGTAATCCACTGAGAGGGACCAAATCCCGAAACGAAATTGCTGAGAGGGACCAAATCTAGAAAAATGAAATTGAACCAAAAAACATATTTTTCTTTCTTGTTTCTCTAAACTCATAAATTAATTCTTGTTTCTTTAAACACAAAAATTAACTCATGTTTCTCTAAACCTAGAAATTTGTGTTGAAGTTACTAAAACATATTTTCTTCTTGTTATGATATTGAGACCGTTAGGATTCTCTTTCAACCTATAAATCAAAGGTGTTCTTCTCCATCTTCATAATTTATCTTTTTATCTTTTTTCCTTCTTCAACTATACTATATTCAACATAAGTCATTTTGTTGTTGACAAATTCAACACAAGTTTATATTTTTCCTTAGCTCTAATTTGAATTTTCCAATTTTTCAACATAAGCCGATAACGTTTGGAGTTAAATGGAAAAAATAAGCAATTTGTGTGTAGGAGAGAGAGGAGAGAGGAGAGGGGGGGGGGGGGGGGGGGGGGGGGGAGATTCAAACGTTGTTGTTATTTGCATTTCGTAAAAAGTAAAATTAATATGGTTTTTTGATTAAATTAAAATAAATGGTTATCAATAAACTTAATTTTTTGTTGGTCAGAAAGTTTTAGGGATTTTAAGTTGGAGAGTATAAAGAAAATTGAAGAAGGAAGCTTATAGGAAGAAGGAAGAAGAAAAATATGTTTTTAGGTTCAATTTCGTATTTTTGGATTTGGTCCTTCTCTATAATTTCGTTTTTGGATTTGGTCCCTCTAAGTTGATAACTGAGCATCATCTTTGACACATAATCCTAGATTGCGGCATCACACGTTGTCACGTCTGCCACATATGCGTTTTTTTTAACAATCTTTGACGTTAGGGACCAAAACAAAAAATATTTGTTCTTTTAGGGACTGCTTTAAAACAAAAAAATTTACAAGAACAAAAACAAAAACTCGCAAACTGGACTAATGGATTATTTTAGCCATCAATTAAAATCAAAACTATAAAACATTGATTTTAAAATAAATAAATTAAGTCATTGCATTCTTTTTAAAAAAGGTTTATGTGTTTTGTTTAATGTATAAAATATGATTAAATGTGTTTTTAGATTTTATAAAATCGAATCTTCTTTTCACCATAAAAACATAGGAGAAAATATAAGTCAAATACCATACATCTTTTTGGTTATATTACTCACTTAAAATTTGACACATCAACAATTTTTTCCATGTCAGCTTTTAATAAATTGTTCTCCACTTAAATAAGATGTTGATGTGTTAAATTTTAAGTGAAAAACAGGACCAAAATGATATATGATACTTGGCCTAAATTTTCTCCAAAACAGACCTTATAAGTTTATTCCTTATTAAATTTTTATTCAAATTTTATGTTATATGTATGAGAAAATGGGACCATGTAAAACATTTGTACACTGTGATCTAATACGAATCATGTAATCTCCCAAATCACTTTACTACACACCACTTTTATGGTATGATTTGGAAGAATAATAAACTCTTATTGAACATCATATAAAAATATTTTACGCTTACATAGCATGTCAATTAGACACACAAATAATTAGAGACACGTAAATGTTTGAGGTCTGAATGGCGGCTCACTTTGCACACTGCCAGGGCAGCCACCAACGCAATGGCAAACGTCACCAAAGAATCAAATTTGTGGGACAACCTTATACTATTTGTCAAACTTTTTTTTTTTTGAAACTACTATTTGTCAAACTTAACCAACCACATACTATAAATATAGATATAGATAGATACACCAAACCAAAAACCTTCAAATTCAATTTGCACATTTCCCTTGCCAATTCTTTCTTAGTTATCATGGATGCTGCTACTATTGTTGATCCAATTCCTCTTCTTACACCTTACAACATGGCCAAATTCAATCTCTCTCACAGGTACATACCATTTTTATTTCTACATTCTATATTCAATTTCAATGCTTCCATATTCTAATCTCTTATTTCCAATTGTTTCATTTCAGAGTTGTTTTGGCACCACTCACTAGAATGAGATCATACAACAATGTTCCTCAATCCATTGCTATCAAGTATTACTCTCAGAGAGCTTCTAAAGGTGGTCTTCTTATAGCTGAAGCTACTGGTGTCTCAGACACTGCTCAAGGCCACCCAAACACGCCAGGGATTTGGACAAAAGAACAAGTGGATGCATGGAAACCCATTGTAGATGCTATTCATGACAAAGGCAGTGTCTTTTTCTGTCAGATTTGGCATGTTGGAAGGGTTTCAAATCCAAGTTTGTATCTATTTTTCCTTGCATAAATATAGGCCTAATACAATAGTTCTTACATGCTCTTATGTTATTTTTTCCAAAGCAATTTCTTGAAGAAATCAGTAATATGACATATGCTAGAATAGGGCTCCGTTTGTTTCAGATTTTTTTTAAGAAAAAATCAATTTTATCATATTTTAATAGTGTTTGTTACAAATGTAAAAAAAAACTAATGTTCTTACTCATATATGCATATAAATATAATGCACTCACTCAATGTATGTCCATGTTCCATTTTACTCAACAGGTTTTCAGCCAAACGGTCAAGCACCGATATCTTCAACAGACAAGCCACTCACACCAAGCAATGATTCAGAACAAATCACGCCACCGAGACGGCTAAGGACAGATGAAATTCCTCAAATTGTCAATGACTTTAGACTTGCAGCAAGAAATGCCATTGAAGCTGGTAATTTCACTAATCTTCCCACATGTCTCCAAAATTGGAAAGTGTTTCTATCATAATTCAATAATATATTTAGAAAATTGGACATTTTGCAAATCACCTATAACATGCTCAATGTGGTGTATATTGTAGGTTTTGATGGTGTTGAAATCCATGGAGCCCATGGGTTCCTTCTTGAACAATTCATGAAAGATAAAGTGAATGATAGGACAGATGAATATGGTGGATCCCTTGAGAATCGTTGTCGATTTGCTTTAGAAGTGGTTGAAGCTGTTGTGAACGAGATAGGAGCAGACAAAGTTGGAATTAGATTATCACCTTTTGCAGAATATGGAGAAAGTGGAGATTCCAATCCTAATGCATTGGGACTTTATATTGTTAATGCTCTCAATAAATACAATATTCTTTACTGTCACATGGTTGAACCAAGAATAAAATCAGGTGATGAAATGATTGAAAGCCCTTACAGCTTGGTGCCAATGAGAAAGGCTTTTAATGGCACTTTCATGGTTGCAGGAGGTTATGATAGACAAGATGGTATCAATGCTATAGCTGAAAATAGAGCAGACCTTGTTGTTTATGGTCGTCTGTTCTTAGCTAATCCAGATTTGCCAAAGAGATTTGCACTTAATGCACCTCTCAACAAGTATAATAGGGAGACATTCTACATTTCTGATCCAGTTCTCGGTTATACCGACTACCCTTTCCTTGAATGAAGAGAACAATGTTATATCATTGCATCTAACTATAGAAATGAGACTTCCATAACATATTGAATACACTTTTTTCCTCATTGGTTTTTGTAGGGAAGTTGGTCACATAAATAAGAATTCTTTGTTTCTTATAGTACTTTTTTTTTATTGATTCTTCTCATACTAGTTTCTCTACTATGCTATGACATACTGTGTAAAACTATTATGTAACTATTGTGTGAAAAAACTATCAATATTATTGATATTTATTGAGATCATTTGTATATTTAAGCATACTATAAATCAATTAAGGCTTAAATAATTAAATCGAAGTTCGCGAGTTTTTAGTTTTCGTGCTTGTATCTTTTTTGTTTTTGTTTTAAAACAACCCATAAAAGACCAAACATTTTTGGGTTTGGTCCCCTGACGTCAAAGTATGTTAAAAAATACATATGTGGTAAACGTAAGCTGACGTGGCAAGCTAGGATGACATGTAAAAGATGGTGCCCAATCATCCACTTAGAGGGACCAAATTCAAAAACGAAATTGAATCCAAAAACATATTTTTCTTCTTGTTCCTATAAACTCATAAATTAATTAACTCATGTTTCTATAAATATTGAAATTTGTATTGAAGCTACTAAAACATTTTTTTCTTCTTGTTTTGATATTGAGACGGTTAGGATTATCTTAACTCACGGGAATTTTTTTTTGAAACATTTCAAGGGGTGTTTTAAAACAAGAAAATATACAAGGATGAAACAAAAACTCACAAACCAGACGAATTGATTATTTAAGCCATCAATTAAAATCAAAACTATGAAACATTAATTTTTAAATTCTTTAAAAAAAATAAATTAAGTCATTACATTCTTTTCAAAAAAGGTTTATATCTTTTGTTTAATGTATAAAATATGATTAAATATGTTTTTAGATTTTATAAAATCCAAATCTTCTTTTCACCATAAAAACATAATTGGAAGTTGGAACCCTATAAGTTTAGTTGTTATTAAATTTTTATTCAAATTTTATGTTATATGATGATACTGTTCACAGTATAAATACGATAAATAGGATATATAACTGGACTTTGGCTAACATGAAAGACTTTATCAAGTCTTCCATGATGCACAAGTTGCGAATATTATTATAACGAATACAAATTTTACAAAATTTATCGTTGGATTGAAAGTTCATATTATATAGATCACCAATATTTAAAAAAAATTGAAAATTATTTGATATATTATTGACACTCATCAAGATTAATGGTATTCATTTAAAACACATAAACCGTTAATTTTGATGAGTCTCAATAACATAAATAATTTTCGATTTCTTTAAAAAAAATTATGGATGATCTAAATGTTATAAATTTTCAATCCAACGGTAAATTTTATAAAATTCGTATTCATTATAATAATATTCGTAAGTAGTGCATGATGCAAGACCTAAGTCACTTGTGCACATGGCTCAAATATACTCCCTCCGGTCATTATTATAACCAAATACATCACTTTTCCAATCTACCAAAAAAGTTAAATTTGTTTATAATAGTGACCGAATGGAGGATGTATTAGGTGTAAAAACTCTTGTAGACATTTTTTCTTCCGCATTATTGTCCACAAAAAAGACCTAATGTTTCCTTTTAAAGACAAAAAGAACACCAACAAACCAACCAAGTGTTGCTGCAATTCCAAATGAAATGGGAAAAGAAGGAACGTGGACGCTTTACTGGAGAGATACAAACAAACAAATACAATAAATAATCACCTTGAGGTCTCTCTCACTCACACACAAAGTCCTGCTGCTGATGTATTCATACTCAACTCTATACCAACGCAATGCCAAACGTCACCAAAGAATCTAAATTGTGGGCTATTTGACTTTCATCCCTTTTATACTTATTTCTCAAATTACAACTTTCCACCACTTCACCACATACTATAAATATAGATACATACATCAAACCAACTTCAATCTCAATTCTTTCTTAGTTATCATAATCACCAATCAATCATGGATGTTTCTACCATTGTTGATCCAATTCCTCTTCTTACACCTTACAACATGGGCAAATTCAACCTCTCTCACAGGTACATACCATTTCTTTTTCTATATTCTATATTCAATTTCAAAATGCTTTCATATTCTAATCTCTTATTTCCAATTGTTTCATTTCAGAGTTGTTTTGGCACCACTTACAAGAATGAGATCATACAACAATGTTCCTCAACCCATTGCTATCAAGTATTACTCTCAGAGAGCTTCTAAAGGTGGTCTTCTCATAGCTGAAGCTACTGGTGTCTCTGATACTGCTCAAGGATATCCAAACACACCAGGTATTTGGACTAAAGAACAAGTGGAGGCATGGAAACCCATTGTAGATGCTGTTCATGACAAAGACAGTGTCTTTTTCTGTCAGATTTGGCATGTTGGAAGGGTTTCAAATCCAAGTATGTATCTAATACAATAGTACATATTTACATGCTTTTCTGTTATTTTTTCCAAAGCAATTTCTTGAAGAAATCAGTAATATGACATATGCTAGAATTGGGCTCTGTTTGTTTAAGATTTTTTTAAGAAACAATCAATTTTATCATTTTAATAGTGTTTGTGACAGATTTTGTAGAAAATCATTTTGTAAAAAAAAATCATTTTTAACCCTTAAATGAAAAGCTAATCTTAAAAAATCTCTAAATTTTTTTTTGTAGATTTTTCAAAACAAAATCATTTTTTTAAAGCTTAAACAAACTCATATGTGCATATAAATATAATGTACTCACTCAGTGTATGTCCATGTTCCATTTTACTCAACAGGTTTTCAGCCAAACGGTCAAGCACCGATATCTTCAACAGACAAGCCACTCACACCAAGCAATGATGCTAAACAAATCACGCCACCGAGACGGCTAAGGACTGATGAAATTCCTCAAATTGTCAATGACTTTAGACTTGCTGCAAGAAATGCCATTGAAGCTGGTAATTTCTCTAATCTTTACACATGTCTCCAAAATTGGAAAGTGTTTCTATCATAATTTAATAATATATTTAGAAAACTGGACATTTTGCAAATCACCTAACATGCTCAATTCAATGTGGTGTAAATTGTAGGTTTTGATGGTGTTGAAGTCCATGGAGCTCATGGCTACTTACTTGAACAATTCATGAAAGATAAAGTGAATGACAGAACAGATGAATATGGTGGATCCCTTGAGAATCGTTGTCGATTTGCTTTAGAAGTTGTTGAAGCTGTTGTGAATGAGATAGGAGCAGACAAAGTTGGAATTAGATTATCACCTTTTGCAGAATATGCAGAAAGTGCGGACTCCAATCCAAATGCACTGGGACATTATATGGTTAATGCCCTCAATAAATACAATATTCTTTACTGTCACATGGTTGAACCAAGAATAAAAACAGGCAATGAAACGATTGAAAGCCCTTACAGCTTGGTGCCAATGAGAAAGGCTTTTAATGGCACTTTCATGGCTGCAGGAGGTTATGATAGACAAGATGGTATCAAAGCTATAGCTGAAAATAGGGCAGACCTTGTTGTTTATGGTCGTTTGTTCTTGGCTAATCCAGATTTGCCAAAGCGATTTGCACTTAATGCTCCTCTCAACAAGTATAATAGGGAGACATTCTACATTTCTGATCCGGTTCTTGGTTATACCGACTACCCTTTCCTTGAATGAAGAAATCAATGTTGGAACCTTCGTATTGAATAAGCTTTTTTCCTCTTGCGCATTCTCATTGTTTTTTGTAGTGAAGTTGGTCGCATAAATAAGAATTTTGTTGCTTATAGTATTTTTTTGTTGATTCTTCTTCTCATACTAGTTTATCTGCTATGCTATGACATACTGTGTAAAACTAGTATGTAACTGATTATTATATTTGCTGTAATGAGTCTATTTTGTTAGGTGTATCTTGATTGGCTCGAGCATGGTGTCCGTGCGAATGAGTTATTATTCTTGCCAATTGTTATCTGTGTGCTGCAATTTGGTTTTTGTTGTTGCCCCATGATGCAAACATTAAGCTGTGTTCTTGGATGGCCAGTCTTTAGCATTTCTTATGCTACTATTTGGCAATTTGTGAACTATCATATCCCCATCCTTCATGTTAAAAACCTCTAGGAGAGGCATGTTGCGGTGTCCAGCATGCGTCGGTGTCTGTCACTTGTACGATTCATGTCGGAATTGAAGAGCCAGACAAGTGTCCTAAAAATTTGTTTTTTCTTGGTCGGGTTAAAGACATTACATTTGATTACCAATGTTTTTTAAATTACGGGTGTCGACGTGTCCGTGTCGTGTCAGGTCTCTCTACACGTCATAGTCTAGTACTAGTATTGAAACAAAACAGTACAAACCTCATTTGGAGTCATGATTTTTTGCCATTTTTCAAAATAAATCCTACAAAAATTATTAGTATAGTATAGAGGTTTGTTTGCAACCGTTAGCTTATTTAGATGCTTTATAAAAAAAAAAGTATTTAGATGCTTTTGGTTCTTATTGTAGTGGTTAAGCATTGTTTTTGTGATTAATTATGTGCTAGCTGGGTTTGATTCTTCTGTAATGGTTTTTCTATCTGTAGCACATCTCTTGCTTTAAATAGTTTTCAATGATTTTTTTTGCCTGTTTCGAAAAAAACTTAAAATAAAGGTTAAATATGTTTTTGACTTTTGTAAATATACCATTTGTTTGATTTTAGTTCATCTATAAATCTTATTTTAATAATTAAGGCAACACACAATGAACAACAGCTATTTGATTTCGAAATAGCCGATCAAACAGAGTCAGTCAAACCGTAACATGATACGTACCTAAGTATGTATCACTGAAACAGAATGAAATAGAGACAAAAAAAAAAGTGATAAAGAGAGATTTTATTGATGATCAAAACAGAGTAACCAGTACAAAGAATAGAGAAATCAATCCCTAGATCTCACAAGAGCTAAGCTCCTAATAGAGAGATAGTACTCTCTATCCTTATCAATGAAATAAACTATTCAAAGATGCTTTCCTCTAATCACTGGCTCCTGATATATAGGAGGATGTAGTACCAATCCTTTCTCTCTTTCATCACACGTCATCATAACTAACTCATCCATCATTTGTCCTTTCTGCCCCTTCTAGAATATACAATCCAATCATTGGATCTGTTGTGAATGAGAGGCTAATCAGGGAGAATATTCTCTCCAACAGAATGGGACCTATCAATACTCCCTCCTTCAAGATTGACCTTGTCCTCAAGGGCAAATTTTGGGAACTGGCTTCTAATCATCATTTCATCTTCCCATGTGGCTTCTTCCACACTTTTTCCTTTCCAATGGATCAGAACCTGTTTTATCTCATCCTGTTGTTGCTTAATTTTTCTAGCAGCCAACACAGCTTCTGGTTCACTTATTTCGATAGGTTCTTCCATTAGCTCTGGTAATACATCTTCATGATAACTTCCCACTGCCTTCTTCAGCAAGGAAACATGGAATACGGGGTGTACTCTTGATCCTTCAGGCAGCTTCAACTTATATGTCACTGCTCCTATTTTGTCAATGATAGGAAAGGGTCCATAATACCTGGCAGCTAGTTTGGCATTGATCCTAGTCACCACAGACTGCTGTCTATGAGTTCTTAATTTCACAAAAACCCATTCTCCACAAACAAACTGTCTGTCATTTCTCTTCTTGTCAGCCTGTCTTTTCATTTTATCTTGAGCTCTAAGTAATTGACTCCTTAGCTGCCTCAGAGCTTCATCTCTGTCAATTAATTCCCTTTGTACAACTTCTACCCTTGTCTCTCCTTGTACCCATCTTGTAATTACTGGTGGTGGTCTGCCATACACCACTTCAAAGGGTGTCTTCTTTGTAGCTGAGTGGTATGTGGTGTTGAACCAATACTCAGCCCAATGTAACCAAGAGACCCAAGTTCTGGGCTGATCACAAATGAAGCAACGCAAATAAGTCTCCAGACATCTGTTCACCACTTCTGTTTGCCCATCTGATTCAGGGTGGTAAGCTGTGCTCATTTGCAGCTTAGTGCCCTGTAATTTAAACAGCTCTTTCCAAAAGTTACTGACAAAAACAGGATCCCTGTCACTCACTATGGTTAATGGGACACCATGTAATCTGACTATCTCTTTGCAAAAAGTTTCAGCAATGCTTTTTGCAGTGTAGGGGTGCTTTAGAGGGATGAAATGAGAGTACTTAGATAGTCTGTCCACTACTACAAGGATTGATTCGAAACCTTTGGACTTGGGTAACCCTGTAATGAAGTCCATTGACACATCTTCCCATATTTGTTCAGGTATAGGTAAGGGTTGGAGTAAGCCCCCTGGTGAGGTTGCCATATATTTCTGCCTTTGGCATATGTCACATCTTCTCACGAACTCCTGTATCATTCCCTTCATGCCTATCCAATAAACATTTGCAGCTAGTCTTCTATATGTTTTATAGAACCCGGAGTGACCACCTTGAGGAGATGAGTGAAATTCTTCTAGAAGTGTAGGGATCAACAATGATTGACTGGAGATAACCAATCTGTTATCATACATCAGCACACCATTTCTAAACTCATATCCAGGCCATGCCTCTGGATTGTGTGTGATTTCAGCCATAATTTTTTAGAAAGTTTGCTATCTGCCTGATTTTCTGCTTTGACTTGTGCTTCTTGAATCCATTTCAGCTGTGAAATCATGACACTGATTTCCCCTTCATGAATTCTAGACAAAGCATCAGCTCCTTTATTTAACTTTCCTTGTTTGTACACAATTTCAAAATCATATCCCAATAGTTTAGCTATCCAGTTCTGCTGCTCTGCAGTAGCTATTCTTTGTTGTAATAATTGTTTCAGGGATTTTTGATCTGTTGAAACAGAAAATTTTCTACCCAAGAGATAAGGCCTCCAATGCTGGATTGCCAACACCACTGCCATCAATTCCTTCTCATAGGCAGACTTAATTAAATTTCTGCCACTAATAGCCTTGCTAAAGTATGCTATAGGCCTCTTATCTTGCATTAAGATAGCCCCTAGACCTTCTCCAGAAGCATCACATTCAATCAAAAAACCTTTTGAAAAATCTGGCAATGCAAGTACTGGTGCAGTAGTAAGCCTTTCTTTGAGTTCATCAAAAGCTTCTTGAGCTTCTATTCCCCACTTAAATCCATCCTTTTTTGTAAGCTCTGTCAATGGCTTGGCTATCTTCCCATAACCTCTTATGAACTTTCTATAATACCCTGTCAATCCAAGAAAACCTCTCACCCCTTTGACATTCTTGGGCTGAGGCCAATGCTTCACACTAACTATCTTAGATGGGTCTACTTCTACTCCTTTTTCAGAAATCATATGCCCCAAGTATTCAACTTTAGTCTGGCCAAAGAAGCATTTCTTCTTGTTGGCTACCAAACCATTATGAGACAACAGTTCAAACACCTCATTCAAATGTGATAAGTGAGTATTCCAATCCTTACTGTAGATAAGGATATCATCAAAAAACACTAACACATTCTTTCTTAATAGAGGGCGAAAAATATCATTCATCAAGCTTTGGAAAGTAGAAGGAGCATTCATCAGACCAAATGGCATAACCAAAAAATCATAATGTCCCTCATGAGTTCTAAATGCAGTTTTACCAATATCTGATTCTTTAACCCGAACTTGATGATACCCAGATTTCAAATCCAATTTGGAGAAAAACTTAGCTCCATGCAATTCATCTAAAAGTTCCTCAATTACAGGAATTGGAAATTTATCAGGGATAGTTACCTTGTTGAGTGCCCTGTAATCAATACACATCCTCCATGTATCATCCTTCTTTTTCACAAGAATTACTGGACTTGAAAATGAGCTTGTACTGTGTCTGATGATTCCCGCTGCCAACATCTCTTTAACTTGTCTCTCAATCTCATTCTTGTGATGATGAGGATAGCGGTAAGGTCTAACATTCACTGCACCTTGCCCGTCTATCAAATTGATGGCGTGATCTTTGTTTCTTTTGGGAGGAAGACCTTTGGGTGTTTGAAAAACGCAATCGTATTTCTGGAGAAGATGGGAGAGCTCGTGATGAAGATGGTTGAAATTACAACCTTCTCCTTCCTTGGTCTTTGATTTTTTTGTTTCCCATAGTGGACTATGACCCGTATTGGGCTTGGGTTTGCTGAGTATACTTTGTAGTGCCACAGCTAACTTTCTACACCCCCCTTGGCCTTTGAGGGTTATCCACCTTTTTTCATTCCAAAAGCTCATAGTTTGTTGTCTCCAATTAGTGATTGTATCTCCTAATGATTTTAGCCACTCCATACCCAAAACTACATCAATTCCTCCTAATTCAAATAAATGTAACTTTGGCTTTAATTTAAAATCTCCTATACACACCTCCATTTCACTACATACTCCTTGAGTTGTTACTTGATGTCCATCCCCCAATTTAACATTCATTTGAGGTGTTGTATCTATGGGCCAATCCATTTGATGCACCAACTTTTGTGAAATAAAATTGTGTGTAGCACCACTATCTACCAATATCAACACATCCACCCCTCGTATTGCTCCTTGAAACTTCATGGTTTGATGGGTTTCATGAGCTATGTGATGCAAATTTAAAATACTCATTTCCCCCTTTGTGTCCTCCTCTTCATCCACCTCTACCGCCAAAATCTTTATTTCTTCCCCTTCTTCTTCTTCATCATCTACTATCAACACCCTAAGTTGTTTTTCCGGGCATTTATGCATAGGGTGAAAAGGACCATTACACTTAAAACATAGCCCCTTTTGTTTTCTATCCATGAGTTCATTATAGGATAGATGAGTGAACCCCCTATCACGAGGCACACCCCTTCTTTGGTCATTGTGGGCCTGTTTTTCGTTTCTGAGCCCATTACGACTACTTCTCACACCCCCATTATTCCTTACCATCACCCAATCCTCCTTTCCAGAACCATGAGGCCCACTTCTCTGAGGCCCATGATTGTGCTTGGATCCATGGTTCAGATTGGATCCTGACCCGCTTTTCCCAAATATCTCCTTCTCCACCGCTCTTGTCACTTGCATCAGTTTCGAACGGCTTATCTCCCCCATCGCTATCAAGCTTCTGACCTTCCCCTTAATTTCTGCTTTCAATCCATGAAGAAAATACCCTTGAAATTGCTTCTCGGGTAATCTCGGAATTTGAGCAGTCAAATACTCAAAATCTGTGATATAGTCATCCACCGATCCTTCCTGCTTCAACTCAGTGAGTTGCTCATAAACATCACCCTCTCCGTGTCCTCCATATCTCTCCAATAACGCCTCCTTCAGACCATCCCACGTCAAATCTTCATTTTCTCTGACCGGGTGTTTTGTACGCGAAAGTACACCTCAGCCCTAGAAATCCATCCCGCTGGGTCATCCCCGTCAAACGATGGCAGCTCCACCTTCTTCACGGAGTGACGAAACTCCGCGTTTGAATCATCGTTGGTTTGGCTAGATCCAACGTCATTCGTCTTCTCCATTGGGATTGGGATAAATTGATTAGCGCCGACGCTGTTTTCGTCGCCGGTAACTGATTTTCCCAAGCATTTCTCCATCATCGCCGTCATACTAGCGAGACTCTCCTTCAATGTTTTCTGCACATCAGCAATGGAAGCTTTCACCTCATTCAAACCTCCTTCTAAGGTTTCAACTCTGGATTCCATTTTCGCAAACGCTGTGAGTGTTACTTTCCGATTAGGCATTCACTGGTACACCTCGTGGTATCCGGCAGGTCAGACCACTTGATACGTACCTAAGTATGTATCACTGAAACAGAATGAAATAGAGACAAAAAAAAAAGTGATAAAGAGAGATTTTATTGATGATCAAAACAGAGTAACCAGTACAGAGAATAGAGAAATCAATCCCTAGATCTCACAAGAGCTAAGCTCCTAATAGAGAGATAGTACTCTCTATCCTTATCAATGAAATAAACTATTCAAAGATGCTTTCCTCTAATCACTGGCTCCTGATATATAGGAGGATGTAGTACCAATCCTTTCTCTCTTTCATCACACGTCATCATAACTAACTCATTCATCATTTGTCCTTTCTGCCCCTTCTAGAATATACAATCCAATCATTGGATCTGTTGTGAATGAGAGGCTGATCAGGGAGAATATTCTCTCCAACAGAATGGGACCTATCATAACACCTCCCAACAACTACTTGATTTCGACAATCATGAATGTTGTTCGTAAATCAATGTCCAACAGTTCCTCATTGGCGCCTGTTTAAATAAATTTTCACAACATAACAAAAGTTAATTGGCTAGCTATCCTCTAAAGCTTCTCACTCTTTTGTTCTTACCGACTTGACTTGAGTTTTGTTGTATTTAGATATAAACCCTCCCATTTGAATTTTGAACATATGGAAACACAATTAGTATTTACATGCAACAAAATTCTTATTTATGTGACCAACTTCACTACAAAAACCAATGAGAATGTGCAAGAGGAGAAAAGCTTATTCAATATGAAGGTTACATTTCTATCGTTGCACGCAATGATACAACATTGATTTCTTCATTCAAGGAAAGGGTAGTCAGTATAACCAAGAACCGGATCAGAAATGTAGAATGTCTCCCTATTATACTTGTTGAGAGGAGCATTAAGAGCAAATCTCTTTGGCAAATCCGGATTAGCTAAGAACAAACGACCATAAACAATAAGGTCTGCTTTGTTTTCAGCTATAGCATTGATCCCATCTTGTCTACCATAACCTCCTGCAACCATGAAAGTGCCATTAAAAGCCTTTCTCATCGGCACCAAGCTATACGGGCTTTCAATCGTTTCATTAGCTGTTTTAATTCTTGGTTCAACCATGTGACAGTAAAGAATGTTATATTTATTGAGAGCATTAACCATATAAAGTCCCAACGCATTAGGATTGGAATCTCCACTTTCTGCATATTCTGCAAAAGGCGATAATCGAATTCCAACTTTGTCTGCTCCTATCTCATTCACAACAGCTTCAACAACTTCTAAAGCAAATCGACAACGGTTCTCAAGTGATCCACCATATTCATCTGTTCTGTCATTCACTTTATCTTTCATGAATTGTTCAAGTAAGTAGCCATGAGCTCCATGGATTTCAATCCCATCAAAACCTGCAATTTACACCACATTGAGCATGTTAGGTGATTTGCAAAATGTCCAATTTTTCTAAATATATTTTTGCATTATGATGGAAGCATTTTTCAATATTGGAGACATTTACAAGTTACCAGCTTCAATAGCATTTCTTGCAGCAAGTTTGAAGTCATTAACAATATTAGGAATTTCATCCGTCTTTAGTCGTCTGGGTGGCGTAATTTGTTCTGCGTCATTGCTAGGCGTGAGTGGCTTATCAGTAGAAGATATCGGTGCTTGCCCATTCGGCTGAAAACCTGTCGAGAGTTATCAGTAAACTGGTTTGAGCTGGTCAATGTTAATAACTTGATTAACAAAATTTCCCCGTTCCTGTCCTAAATCTATCTTAGCATATGTCATATAAGTATTATATTATTAAGCCTATATTTATGCAAAGAAAAATGTGTTAATATGAACAAATAAATACATACTTGGATTTGAAACCCTTCCACAATGCCAAATCTGACAGAAGAAGGTAGAACCTTTGGCATGAACAGCATCTACAATAGGTTTCCATGCTTCAACTTGCTCATTTGTCCAAATACCAGGTGTGTTTGGGTAGCCTGTAGCAGTGTCAGATACATCAGTAGCTTCTGCTATGAGAAGACCACCTTTAGAAGCTCTCTGAGAGTAATACTTGATAGCAATTGGTTGAGGAACATTGTTGTATGATCTCATTCTAGTGAGTGGTGCCAAAACAACTCTGAAATAAAGCAATTACAAAATGAAAGGTTAGCAACCAAGCAAATCATTGAACTTGTATAGAAAGTGAAAGAACTTTGATTCAAATTTAAAGGGTATGTACCTATGAGCTAGATTGAAATTTCCCATATTGTAAGGTGTAAGAAGTGGAATGGGATCAGCAGTGATGGTAGCAGCCTCCATGATGCAAATAAAATTAACCAAATCACTGATAACAAACAATTGACAAGACAAATATGCAGTTTAATTTGAAAAGGGTTGGTTGGTTTGGTGTGCATATATTTATACTATGTGCTAAAGTGCCAAAGTTCTCTTTCTATTGACAAAATATAAAGGTGAGACGCGAATTGGATTATGTGCAGTTTGACTGCATGCAATCAGGACATTTAGGTCGTTTGATCAATAGTGTACAGTCTAGATTTTAAAATCAATTCTAATTGTTTTTAAACATGAAATTTAAGGTGAAAACCTAAATAGTCTGATCTTAGTCAAATAGTGTCATTGATAGCGGCCCCTCTCGTGTAACGCCACCACTTAAATATATTTACTGCAAAGACTATTTTGTTTGTTGACTCGGTATTCGCTGCACACAATTGCAAAGACTAATCCTTATACGCGACTGCGTGCAATTTGGTTTAAGGGTTGTTGTTGCCCACGATGCAAGCAATTTGGCATTCCTTTTGCTACTATTATTTGGCTATTTGTGAATACATAAGTTTTTGCTATTTTTCAAAAAATCAAATCCTACGAAAACTAGTATATATATAATAATACAAAGGTTTGTTTGGAACCGTTAGCTTATTTAAATGCTTTTATAAAAAATTAGAGCTTATTTAGATGCTTTTTGGCTCTTGATGTAGTGGTTAAGCTTTGTTTTTGCGATTTTGTAGTGCTTAGATTGGACCAATTAGTTCTTTGCAGTGGTTTTTCAATTTGTAGCACACCTCTTACTGTAAATAGTTTTTAATAAATTGTTGGCTTTTTTGGTGATGGAGTTTGGTTTTTTTTTTTTTTTTTTTTAATTAATATAGAAGGAAGCAATGGGTGTTTTTAGTTCATGCAATGTATAAATATTTGTTTGTTTTTAGTCTTTACAAATATACTGGTGTTTTTATCATGTAAAAAAGTAGTATATTTATAGGGATTAATATAAAAAAAACCTATAGAGATTAAAATAATTTGGTTATATATGACTACTTTATGATGTTAATTGATTTATACTACTTTTTACTCTTGATTATTGCAATGACTACAAAACCTATAGAGATTAAAATCAAAGTTCTTAATACTTGTTGGACCATTTGGATGTTTGTTAAATATAAATCAATTAGGCTTAAATATGAAAATAGTCCTGCAATTATGACATGTTTTGATTTTAGTCCCTACAAATAAAAAAGGTTGATTTTAGTCCCTACAAAATCTCAAAAGTTTTAAAATAGTCCCTGAGCTAGATTTTTTAATGACATGTCGCATTTTTAATGATTTGGCATATGCTGACTAGGATTTATTGATGACATGGTCCATTTTTTATGACGTGGATTAATACATTGATTTTTCATTTAATTTTTAATTTAAAATTAAGTTTTCCCTTTTTCTAAAAAACAAATTAAAATTAAAAAAATAAAGGTTAGAAGGGAAAAATAACATCTCCAACGCACTAATAAAAACAAATAATGGAAGATTTCAGATTCAAGTCGTACGATGCTGGAAGGAATCAAATTGAAACCTGCACCTGAAAATGGAGCTTGTAACGTCTATGGCATGCAAGATCTACGTTGCTACAGTGCCTCTTATCTTATGCTTCCTTTGTTCATCCAACACAAACCCAGTTGAACAACGATGCTAAGTTCAAGAAAGGAAAATAAAAAAATAGTTCAACCTCAAAAAGTTGGAGCTTCAGTGATCCTAAATTGCAGAGGAAAAAAAGGTAATTGCTAATTCATGGGACAGAAATGCTAAAGTTGGAGATTTAGTTGATGCTGAACAAAAATGCTCCTCACTGAATCGCGTACAAACAAATTAAACCCTAATTGCTAATTCATCCCCTTTTTCTATTTTTCGCTTTTAACTTTTCTTTTATTTTTTTAATTTTAATTTGTTTTTTGAAAAATGGTAAACTTAATTTTAATTTAAAAATTAAATGAAAAATCAATGTATTAATATGCATCATCGAAAATGGGACATGTCATCGATAAATCCTAAGCAGCATCTGCCAAATCATAGAAAATGAGACATGTCATCAAAAAAATTTGCCCAGGGACTATTTTAAGACTTTTGAAATTTTGCAGGGACTAAAATCAAACTTTTTTTTTTGGAGGGACTAAAATCAAAACAAGCCATAATTGCAGGGACTGTTTTCATATTTAAGCCAATCAATTAACATCAAAACTATAAAATATTAATTTTAAAAGTTCTTTATAAAACTTATAAGTCATTACATTCTTCATAAACAAATATTGTATGTTTTCTTTAAATATGATTAAATGTGCTTTCAATCTCTATAAAATTGGAATTTTCTTTTCACCAAAAAAACAAAAGTGAGATCTTCTTAAACAAATTTGAATATTCGTTACAACCCTAGTTCGCGCTATTAATTTTATGATAAGTTAGCAAACAGAATGCCACCTAATTCTTGCTACTCATAAATTTTAGATGATACAATTTCCATGGGACACACAAGTCAAACAATCTATATTAATTTTTATAATTAAATCAGCACACAATGAACCACAATAAATCTTGCATATGTAGAAATTTTCTCGAATTTAACTCAATTAGTAGGGACATCACATTTTATATGTAAGAATGGATATACGAACTCCGAATACTCCATTTACTTATTATAAGAGTATAATTCTAACTACTAGATTGACTAATCACTGTTAAACAACCGTAGAAACTTCATACCTATAAATGCTAAATAAAAAAACAATAATAAAATTATGGCATTTAAGAAAAATGAATTAGTTTAGATTTGTAAATGAAGTTTATTTGAGCATGCAGAAGTGGGAGAGTTTTTGTAGTATTTACATGTGAACTACCATTTGGACATTGATGTGGAAACACAATTACAGCAGTATCCTTGTATGAACATAAGTTTTTTTTGTCTTCTTCAAGAAACATATTCCACTTTAGTCAAATGAATTGGGAAAAGAAGGAACGTGGACGGTTTATCGGAGAAGTACAGTACAGACAAATACCCACCAACGCAATGGCACACGTCACCAAGAACCAAAAAAGTGAGCATTGACTTTATCAGCACTTTACCATATACTATAAATATACAGATATAGATACACCAAACCAAACATCTTCAAATTCAATCTGCATATTTCCCTTATCAATTCTTTCTTAGTAAAATTAACATAAATAATCAGTAATTTAATTTAATAACTATCATGGATGCTGCTACTATTGTTGATCCAATTCCTCTTCTTACACCTTACAACATGGGAAAATTCAACCTCTCTCACAGGTACTTACTTACCTACCATTTTTTTGTTTTAAAACTCGGTATCCCACCTTAGGACAGACTAATCCGAGAGAATCAATTCCACCGTCCACTTGCGGAGTCCAATTTAAAGCCATAGTTTGTTGCTATGTATGGAGTAGCTCACCGAAATTGGCACCAGAGGAATCCAACATGATACCTACCATTTATATTTCAAAGTTATTTACTAACTTTCAATGCTTTGCTCTTGTTAAACTCTAATTTTCAATTGGTTCATTTCAGAGTTGTTTTGGCACCACTTACTAGAATAAGATCCTATGGCAATGTTCCTCAACCTCATGCTGTTCTCTATTACTCTCAGAGAGCATCTAAAGGTGGTCTTCTTATAGCCGAAGCTACTGGTGTCTCTGACACTGCTCAAGGCTACCCAGACACACCTGGTGTTTGGACTAAAGAGCAAGTGGAGGCATGGAAACCCATTGTAGATGCTGTTCATGCCAAAGGTGCTACATTTTTCTGTCAGATTTGGCATGTTGGAAGAGTCTCAAATTCAGGTTTGTGTTTATTTTTCACAGATCATAGGCCTAATGTAATTTTAACATGCCCCCATATGTTATTTACTTCCAAGTCTTTTTTTGTTGTTGTCAAAATGCTAGTAATGTGGAAGTAATTTGTTGAAGTAGTAATTAAAAATGTAACATATAATTAGGAATAGGGCACCCATTAATCAAGTTATTAGCATTAACAAACACAAGTATAACATGTTTTTTAGACATCAATCAAACTATAAATCTGTCATTAGCATTAACAAACTCAATGTGTCCATCATGTTCCATGTTATGCTCAACAGGTTATCAGCCAAATGGGCAAGCACCGATATCTTCTACGGACAAGCCACCCACAAGCATTGATTTTGAAAAATTCACACCACCGAGAAGGCTAAGGACAGATGAAATTCCTAATATTGTCAATGACTTCAGACTCGCCGCAAGAAATGCTATTGAAGCTGGTAAGTTTGTAGATCTTTACAAATTTATTTTAATTTGAAAATTTCTTCCATCATAGTACAAATTTAAAGGGCACTAGAACATTTTGAGCATCACCCTAACATGCTCAATGTGATGCAAATTGCAGGTTTTGATGGTGTTGAAATCCATGGAGCTCATGGCTACCTACTTGAACAATTCATGAAAGACCAAGTGAATGACAGAACAGATGAATATGGTGGATCCCTTGAGAATCGTTGTCGATTTGCTTTGGAAGTTGTTGAAGCTGTTGTGAATGAGATAGGAGCAGACAAAGTTGGAATTAGATTATCACCTTTTGCAGAACATTCAGAATCTGGAGACTCCAATCCCACAGAATTGGGACTTTATATGGTCAATGCCCTCAATAAATACAATATTCTTTACTGTCATGTTGTGGAACCAAGAATAAAATCTGCAAATGTAACAGTTGAAAGTCCTCACAGCCTTGTGCCATTGAGAAAGGCTTTCAATGGTACTTTCTTGGTAGCAGGAGGTTATGATAGACAAGATGGGATCAATGCTATAGCTGAAAACAAAGCAGACCTTGTTGTTTATGGTCGTTTGTTCTTAGCTAATCCGGATTTGCCAAAGAGATTTGCACTTAATGCTCCTCTCAACAAGTATAACAGGCAGACATTCTACACTTCTGATCCGGTTATTGGTTATACTGACTATCCATTCTTGAATGAAGAAAGCAATATTGTAGCATAGAAGTGTGGAACCTCCCTACTAACTAAGCTTTTTTCCACTTGAACATTGATTTTGTTGTGAAGTTGGTCACTGGAATAAAAATGATTTGTCTTGTTTATTTTACGGTATTGATTTGTTTCATACTTCTCTTTGTATCAGCTTTCTCATACTATTATGTACCTGAATATTTATTTATTTTTGGATAGATTATATACCAGAATTTTTAATTTAATACCATATGAGCTTCTTTTTTTTTTATGTGAAAATGAAATCCATTAAATAAAATCTAACAATAAAGCAAAAGTCAAGATAGCGGAAGTACAAGTGTGTTTTCAATCCAAACACATTCCAGATTAATAATAGCATACATACCTAAATAACGAGCAGCTTGATTAGCTACACGCCTAATGTGCAAGAGTTGCGCGCAAGTTATGAAACTGGTGTGACAGATTTTTACACTCATCCACAATAGCTCCCGTATATGTGGAGTGTGTTTGATCATCTGTAAGGGCCGTAATCAAATTTAGCAAGTTAGATTCGACGATCAAATTTAGAAAGGGCATTTCCTTCACAAACGGTCATTGCTTCAGCAATGTCAGACTGTGGAAATTATTGCCTTTGCGAACACACAGCTGCAACCATCACTCCATGTGCATCGCTTATAAGTTAATAACGACCGCGAGTCCCCAGTTTCCTTCATCAGGATGACACGCCACATCCGTTTTCACCTTATACCATCTTCGATAAGTGATAATATCATTGTTTTAGCACCCCAAAACTTGTTTGTAGCTATTGAAAATTTGTAATCTATTAAATCATGTAAGCCCCACATAAATTTAGTGGGATCCATTTGAAATCCAAGATGTGTTGCTAGCATACTTCTTGTTTATTTAATCAAAATAGTAATCTGAAATAACTTGAAACAGACTCCAGCATCGAAAACATTTTGTTCAATCCTTTTTCTTGGCTCAACATAATGGGTGAAACTAGTTATGGAAGATGAAGATTCCAGATATTGTGGATTTGCCTAATAAAAAGGTGAGGTCTACTCTACCCCATAATTTGAGGGCATTTTTGTCCATAAACTAATGAGAACAAGCCACATAAGTGGATTTGCATGTGGTACCCACAAGTAAATTGTAAAAAACTTTTGGATTTGCACATGTGCAAAATATTAAGGTACTATTATTTGGATTTGGAGGAAAAATATTTGTGATTTGTTTCAAGTGCAAATGTGTCTATATATATAGGATTTGTTAGAATAGACCCACTGATATTTATATTTATGAATGTGTGTTTTGGTAAGTTATAATTAAACAGTGGTTAAATACATCTTAAATGAATGTCAGTAAAATAGTCTTTCTAAAAAATAGGTGAGTGTAAGTTAGCAACTACTGTAAACATTTATTATAATATATCCACTAATATTTATAAGAGAAAAAAGAATGTGCACCGACACTATAAAATAATTTTACACTGTCAACCAATGACAACCATGCATTCTGCCACATCATCTCACTTTACTCCACTTTCTTCATATGACATGGAAGATTCGTGATTTTTTGAGTAAACCATCAATTTGGTCCCTGACTTTGTAAGACACTCTCAAATAGGTCCCTGACTTTGCAAATATCTCAAAAAGGTCCCTGACTTTATTAATCTGTCAAGTTAGTCCTAGTATTTAGCCACTTACTATCAAATAAGTCCTTATATTTTAATAACTTACTATCAATTTGGTCCCTAACTTTATCCGCATACTATCAATTTAGTCCCTAGCCTACATTCAGAAGGACTAATTTGAATAAAATTTCACAGAGTCATGGACCTTTTTGAAATATTTATAAAGTCAAGGACCTTTTTGAGAGTGCTCTACAAAGTCAAGGACCAATTTGGTGGTTTACTTGTGATTTTTTATTGGATGACCGTGTAAAATATTTTACACCGTCAGTGCATCTCCATTAAACTCTATTTATAAAGGTGTTCTAACAAGTTGTAACTGAAAAGTGGTTCATAAATACTATTGAATGTATTTTATTTTATTTTTATAAGAACTATTGAGTGTATTCTATATGTGTGTGTGAGAGTTATAACATTGTTTCTCTTATAAAAGAGAAAGTTATAAGAACACACTGAAGCTAAGGAATTAAAACTTATAATAATATACTAATTTCTCAAAACCATTTGTTTATACGGTTAAATATTTTGATACGCATGATACACGATGCGCAAGGTTACTTGGATTCCCCTCTTCATTTTAAGTTTGGATCCAAGTTTGGATTTGCACAAGTTTTTTTGTGCTGGTGAACCAAGTCAGAAACGGATTCAAAATCCGTTGCCCATCATGTTTTTCCTCCACTTCAGTTTCATTAATTCCTCCATAAATACAGTCTTTGTTGCCACTGGTTTATTTTCATAGTTGGTATTAATAAGATCAACATTTTCAATAAACTAAGTAAAAATAATTTCAACAGTAATAAATTAACAGATTTGACATAACAGTCTTTGTTGCTAGGGATGACAATTAAACTCAAATCCGCGGGCTCCGACCGAACTCAAACCCGAGTTGACTGGGTTTGGGTTGGGGTGCCACCCGATTCCACGGGTGCGTGTTTAGATCAATCAAACCCGCACCCGAAACCACGCCTGCTTATATATTAAACTACTTAATTACCCCTTCGTTTATATACCAAACTATTTATTTATTTTGTATCATGTGGGGTGAAACTTATTTGTTTAATTTGGTTGATTTCTAAGCCTATTGATATTTTTATTTTGGTTAAATATGAAAAATTACTATTACTTAATTTTGGTTGAATATGGAAAATTACTTTTTTTTTTCTTTTAGTAGATATTTTGCTTCGGGTAAAAAAATCCGAACCCAACGAGTGTGAGTTTTGTTTTGCCACCCGAACAGCCTTTGGGTTCGGGTCATGATTTCGGGTGCGGGTATTGTAAAACCCGCAACCGTTGCCATCCCTATTTGTTGCCACTCACTAAGCCCAAATTCGACGTAGTGTGCAGCCTCCCCATTTACAAAACTAGGTACTACTTGGGGTACATCCCAAAAAATGAGCTTTCAATATATAAATACTATTAAAGTGAGTGTCCTACCCAATGTGAGACTTAAACATTAACTTTATCAAATTCACACACTTTAGCTCTAGACTTTTTATTCTATACCAAACTCTTCTACAAGTTACTACCTTGTGTATACTTGTTCCAACAATAACTATTCTTAATATTACTCCTCAGATTTCACCAATCCCATATAGAGTTACAACCACAAAAATTCATGTCAAGGACGATAAGATGGACAAAGTACCTAACTATATATATAGCTAGTACATACACCGAAACAGATTTCCCCTGCTGTGCATATATCTTGCTGGTGATCCCATTCCTCTTCTTAATAATCAGTGTCAGTTTATAATTCACTAATCAACAAGATCTTATGGCTGGTGATCCCATTCCTCTTCTTACTCCTTACAAGATGGGAAAATTCAATCTAGCTCATAGGTATATACTATATGATATGCTTTCATTCTAGTATTTACTATGCTTGCTTAAAATATTCACTCACCCTGTGTTTATGTGTGTAACAATTTATTAATTTAATTTTTAGAGTAGTTTTGGCATCATTGACAAGACAAAGATCCTACAACAATGTTCCTCAACCTCATGCTGTTCTCTATTACTCTCAAAGAGCATCTAAAGGTGGTCTTCTTATAGCCGAAGCTACTGGTGTCTCTGATACTGCTCAAGGCTATCCAGACACACCTGGTATATGGACTAAAGAGCAAGTGGAGGCATGGAAACCTATTGTAGATGCTGTTCATGCCAAAGGCGCTACCTTCTTCTGTCAGATTTGGCATGTTGGAAGAGTTTCTGATTCTGGTATGTATTAAACTTAATTAGCAATTATTTAACTAATTTTTCTGATTTTTCTCAATACTATTTTTAGGCAGGACTTAGATTTTTGTTACTGAATCATACTGCTGATTTTATGTTCACTAGTTTAATTACATGTATCATCTACATATAACACTTCAGGAGCTAGCTCAGTGGTAGTTTAACATTGTAACCTCAAAATGCCGAGTTCAAATTTTGTCAAGACAGTTGTAAAATGATCATCAGTGTCACTTGAATTTATTTATTATATACATTTGTTCTAAACATGATATGTATTGTATGCCCATTTTCCATACTATTTATCAAACACAGTTTATCAACCAAATGGGCAAGCACCAATATCTTCTACAGACAAGCTACTCACACCGCAAATTGGAGGTGATGGTGTTGTAATATCACAGTTCACACCACCAAGGAGGCTAAGGACAGAAGAAATTCCTAATATTGTCAATGACTTTAGACTTGCTGCAAGAAATGCCATCGAAGCTGGTAATTACTTCAATGATATATACAAATCTCTCCAAAGACAGTAGAGTATTGATATAGTAGGACATTTTAGATACTTGTTGTGGTGCAAATTGTAGGTTTTGACGGGGTTCAGATCAACGGGGCTCATGGCTATCTTCTTGAGCAATTCATGAAAGATCAAGTGAATGACAGAACAGATGAATATGGTGGATCCCTTGAGAACCGTTGTCGATTTACTTTGGAAATTGTTGAAGCTGTTGCAAATGAGATAGGTGCGGAAAGAGTTGGTTTAAAATTGTCACCTTTTTCAAAATTTGGAGAATGTGGGGACTCAAATCCCCTAGAATTAGGACTTTATATGGTTAATGCTGTCAATAAATATGGTATTCTACACTGTCAAATGGTAGAACCAAGAATGGAATCTGAATTCTTCTCTCACAGCCTAATGCCAATGAGAAAGGCTTTCAATGGCACTTTCATGGTTACAGGAGGTTATGATAGACAAGATGGGATCAATGCTATTACTGAGAATAGAGCAGATCTTATTGCTTATGGTCGTTATTTCATATCTAATCCAGATTTGCCGAAGAGATTTGCATTTAATGCTCCTTTAAATAAGTATTACAGGGAGACATTCTACAGTTCTGATCCGGTTGTTGGTTATACTGATTACCCTTTTCTTGAGTGAAGAAAAGAAAACATTGGTTGTAGCGAAGCATCGAAGTATTGCACATTGGTTTCTATTATTGATCCTTTTCTGCTAGGACACATAGTTTGTAAAACTATTAGCTAGTACTATTTTTTTCTAATAACATTTATCAGTTTTGTGCTGATATGAGGATTATTTTAGTATGGGTTAGTACGAAAAATATAAGAACAGGTTGCTACCATTGTTGTTCACAAACACTACTTGCCACACACACAACTCGAAGTCCCGTGTTTGAACCCAAGTTAAGATGTTCGGCCTAACAATACTGACATTTGTCAGTTAGGACTTATGGATCCATAACACTTTTAATGCAATGATCTAGAAAGAGAAAATATACTCCCTCCGTACTATATTATAAAAAAAAATTCAATTTTTCTTGTTCCAAATTATAAGAAAAAACAACTAACTTTTATCATTTTCAAGATTTACTTTTACTTATTTTCATGAAATTTAATGCAAATTAAATTTAATTTACTCTCTCTTCTTTTTTGCATACTCAATAACCAATAAAAATTCTTTTTACATTTTCCCATGAAACTTATTTCAAGGAAAACACAAAAAATTATCCTTTAAATTGTTATATTTTATTTTTCTTAATAAGTGTGAATTTCTTTATTTTTGCTTATAATAGTAGGACGAAGGGAGTACACTAGTATAGTTTTTGTTTGATTTCACATTATATTTATGGTAAAAGTGAACTCACCAAACCACTAGACTACTTGACTAAAAAAAGTGAATTCACCGATTAATACTCCCTCCAGTCACATTTATATAAAAAAATACTTTAAATTTTGGTCTCAATTATATTATATAAGCAAAATTTTAGTACCTAAAACTAGTTTTATTAGAATGTTTTGAAAAAGGAGTTAAGAGTTTTAAAAAAGAAAGAAAGTGTGATCCTCAAGTTGCAAATTTCAGAGAATATGAGATATTCTCATATGGGGACTTTTGCATTCTGGAGTGTACTCGGCTAATCTAGTTATAATTGGCTTTTTCAACATTTTGTTCCATCCTTTTCCTTGGCTCATCAGAATGGTTGAAACTAGTTATGGGCAATGTTGAGCGAGTTTGTAGTATTACCATTTCAATGTTATTTTTAATATTAGTGCATGTTGAGCGAGTTTTTTCTAGAATCACAGTGAATTAACGTGATTTTGTAGCAACTACACTTTACATCTTCTACAAAATTATTCTGACTCACGGTGATTCTAACTTTTCTTAATATTACTAATTTCTTGTATATTTTAGTTAATTTTAGATTTCACCAATCCAATATAGAGTTACAACCGATGGTTAGTTGGTTTAATGGTGATTGACGCTGGATTTGATAGGGAGGATCACAGTTTGATCCCTACAACTGCGATCAGAAAATGGTTGAAACCATGCCAAAACCGACCCCTAAACCAGATTAAGCGGTCCATTGGGCCGGATATACTGATGGTGAAATAAAAAATAAAATAGAGTTACAACCACAAAAGTTCATGTCAATGAATGACGATAAGATGGAATAAGCACGTAACTACATAGTACAGTACGTACACTAGACTAGTTGATAATAGTATATTATAATGACATTTAACTTCTGTCTGCTGCTATAATCAGTATCAGTTTATAATTCCTTTAACTAATCAACAAGATCTTATGGCTGGTAATCTCATTCCTCTTCTTACTCCTTACAAGATGGGAAAATTCAATCTAGCTCACAGGTTTAGTATATATGATATGCTTTTATTCTATTTTTTACTATGCTTGCTTTCTTTTCTTCCCATTAAAGTTGCTTAAAATATTCACTCACACTGTGTTGTGTAACAATTTTAGAGTAGTTTTGGCACCATTGACTAGACAAAGATCCTACAAAAATGTTCCTCAACCTCATGCTGTCCTCTATTACTCTCAGAGAGCATCTAAAGGAGGTCTTCTAATATCTGAAGCTACAGGCGTCTCTGAAACTGCTCAAGGGTAACACTTTTTTCATTTCACTCATTGCTCGCTCTTCATGCTTAACTTGCTTTAACTTGAACTCGTGCATCGATCATGGCAACTAATTATGACTTAGTAGTTACTGCATATTTAAATTTGTGGTCAATTTGACAGAATCACAGTGAGTTACTGCAAAGTAATCCCAATTAATCTAACTGATCTGATTTTGCTATCTTCGACTAATTGTAACGAAGGTTTCCAAACACACCTGGCATATGGACAAAAGAGCAAGTCGAAGCGTGGAAACCCATTGTGGATGTTGTTCATGCCAAAGGTGGTACATTCTTCTGTCAAATTTGGCATGTTGGAAGGGTTTCTGATGCTGGTATTTACTAAACTCTATCAAATTAATTAGCAATTATTTAACTAATTTTTCTGATTTTGCTCAATACTATTTTTAGGCAGGACTTAGATTTTTGTTACTGAATGATACTGATTTTATTTTCACTAGTTTAATTACATGTATCATCTACATAACACTTCAGAAGCTAACTCAGTAGTAGTTTAACATTGTAAACTCAAAATGCCGAGTTCAAATTAATTTCGTCAGGGACAGTTGTAAAATGATCATTATCATTAGCGTCACTTGAATTTATTATATACATTTGTTCTAAACATGATATGTACTGTATGCCCATTTTCCTTACTATTTATCAAACAGTTTATCAACCAAATGGGCAAGCACCGATATCTTCCACAGACAAGCCGCTACTCACACCACAAATTGGAGGTGATGGTGTTGTAATACCACAGTTCACGCCACCAAGGAGGCTAAGGACACAAGAAATTCCTAATATTGTCAATGACTTTAGACTTGCTGCAAGAAATGTCATCGAAGCTGGTAATTACTTTATTGATATTTACAAATCTCTCCAAAATGCTTCAATATAAGGCACACACTAGAGTATTGATATATTTGAAATAATAAGTCAATGATGACGAAAATTAGAGACGGGAAAAATTAATGGTCTATTTTGCATTTTCCAGTCGTTGTCACTATTTCAACTTTTTCTAATAGTAGGACATTTTAGATACTTGTTGTGGTGCAAATTGTAGGTTTTGACGGGGTTGAGATCCACGGGGCTCATGGCTATCTTCTTGAGCAATTCATGAAAGATAACGCAAATGACAGGACAGATGAATATGGTGGATCCCTTGAGAACCGTTGTCGATTTACTTTGGAAATTGTTGAAGCTGTTACAAATGAGATAGGTGCAGAAAGAGTTGGTATAAAGTTGTCACCTTTTTCAAAATTTGGAGAATGTGAGGACTCAAATCCCCAAGAATTAGGACTTTATATGGTTAATGCTGTCAATAAATATGGTATTCTATACTGTCAAATGGTAGAACCAAGACTGGAATCTGAATTCTTGTCTCACAGCCTAATGTCAATGAGAAAAGCTTTCAATGGCACTTTCATGGTTACAGGAGGTTATGGTAGACAAGATGGGATCAATGCTATTTCTGAGAATAGAGCAGATCTTATTGCTTATGGTCGTTATTTCATATCTAATCCAGATTTGCCGAAGAGATTTGCACTTAATGCTCCTCTAAATAAGTATTACAGGGAGACATTCTACAGTTCTGATCCGGTTATTGGTTATACTGATTACCCTTTTCTTGAGTGAAGAAAACATTGCTTGTATTGAAGCATCGAAGCGTGGAGCATCCATATTGAATAAGTTTATTCCACTTGCATTGCAGTATTGCACATTGCTTTCTATTATATTGATCCTTTTCTGTTAGGACACAGTTTGTAAAACTATTAGGTAGTACTATTGTTTTTCTAATAACACTAGCGGGCCAGGCAGGCGCGTTCCGCCCCTGCCTGTGTCTAACTTATGTCAACAAAAAAAAAAGACATGCCTTATATTATTGTTATAGTTGAATGAAATTTTTTAAAGGACAAATTTGTAAATATAAAAAATCCACACCAAAACTAATGTATCCTTTTTATATATAGTATAGATATCGGTTTTGTGTTGATATGAGGATTATTTAGTATGGTTAGTACAAAAAAAATTAAGGTAAGGTTGCTACAATTGTTGTTGTTGAATTTACATCATCAATTTATTACTGTTGAAATTATGTTTTAGCATAGTGTATTGAATGTTGATCTTATTAATACTCCTCTTAATCTTACCTGCAGCATAACTATTCTTGATATTATTAATTTCTTCTATATTTTAGTTAATTTTAGATTTCACCAATCCAATTAATATAGAGTTACAGCCACAAAAATTCATGTCAAGGATGATAAGATGGACAAAGCACGTAACTACGTAGTACATACACTTCACAATCAAACTGTTCAAGCTAGGCTCAAGAAGAATAATAACATTTAACTTTTTGGTTGCTGCTATAAAAGGATATTTTCCTCACTAATTAGTTAGTATTATTATATTGGTAATCAGTATCAGTTTATAATTAACTTTTTTTGAAGAAAATTTTATACTAATTAACTAATCAAATGGAAATTATGGCTTGTGATCTGAATATTCCTCTTCTTACTCCTTACAAGATGGGAAAATTCAATCTAGCTCACAGGTAGTATAGTATACATATGTTACCATTCCACATTTACTATGCTTCCATTTACTATATGTACATGTACTAATATGTAGTATTAATTTAATTTTAGGGTAGTTTTAGCACCTCTGACAAGATCTAGATCGTACAACAATGTTCCTCAACCTCATGCTGTCCTATATTACTCTCAAAGAACCTCTAATGGAGGTCTTCTCATATCTGAAGCTGCCTGCATCTCTGAAACTGCTAGAGGGTAACACTTTTCATTTTCTTTATTGCTCTTCTTCACAACTAATTATGACTTAATTAGTACATGGTTGAATTGAAAATTATATTAAGTTATAAGTTTTTTCTTTGAAGAAATATTAAGTTAAAAGTTAACAAACGTAAAATTGAAAAAAATAATTTGAAGTTATAAGTAAGTAAAAATAAACTATAAGTTGGTGAAAAAAAGTGTTACTAAATGAGTTATTTGCTGTCCTACGAGCTGATAATCTATAAACTCAAAATCTAGCATTCCCAAATAAAACCATGATACAGTGATTCCAAATAATGATCTAACAAAGTTTATAACTACCTTCATACAACTAATCATGTATTATTATGTGAAGGTATCCAAACACACCTGGCATATGGACAAAAGAGCAAGTCGAAGCGTGGAAACCCATCGTGGATGCTGTTCATGCCAAAGGCGGTACATTCTTCTGTCAAATTTGGCATGCTGGAAGGGTTTCTGATTCTGGTATATGTATCATATTGTATTAGTATATGTATATATTTTTTTTTTTTGTCAAGTAGTCTAGTAGCTAAAATTTTACCTTTTTAAGGTGAAATAGTGAGAGTACCAAGGTTCGAACCCTGATCCCCTGCATTTTACATGCAATATCCCTATCAACTGAGCTATGCTCACGGGGACTATATTTATATATTTGTTATTACATGACATGCACACTTAATGTATCTTATGCCCATGCATTTTCCATACTATTACCAACAGCTTATCAACCAAATGGGCAAGCACCAGTATCTTCTACAGACAGGCTACTCACATCACAAATTGGAGGTGATGGTACTCAAATGTCACAATTCACACAACCAAGGAGGCTAACAACAGAAGAAATTCCAAATATCGTCAATGACTTTAGACTTGCCGCAAGAAATGCCATTGAAGCTGGTAATTACTTCACTCATCTATACAAATTCAAATTGCTTTAATATATAAGAGACGTCGAAGTAGTGGACAGTTGAAATAATAACAGAAATTAGAGACTCACGTCACTCAATAAGTTGGCGTATCTAATGCTTAACGAAGAAATTAAAGACATATTTAACATTTTTCAACTTTTTATAATAGTAGGACATTTTAGACACTTGTGCAAATTGTAGGTTTTGATGGTGTTGAGATCCATGGAGCTCATGGTTACCTACTTGAGCAATTCATGAAAGATAAAGCAAATGACAGAACAGATGAATATGGTGGATCCCTTGAGAACCGTTGTCGATTTACTTTGGAAATTGTTGAAGCTGTTATAAATGAGATAGGTGCAGAAAGAGTTGGAATAAAATTATCACCTTTTTCAGAATTTGGAGACTGTGGAGATTCAAATCCCCAAGCATTAGGCCTTTATATGGTTGATGCACTCAATAAATATGGTGTTCTTTATTGTCATATGGTTGAACCAAGAATGGAAAATGTTGATGAAAAAACTGAATGTTTTCATAGCTTGGTGCCAATAAGAAAGGCTTTCAATGGCACTTTCATGGTTACAGGAGGTTATGGTAGACAAGATGGGATCAATGCTATTTCTGAGAATAGAGCAGATCTTATTGCTTATGGTCGTTATTTCATATCTAATCCAGATTTGCCGAAGAGATTTGCACTTAATGCTCCTCTAAATAAGTATTATCGGGAGACATTCTACACTCCCGATCCGGTTGTTGGTTATACTGATTATCCTTTTTTTGAATGATGTTTTAGGATCCAACATATTCTATAATAAAGTTGGCATCGAAACAATATTCATATTTAGTGTCTGAGTGTTTCTCGAATAGTATTAGTTCCTGTGTCTCGAATAGTATTAGTTCCGGAAACTTATATATTTTTATATTTATTCTTTTCATACTTCTAGGGACTATTTTAGTTTCCGGAACTGTGTTTTCACTATACAGTATATTGAATGAGTTAGAATTTTAGGAAAGAAAGTGTGATCCTCAACAAGTTATAGTAATCATATAAAGGAAAAAAAAGTAACTATGCCAACCCAACCTACAATTATTGTGTTGCAGTCAAACATTGCAGACACAAATCCGTTCAAAAAATGAATAGAAGCGAACGAACCTAGACGAATTCTGTTATTATTAGAGATCAATCATTCATATAACAATTAAAATATATTTATATATTACTCCATAGATCAATCATGTAACTAAAATTTATTTAAGTATTAAAGTAAAAACCACTTCTTTAATCGAGTGAAAAATATTGTTGTGCAGTCTTTTTCAATCAAATAAGAGGTGCTACATTTTTCTCTATTCATAGATGTAGATTGATCTTGAAATGGTAATACATCTTTCATGACATTTTATAAGCAAATTTTATATTTTTTAGATTTATTATATAATTAATGTATATAAACTATAATATAATTTTCTTATAAAATGTCACACAAATCTCAATCATTTTGATGGGATGAGTGACATCTATAATGCTGAGAGCAGAAATCCCATTACATCATACACCCACCTTTGTTGAATGTGGGAACACATGCATGTATTTATTACTAGTTGACTAAAGTAAATAACTCAACGGTGGGGGCAAGTTGATGGCCTGTCTTTCTACTCTATTGTTGTGGTTGTGGGGTGATGCAATGAATTTACTATTAATAATAAGTAAATTTGACATTTTTAATAAATTGAAAAATAAATGTATATAACTTATACGGTGAACTCTACGATGAGGACTTTAGTAAGTTTTTTATTGGTGTGCCACTCAATTTAACCATTAAGATTTAATCAATGGTCAGAGATAAAAGTGAGAACATATAAAAAATCACACGCAATTTTTTCTCAACCTCTCCTCATTTTGCATAATTGTGTTCTCTTCAACTGTGCTTCAATGGTGGAATTTTACAGGTCTCAGGAATTGTGCTTCCAACATCGTGTCCTCAAATCACACTCCCGACCGACCAAGTCTGACTCCATAGTTACAAGCATCACATATGAAATTGAAATTATTTTGCAAAGACAAAGTGATAATTAAAGGGGCCCGAGTAGTGTTCAAAGATAAATTCAAGAGTGTCCAAAAATTTATTACCAATCAAATTAACAAAGTTTATGAGTGTGAAAGAACAAAAAAAAGTTGAAATTTTGAATAATTAATATCCAATTGTTAATTTTGAAGAAAAATTTGTCACACAAAACTGAGACAAAATTGTCTGGAATCAACACCCAATATAAAGTTGGAATTGAGTAAACCAAACACAGCAATTACTTTCATTAAGGTTGGATTTAGATCAGAGTCGGAAAATTGCAAATAGTTCTTATTTGGCCGAAGATGACGTAGTTGTGAGTAGAGGAGAGATAAAGTGAATGAAAAGGAGAGTGGTTAGATCAAGTGTGATAAGGAATAATAAGATCACATATAACCATTTAATCTGATGGTGAAATTGAGTGATACATCGGTGAGGGACTCAATTGAGTCCTCACTCTAAAAGCCACCAACTTATATTATTATATGTCACATACATCAACTTTTCAATAAAAAAAAAATCCAATTTACTCATAAATATAACCGGAAGTAATTATCAAGCATATATACTCAATGGTGGGGGCAAGTTATAGCAATTATTAATTCAATTACTATTCGCAACAGTATTTGATAAACAAGATTTTATGATCTCAACAAGTCAATTTGGACTGCGGTTAGGAACGTGCAACGCAATCACACACGTCACTCACAGCACCAACTTATATCTTAGAATCAACTCTCTCACTCCGATAATAATAAGATGATAATTGTCTCTACTTATTACATTTTTATTACATAAATATAAATGATAATGATTCCGATAGGGAAATTTAATAGCAAATGTTCAACGAATCTTGAAGAAACTTGACTCTGATACCATCTTAGAAGTTGGACATAATTCAATCTACCAAATCGGCTCGGAAATGATGATTGCGTGCGTATAAATTGAATAAAAAGAAGCCGCCACCACTTTCCTCTTTAGTTTCACTATAAATAAAACGCTTCATACACTTCAACTTCATAATAAAATCAATCGTAATAGTATCACTTAACTTAATCAACTAAAAATGGCTGGTGTTGTTGAATCTGATCCAATTCCACTTCTCACTCCGTACCAAATGGGAAAATTTAGTCTAGCTCACAGGTATCTTATTCTTATTCTTTCATTCATCATTTCAATTGAATTTCAAATTGCTCACCATGTGTTTGTGTAATTTACTCAATTACTTTACTTTTATTTCAGAGTAGTTTTGGCACCGTTGACTAGACAGAGATCCTACGGCAACGTTCCTCAACCTCATGCTATCCTCTATTACTCTCAGAGAGCAACTGGTTCTAACGGTGGTCTTCTCATAACTGAAGCTACTGGTGTCTCTGATACAGCTCAAGGGTGGGTCAATATTAGCAACTAATCACTCTAATTTCATTTGTTTATAGTCTATTATTTATCAAAATTGTGATTCCATTTTTGTTTCTTATTATAGATAATAAATAAATTGTGCTGATTAAATTACTGTGTTTTTTATGTATGTAATTATGTGAAGGTATCCAGACACGCCGGGCATTTGGACTAAAGAGCAAGTTGAGGCGTGGAAACCCATTGTGGATGCTGTTCATGCTAAAGGTGCTACTTTCTTCTGTCAGATTTGGCATGTTGGAAGAGTTTCTGATACTGGTATGTAGTAGTATTTCCTCAAATTATCGATTAATTGATCAATTTTCTTTGAATTCAGAACTATGGCCTTAAATTGCGGTTGCAAATGCCACAAATGAGGGAAAATATGACCGAAGCCTTTGAAATTGTGGTTGCAGACTGTAATTTAAAACACGCATGCCTAATATGATTTTAACATAACATAAATGGGGAATTTTGTTGAATTGAACTAATTCCTGATTGAACCGCTCCTAACTGTTCTTTTCTGCAACAAAAAAAATTGTCAAAATGAAATCATAGACTAGTAGGAATTTATGCAAGAAATTGGCAGCAGAAAGTCAGGAAATTGATCAATCAATTAGTAAATATTGAGCAGCTCAAGCTCTATCGGCTAATAATGTATCATGTTGCCTTTGTTGTCAACCTATCGCCTAAATAGAAGAGTCTACCATTGCTTAGAGTAAAATGGATATGATTGGTTTAGGAGGTTGTTATTGAGTATTGTTAATTAAGGGGGAAACTACATTTTGATTTTTTGGTTTATAAATGTCCGTGGTTGTGATGTAAATGCTCACTGTATGGTCATTTTTTATGTTCATTCTCAACAGTGTATCAGCCAAATGGGCAAGCACCAATATCTTCTACAGACAAGCCACTCACACCACAAATTCGAAGTAATGGTATTGATGTAGCAAAATTCACACCACCAAGGCGGCTAAGGACTGATGAAATTCCAAGCCTTGTTAATGACTTCAGACTTGCTGCAAGAAATGCTATTGAAGCTGGTAACTTCACTAATCTTAATAAATGTCTCTAAAACTAAAAAAATTATTCAATGTATCATAATACAACATTTTCAGACATTGAACTTTTTGTTTCTTTAGAGGGAACTAGGACATTTTACAATCATATAAAATACTCAATGGGATGCAAATTGCAGGATTTGATGGGGTTGAAATCCACGGAGCTCATGGCTATATACTTGAACAATTCATGAAAGATAAAGTGAATGATAGAACAGATGAATATGGTGGATCCCTTGAGAACCGTTGTCGGTTTGCTTTGGAAGTTGTTGAAGCTATTGCAAATGAGATAGGAGCAGAAAGAGTTGGAATTAGATTATCACCTTTTGCAGAATATGCAGAATGTGGAGACTCGAATCCAAAAGAATTGGGACTTTATATGGTTAATGCCCTCAATAAATACAATATTCTTTACTGTCACATGGTGGAACCAAGAATGAAAACTGTTAATGAAAAAACTGAATGCCCTCACAGCCTAGTGCCAATGAGAAAGGCCTTCAATGGCACTTTCCTGGTTGCAGGAGGTTACGACCGACATGATGGGATCAATGCCATAGCTGAAAATAGGGCAGACCTTGTTGTTTATGGTCGTTTGTTCTTAGCTAATCCAGATTTGCCAAAGAGGTTTGCACTTGATGCTCCTCTAAACAAATATAACAGGGAGACATTCTACATTTCTGATCCGGTTCTTGGTTATACTGACTATCCTTTCTTGGAGGATGTAACCAATGTTGTAGCTTCCAATTAAGGGTGGAACTTCCTCACTAAATTATAAGTTATTTATCCCTTGCAAACTGTTTTCTTCTATTGTGTTTGTTCGCGAATGCCAACAAGAAGTGTTTGACACTATCCACATTTAGTGTCGTATTGTATTAGCTCCCGTGATGGGAACTTGTAGCATAAAAATTTGGTCACTGAAATAAGAATTTTGATGCTTATATGTTTAGTCTTCTCATACTTCTCAGCTACAACACATAATGTAAAGCTATTGAAGTGTACCAGATTTTTAATGTCATATAAAAGCTTTGAATCTTGGGATAACAAGATGATTAACTTCAGCGCTGAATAATATATTATTTAGGTATTGTAAGTTTGTAACCATCACGAGATACTAACATTTCCCAACTAATTATAAGCGTTTTTTAGTACCAGACCTAATAAGTTGTTTTATAATCTTGATACATATAGGGACTATGGTCGCCTCACATATTCTGGAATCAAAATAGTGCTATCAGTAAAACAACAAATCCTTCAAAAAAATGAATGGAAGATAGAGGATCTAAAGGGGTTTTTACTTATTAGAGATATGCATATATTCAATCGCTTTAATGAACGGAAATAAAAGGAAGGCTGTGCTGCCGTTTTCGTGGAAAAAAGTTCGACAAATTGGTGGTCAAATGACTCAAATTTTAATTATTAGTCTGAAATGGTTAACGTTGGTAGTTAATCCTTAAATTCCTACATCCTCTAGTTACTATTATAATCAAAAATCATTTTTTAATTTTATTGAATAACTTAGATATATGATCTATGATTATTAAGATTAGATACATTGATGGTATTGGGTCTCAGAACCCAACTCAAATATACTATGGATAGTCTATCAAGAAGCAAATATGTCTGATTCCTTAGTCCATACATGTTCGTGAAATAAAATTCTCTACATTCATATTTCCTATGATCCCCTACATTTACACTTTAATTCAAGGTGTTTTTGGTCTTTTCATCACATAAGATATATATATATATATATATACTAAATGCGGGAAGCATTGTTGAAATCAACTACAAAGAATCTTAATCCCATGCCCACGTCGCGAGAAGGAATGACACAATGCGAAAATTACCTGTAAGGTCATTCCATAAAACTAACATGCCTACAGAAATAAAATATAGAAACACCAACATGATTCTACCATTGTGGGCATCATGAAGTGTATCCAAAATGTTGTGTATCTAAAAATCCGTAGAGAATCTTATTAAGGACAAATAAATATTCTAAAATGGTGTTATAATAATAACATAGGAAGTATAAAATGTTGAAAGTAATATTCATAGATTGTAATAGATGCATCATACATTGCTACAAAAATTACTAGTACTTGTTTAAAGAGTACTAGTAATAGTAATTGGTTGATTTAGTGACCTACTATCTATAGCTACTATATGAGTAGTAGTAGTAGTAGTAGTTATAGTAATTAGTATTAATTAATTGAAAGATGAACAACAATAATTGTTAGTATTTCATAAAATATATTTTGTGATGATAGGAGTCAAATTGGACAGCGGTGAGAGACTAACTCCCAAACATAGAGGAGCATAATGCAACGCAATCACACACGTCACTCACCAACAGCAATGTATAAATAAATAAATATAAACAAAGCCGCCACCACTTTCCTCTTCTACACTTTCACTATAAATTATAAATACTTAATCATCAAGTATTCATATTCAACTCCTTCAATTGTAGTAGTAGTATCACTTACTTAATCATCAAGTAAAAATGTCTGGTGCTGTTATTGAATCTGATCCTATTCCACTTCTTACTCCCTACCAGTTGGGAAAATTCAAACTAGCTCATAGGTACTATCTCTTATCTTTTCATTCATCATTTCAACTCACTCACCAATCACCATGTGTTTTTTGCTTAATAGTTGCTTCATTGCAGAGTTGTTTTGGCACCCTTGACAAGAAATAGATCCTACGGCAATGTTCCTCAACCTCATGCTATCCTCTATTACTCTCAGAGAGCTGCTGGTTCTAACGGTGGTCTTCTCATAACTGAAGCTACCGGTGTCTCTGATACCGCTCAAGGGTGAGTAAATAGTACTATTTGGTAGTAATGTAGTATCACATCACACATAGTTTTCTCATAAGTCGGTATGTTTCTGGCGAATGTTGTAATCTGGATCTGGATCGTAGTATTTAAATATAAGTTATACGCTATAAACAGTAAGTTTTCAGTGATAACAGAAAGATGCTGCATTTTGATAAGTAGGTACAATTGGCCGAATTCTGTGATCAAATATGGTGTCTTCTCTGTTTGCATTTTTTGTATCCGTTTTTCTTTTGAACTGGATTTTTGGTCTAACAATTAGTCGTCAAGATTATGTTTCCATTATTTTTTATTGATAAATAAATAGTGATGATTAAATTGCTTCTTCTTTTTCTATGTATATTATGTGAAGATATCCAGATACGCCGGGGATATGGACTAAAGAGCACGTTGAGGCGTGGAAACCCATTGTAGATGCTGTTCATGCTAAAGGTGCTACTTTCTTCTGTCAGATTTGGCATGTTGGAAGAGTTTCTGATCCTAGTAAGTAGTATTTCCTCAAATTATCAATTAAGTTATCCAATTTTCTTTTAAGTCAGGACCATGGTTTTAAATTGAGTTTGCAGTTACGCTGCAAACTATTATATTCCGCAAAATGCAGGAAAATGTTGATTAATCAGGAAACTTGATTAGAATCTTACTTTAAGTCAGGAAACTTGATTAATCAATTTGTAAATATTAAGCAGTTGAAGCTCTATTGCATAAATATAGGCCTCATATGTCACTCATTTATGCATACAATGTACTCACTCAATGTATGTCTATGTTCCATTTTATTCACAACAGGTTTTCAGCCGAATGGGCAAGCACCGATATCTTCAACAGACAAGCCACTCACACCAAGCAATGATGGAGAAAAAATCACGCCACCGAGACGGCTAAGGACAGATGAAATTCCTCAAATTGCCAATGACTTCAGACTTGCCGCAAGAAATGCTATTGAAGCTGGTAAGTTAATTGGTCTATACAAATTTATCTCAATTTGAAAATTGCTTCAAATATATGCACAGACGGTGTAAACTAATTTTACACTGTCAATCAATATCAGCCGTGTATTCTGCCAAATCACTCCACTATACCCCACTACAATTGTATGACTTGGAGAAATCTATGATTTCTATTGGATGTCAGTGTAAAACTAATTTACACTGACAGAGCATATCCATTAAACTCTTTTTCAAAAACTTGACTATTTGTTGCTTTAAAGGGCAATAGCACATTTTAAAATCACCTGACAAGCTCAATGTGATTCAAATTTCAGGATTTGATGGGGTTGAAATCCATGGAGCTAATGGCTACATACTTGACCAATTCATGAAAGATCAAGTGAATGATAGAACAGATGAATACGGTGGATCCCTTGAGAACCGTTGTCGGTTTGTTTTGGAAATTGTTGAAGCTGTTGCAAATGAGATAGGAGCAGAAAGAGTTGGACTTAGATTATCACCTTTTGCAGACTATGCAGAATGTGTAGACTCCAATCCAAAAGAATTGGGACTTTATATGGCTAATGCCCTCAATAAATATGGTATTTTGTACTTGCACATGGTGGAACCAAGAATAACTAATCATGAAAAAGATGAATGCCTTCACAGCCTTGTGCCAATGAGAAAGGCATTCAATGGAACTTTCTTGGCTGCAGGAGGTTATGATCGACATGATGGGATCAATGCCATAGCTGAAAATAGGACAGACCTTGTTGTTTACGGTCGATTGTTCTTAGCTAATCCAGATTTACCAAAGAGATTTGCACTTAATGTTCCTCTAAACAAGTATAACAGGGCGACATTCTACACTTCTGATCCGGTCATTGGTTATACTGACTATCCTTTTCTTGAATGATGCAACCAATGTCGTAGCATCCAAGGGTGGAGCCTCCTCACTATATAATAAGTTATTTATCCCTTGCAAATTATTTCCTACTATTGTGTTGCAAGAAGTGTTTGACAAAATCTATGTACCTGATTTTACGAAAATACTATTGTGCTAATAAGAAGATTACTTCCGTTGTCTCGTATTTGTTACTTCAATCAATCCGTTCATTTTAGATGTACTGATAAGATCCAATTTTGATTTAAATAACTAAAATGATGTAAACATGATTCAAATTTTGTTCTGGTTCTTGAGTTAAACTAGTTTTGAACATTAGTGCTATACTATTACTAGTAGAGGTTTTATATTTCATTTCCAAGTAAATTAAGAAAGTATGGGAAAAATATCAATGTGAAGTCGAATTATGAAACCGATATTTTCCAAATATAATGCATAACACTGGACAACAGAATTTTAATTCAAGTTAAAAATTGCAGCTTATATCATATTGGAAGGCATAAAATTCATACTAATACTTAAGTTGCATGCTTTCTCCTCATTTCTTTGAAGGAAACATCAACATATCCAGCCTTTCCAATTTTTCAATTGTTGTATCCATAATGCAAACACTATCTGAAAAAGCTTTGCTTTAAAGGGCCTATCCAAGTTTTAATTTTCAGTTAAAATCCCATTCTTTGCTCAAAAGAAAAGAAAAAGGTTCTATTCTTCCTGAAATGACAGTAGGTGACAATTTGTTGTAGTTAGTGCTTTTGCTTTTTGGCCCACTCTTTATTTCATTTCTTATGACGGTTTCTTTTTCGTCCTACCTATTTTTTATGCACCCTACACGTTTTCATTTTTACTCTTTCGCTATTTAAGTAGCAGACGTTAAAAAAATTAGAAATTTTTAAGAAATTTTGATAATATCGTCTGCTACTTAAGTAGCGGACGTTATAAAAAAATTGGTAAGATGTCTTTGAAGTTTATCTGCTACCTAAGTAGCGAACAGATGTATTTTAATAAATTCGTAGTACAGAAAAAAAATGAAAAAAAATGGGTAGGGTAGCAAAAGAATTTTTCATTGGCCGTTTCTTTTCCTAACTATAGTCAGGGCCGTGTCCAAGAATTTTGGGGCCTAAAGCCAAAAAAATTTAAAAAATTAATATGTTTTATAATCAATCAAAAAACTATATAGATTAATCAACACTCTAAATAGAAAAGCAAGATAACAATTCTTAAGATACAGCAAAATGAAATTATGGTTCTTAGAAACTGTTCAAGTTTATCCTTCCAAGCATAAAAAAACACCATTATTTTCTTTTCGGATACGCCTCTCCGGACACAAAAAAAAGAAACTTTTTGTCCCAATAATTTAGTGGCTAGAATCACACATTATTATAAGTGTAAAAAATTTAGAGTTCAAACCCCAACACCTCCTATAATTTAGAGCTACACTTAAAGGAACAAAAAATGTTCTTTATTTGTCCTGATTAGTTGTGTTCAAAAATCCAGTTAACTGAACCAAATTGTAATTTGAACTGCACTGAACCATATTTTAAACTGAACCATTTAATTCAGTTTTGAACTGAACCACTTTTAAAAAACAGTTTTGAACTGAACCATTTAATTATAACTGGTTCAGAACCAGTTTAAATTTTTGAACCGGTTTTTATTAAAATAGAATATTTAATTTTTTTCAGAAAAAAATTCTCGATTTTTCCGGAAAAAATTTTCTGGCTTTTTTTCGGGAGAAAAAATTCGATTTTTTTGGGATAATTTTTCGGAATAAATTCTCGCCTTTTTTGGAAAAAAAATTCTCGATTTTTCCGGAAAAAAGTTTCCGACTTTTTTTCGGGAAAAAAATTTCGATTGTTTTTTGGAAAAAAGTTTCCGATTTTTTTCTTTCAGAAAACTCTCGATTTTTCTGAAAAAAAAATAATTTTTTTTCTTTGGGAAATTGGTTGAAAACCAGTTTTTCAAAAATAAACCGATTTTTATGAAAAAACCAGTTTTAAACCAGTTATCTGAAACTAATCCAGTTAAAAGATGTGAACTGTTTCTAAACCGGTTATGAACCGAACTGTAACTGGTTTTAAAAATAAACCAGATTTTATGAAAAGTGGTTTCAGTGGAGTTCATGAACCTTGAACACCCCTAGTCCAGATTAGCAAGTGAGGGGGGTGTTATAAAAGTGACGCTGAGTTGGGTTATGTTTTGTAATTTATTTTGGGCCGACACAATGAACCCAACAAAACATTCTGATCAGTCTCCTAGTTATTTTTTTTTCTCTTTTCTAGGATCCTTGTTTACTGGTGTTTTAAAAAGGGATTAATTTAACATTTTAGTTCTCATTGTCTCTCTTGACGCTATTATTTCATCTTATTAAGGTGTAAAATTTGTTAAAATACCCAATTAATGCTGAATTGGGGGCAAATACTAATCTTTTTGTGCTCTTTGCGTAACTATCCTCGGTATTTAGTCGGTTGACTGTTAGTTAGTGTTGACTTTTTATTGGAATGTTACTTCGTTCGAACAAAAAAATGTGTGTAGTATTTTATTATGACTCTCTTTGGTAAGGTTGGATTTTGTGCTTATAGTTTATAAGCTTATATGACAAAAAAAATATGTTTGGAAACATTTTTTAAAAAGAGATTATAGCTTATAGATTATTTTTGAAACGTTATTTTAAGTAGCTTATAGCTTATCATTTTTTCTTCCAATTTTACTCTTGTCATCTTACTTGAAAAACTTTAAATATTGATTAGATATATTTTTTGGGTGCTGTTAATATGTGCATATAGGGCACATGTTAAGGTATCTATAATTAGAAATTTGCATTTAATATTACAAACCAATTTAATACTTAAAAAATATAATATACATGTTTCGAGAGAATATTTCTATATTTGTACTCTTAACATGTGCCTTAAGTGCACATGTTAACATTTGCCATATTTTTTTTATGTCATTTCATACTTATAAGTTAGTTCAACCGCTAATTTATCAAACACTCAACTGATTTACTCGTTATAAACAAAAAGCTAACTTATAAATTAGTATTTGTCTACTTTGTACCTCCGAAAATTTAATTTGGAAGGTATAACTAAAAATTGATTTTGGATTAAAAAACAGTACAATACAGGGAAAAATAACAGTTTCATTTTTACCTTGAGTTAGTTGAGTGTATAATTTACCTAGTCACCTACATTTTGTACTTGTACCAATAAAATTCCTAAACAACTAAAGTTCATTCATGTAACTCTATAGTAAATGTGAAGTGAATTATTATGATGTTCAACTGTAGTACCTACCATTGTACTGTGACTCAATAGTGCCTTTATGATTTTTCACCCAAAAGCAACAAATGCTTACCCTGTTTTGGAAGAGATGCACATATATATCCACTAGCACATATAAGTGAACAAAAGATATAGATCTAGATGATGACATATTTGAGAATATTAGTATATTAACTAAAAAAAATATTGGGAGAACAAGTTCACCAAAAAGAACAAGAGACTTAAAGACAACATAAATTGATCAAGCATATCATCATCATACAATTATGGTGAATGATTTACAAGCATTGGCATTTGGCTGTATGGTACACAATTTGAACTACTCTAATAAAATGTTGCACTTCTTGGCCCAATCATGTTGTCATAATTAATTAATTATGACAACTTTTTCAACTTGTAATCTAAACTCTATGGCAACCCAGAAATATATTGGGCTCAAGTGAATAATGAGTTCCTCTAACACGCATCGTTTAGGAGAATCCTAGTTTAAATCCTAATGAGATTAATTATTGACTAGACTTTACTTACCTCGCAGCTGAACTCTAGATTACCAGAAGGTCTTTTCCCCGGAAACCAGAGGCCTAATATTAACAAAAATAAAAATACATAATTATGGCAGCCAAGGAACTAACTAGTAGATACTATCACATTTTCCTAACAACAAATATAGAAACTAGGGTAAATAGGCGTTTACCCTGCAAAATATGTGAATTTTGGTTTACCCTACAAAAGAAAATTGTATTATCCTCCGTAATGTGAAGATTATTTGGTTTACTCCCTTAATGAAAAATATTGACCTAAGATTCCACAAAAAATGATGACATGGTATGGTCAGTCAGGAGGTAAATCAAAACTCGTTAACATTATAGAGGGCAAAATGACAGAATCTTAAGTCAATATTTTCCATGAGAGGGGTAAACCATATAATCTTCACATTACAGGATATAATCCAAAAAAAAAATTGCAGGGGACCAAAACTCGTCTACTTTGTAGACGATAAAAACTTATTTCCCGAAGAAACTATTATCAGACTGGCACTTCTATGCTTCTCATTTAGTGAGGAGTCGTATAGAGTTTTATATACATTTTAAAATATCAAAATTATCATAAAATTTAACCTTAAATAAACTTTAAAAATATGCTTATGATACAAGTGAGATGTCTACATCATAGGTATAATCTCTTGTACAAATTGCTTGTGTGTATGTCTTCTTCTTTAATGCAAAAGAAAGTGATGGATGAGGAGAGTATTGTCATATTTTGAAAACTAAATAAAGTACACACAAAACCCAAAATCCATTCCATAGGAAAGAAGAAAAAGAAGAGAGACACAATGTAGTCTATCTCACAAAGTAGAAAAAGCAAGAAAGAATCAAACTATAGAAGAATCAATTGCTGCTCCCATTGACTACCTCGAAAATTTTACCCCTGATTTTATAAGGTTGGGTTATTTAGGTTTACAAAAAAGTAAAAGCAAGAAACAGATCTTCTTGCTATTCTTTTTGTTTTTTTATAAGTTCTTTTTTGGTTTTATATGACTTTTTCTTATATTATGCATACATCAAATTAATTTGGGGATCGATGATCTAAATTAAGATTCTTGTGACTATGACTAATATCTCCATGTTTTTGTTTTTATGGATCAAATATTACTAGTGGTTAATTTGGTATAGAGAGAAAAATGTTAGTACTAGTCACAAGACTGCAATTATAAAAACACCAACATGTGTTAGTCAGCTATGAATGCATATTGGTCCCAATTTCCAACTGTTGAATGTTATCTAAATAAATTATTTGTTGATGAATTGTGGTCAGTGTTTTCCAAGCAATCCTCTTCATCATCATCAATCATCAATATTTGATCTTATAGTCATCATGAATATATATATATAGTAACAGTTAACGCCCATTAGAAAAATGTCATTTTCTGATCAATAATGAGTATTGTTTTCTTAATTTCAAAATTCTTACATTTATGTCAAAGGGTTGATGCCATAATATGGTTGATTCATTCTTTACGTGAAAATTAAAAATAGTGCACAGATTCATAATATTAATCATTTATGCGTTGAATAAACCAACAATGTTCCCCTTGATACCATTTGATGATGATATATAGTATATGAATTAAATTTCATTGCTTTAATTAGCAAAATAAAAGTGTGGTATAGATAGCTTCTTTTATTAAAGTATTCTTAATTAGCTTATATAGTACTTGTATAATTGTTTTACTACCAACTATGACTAGGTTTAGCAAAAGGGTCTAATCTGATCTAATCCCCCATAACCAGTCAAAAGACTACTCATTTAAATATTTAGTATTAGATTGACTCCTAAACAGAATTCCTAACCTAGCTACTATGGATTGGTGGTTATACAATCTTACTCCTATGATTTAATGTTTACCCTAACCTATATGTTAGTTATATATCATTATGTTATTGAAAAATGTTACTAAGAAAGTGTGCATATACATCGAGGGAAATGTTAACATGTATCCTTAGAACACTTGTTAGTATACTATACATAAAAATTTTGTATCGGCTAGAATTGCGCACATTTCAGTTATTTTAAGTCAAAAATTATTTTATTCACAATATAATTTGAAACATATTTGACATGCAACTTAGTTAGCATGAACTGTAAGTTTAATAGCTTTCATCAAATTATTGTAAAAAAAAATTCATCTAACTTTAGCCGAAAGTCAAAGACTAATTCTTCGAAAGATACAACGATATATTTATAAAAAAAAATTAGTTAAATAGACTTCTACAAAAACAATAACATGATATTTATTTATTTTAAAAATGTAAAATATAGGATGAGTCTATTTTCACTTGTATTTTGTTTCTTGCTCAATTTTCACCTCTATTAAGTAACATACTTAATGGTTTTTTAATATAATATAATTTCAAATCAAATTAATTTAATTAGAAAATTTCACAAACTTAATTTGTCTCTCAGCTTTAGAAATATGTCAATGAAAATGTCAATTCAAATATTCCTCAATTTCATGATATCCTTATTGAATCCAAGAACGTTGTTTCCGCTAAGATACCACTAATGAAGAATGGTATATCTTGTAAGTTGTCAATACCCTAATATGGAAGACACAATTACATGAACACTTTGCATGTCCCCAAATCGTGGGTCCTTTTTTCTTTTTCTTGCTTTCATTTACAAGATATATTCAATGACATATGTGGCCCAAATCTTTGATACGAGTATATTTGGACTATTCAAATTAATAAAGAAAATTAGGCAAATAAATATATTAAATAACCACATTTTTATTCTTCCTCGTTGCCTCAAATCATTCCAAAAGACCCACACTTAACGACGCATAAACGTAAACATATTTTTATATTATTTTATAATAAACTTAGCCATGTTCTTAAATTCCTAAAAAAAGGAAAAGTATATCGCATCATCACCAACACTATTCCGTGTTGGTAAGCAAAGAATAGATCATATAATTACAATATTCATGGACCAATCCTCGACTTTTTATAAGATTATTATACTAATATTTTTACATACTAAATAAAATGAAATAAATTGTGTTCCGGGTCCGAAAGGAGTCCCACTCCGCTCGAATTTTTTTTTCTCTTAGATGAAGTGGTAATCTATTGAAATTAAACTCACATATAATTGTGAGATCCTGGGTTCGAACTCGGGTCACAACGTCTGCCCTAACAATTTTAACATTTTTGTCAGTTGAGTTAAGATTTATGAGACTCCACTTGAATTAATTTGATCACCAAAGTATTTACAGTTATAAAATAATTGACCCCTCCAAAAAAACTAACATTTATCTGTTAAGAGTTTTACATTGAACATATCGATAAAAGTGTTCAATATGATATTTAAACTATAAACCTCGCTCTCTCATCGATTTATTAGACTAGTTTTTATGTTTGACTCTCCTTATTTGTTTAAATCCTAACTTTATATCTAGATTACTCTCTCCATTACATATTATAAGCAAAACTCATCAATAATATAGATTAGATATATCAATTATTCAAAAAAATTCTTAAAAAAGAATTTTGAAACAATTTTATGCAAAGAGAATATCATGTTATACTAATACAACAATTTTATGTAACGAGAATATCATGTTATGGTAATAAGATAACATTGATTCGATCATAAAATATGGAAGTCTACTCATTACTCGTGTCTTTGAAAACTTCACAAGGCAAATGGAGTTTGTAATTAATTGGGCATGCACATTTTTGTGCTTTAATCCTACTTGTTTCAATACCATGTACGTTGCTTTTAAATGCATTTATTTCATCTTCCACGATATATTTCCATGATTTGATTAGACCCATTATTTATTTTGTCCTTTTCCTAACCACAATCACTGTTCTTGCATCATTTGCTAAAATTATGACATTCAAATTCAAAGGTTGTTATAAACTCAGTTAAACCTTTGACTTCACCTATTGTTTCAGGCCTCACACTGTACCTAGCTAGCTAGTTCATTTTTTCTTTGAGGTACATAACTTATTATTGTACAAGTATGACACAACACACAACATAATGTGTTAGAAAAAGCCCCAATATTCTCAATTTGGTATGTGACACAAAGGTGTTAGAATTAGAAAGGCTCCAATATTCCCAAACAAGACACTAATTAGTGGTGAGGCTTATGAATAATTAATATAATTTCTTTTGGAGGGTGGAATGCCTTTATTTTATTTTCTAGTATTTTCAATAATAGTATATGATTCCAATTGCAATATTGCGCCGTAAATAAATGTATTTATATGTCACTCAATCATAGTATTAAAAATAGTTTAGATATTACTTGAGACCCAACAAAACAATCATTAGGAAAACACAAAACCCAATTTCAATTGACAAGAACAAAATCCATTGATGAATTAGTCAAGTTATTGTGGTCAAATAGGGGAGTTCAAAGTTCAAAGTTAATATCCAAAGCCAAAAGTTCATTTTGTTATACTTTTGGAATATATAGTAATAGTTCATTATTTTGAGATGCATGAGTTTTGGAATGCTCGAGGAAGAATTCAAAGATGCATGACCATGAACGCCGCATGAGACTAATGAAATATTTTTTCTATTAATGGAATGAACCCCCCACCCAAATCCTAATGCAGAAAATTAACAAAAGATTATTAGCCCAAAAGAAAACTTAGCAAAACGACAATACTTCACCCATATAAAATAATATATCGTGTCTTTAGTTTTGCTGTGAATTACTTTTGTCAAAAAAGTAAAATAATGAATTACTTTTGTAAAATTGATTTTAGCTAAAAATAAATTAAAGGGAAATTTATTTATATTTAGTTATATTTATGTAAAATGATGTGAGTATAAATTAGAGACTAATAAGTATAAATTTTCTCTAGAGACAAAAAGTACAAATTAATTGAAATCAATTCCGAATACAAAATCAATTGTGGAACCAATTGGTTTGGTTTGGTTTATTTCACCAACACTACACGATTATATAGCATTTTGACGCGAAAATAGAAGCTATTGAGTAGAGCTTTTGCGTTAACATAGATTTTTGCCGTGATTTTGCAAACTATGTCTCGTTTCACGTTGATACCTTCTTGAATCATTTTTAGTTTGTTAGATGTAGTTTGCAACAAATTTATTATGTTTGGCTCCCAACCTCAAATTTTATTCTAGTTTCAAACTGATCAATTCTACTCAAAAGCTAAGTGAATGTTTGGATTCGCACTTCAAAACCACAACGAACTCAAAATCGCATCCGCAATGTCTTAATTTTTTTTCGTGAATTGGAGAAGCTAGCATTCCTAGCTTCTTGTAGACACACAAATGGCAAGGACTTGGCGTTGTTCCTAACATACTATATAAATTAGCTTCTAAGTTGACATATAACTAATTATGAAACTTATTGTGCGTGAATTTAGCAAAAATCCCGGTGTGAATACTCTAGGAATAACAATAATGAACTCACTGTGGATCTAAATATAGGTTAAAAGTGAGAGAAATTCTTGCATAGACTCTCACCTAACACCTCACTCTTACACTCACCAATTAAAATGCTACACCTCATTAAAATTAAAATAAACCTAAAATCCTCTCTCTTAATAATTAATGATTCCCTCTCTCCTCTTCCCAATTTTTCCATTTTTGTGAAATCATCTTTTTGATCAAATTGGTCGCACACCATTATCTTCTTCCCCTAGTGCTATTTCCTCCGCCTCTTATATGTACTCTCATATATCAATTTTGAATGTTATTCATTTTGTTGATGTGATACAAATTGAAATATATTGGGTAATTGTAAAATAGATTAATTTGTTAATTAGTTGTTGTAGGTTATAAATTTTTTTTGTTTTTCGGTTAAGTGATTTTTATCCCTCTTTTCCTTGTATATAAATATATCCATTTAGGTTCTTAAAAAAATATATTCTTTAGGGATACACAATAGAATAGAAGAATTTTAGTTTTTTGTAAAAAAAAGAAAGAAGAATTTCAGTTTTATAAAACTCATTTAAAATAAGATGGTGATTTAGACATGAATGGAAAACAATATTGTTTATAATTTGTGAGGAAAAACAATTGTAATTGATGCAACGATGGTAATGCTACACAGTGAAATGATTTTGAAGGTTTGCTCTTATAGTTAAAGAAAGTGGAAAGATTTGGTAAAAAAAGAAGAAAGGAAGTGGAGAGAGGGAGAATCTTTAACAATAATGAGTGGGAATCTGATTTTAAATTTTTTTAATTAATTTTAATGAGGTGTAATAGTTTAATTGGGTGAGTGTAAGAGTGAGGTGTTAAGTGAGAGTCTATGCAAGAATTTCTCTAAAAGTGATCGTCATATCTACACACACAAAAGTATTCGTAATCAAAACTTTTCAAACATAACAAATAACAATCAATTTTTCAATATATCTAAATATAAATCAATTTTACAAAATTACTCGTTTTTACTACGGTAAAATCAAATTATACACGGAATTATTGGGCCAAAAACTAGTTCAATGAGTTAAAAGCATTGAATATAGTGATTGAAGTCCCAACACACAAATATGGGTAAGTAAGTAGCCTTTGTTTCCAAAGACAGTGAGAGTAGGTAAAATAGTAAGTACCAAAAAGTCCTTATAATTGATTGGCAAAACACACCCTAAAATCTGTAACATGCATGCATCACACCCTTTCACCAATCTATGGAACCAAACATCACATTATTGCTCCTTAAAATGTGCAATATTACCAATTGAAGATGACAAATATTTAAGAAAGACAAAAGACAATTTTTGAAGGGATTCATTCACATATATCCCAATTAGGATACAACAAAAAAAATTCAATGCTTTTTTTTTCATATGATGTGGGGATAAATCCTCCTCCAAAACTCTAAAATCATACATAATAACCATTGTAGAACATGTATACTTGTGTTCCAAACATTCCTTATCCAATGAAAGAAGAAACAAAAATAAAGAAATGTACATAAAGATATGTGTTAAAAAAATATTATATGTCTACAACAAGTAACCCTTTATCTTTTTTCCTTGTTTAAGTGCTTTTTGGTTTGATTGGAAGACAAAAACTGGAAGAAAAATACACCTATTGGATACCATACTATAGTACTATACTGTATCTTTACTCACTTTGCTGACTATAGGGGCAGCCTTTGTTTACCTGACCTAAACGTTTTATGTTCAGAGATGTTAAAGTTAAACAAACCTGCCCGTTGCCCCCTTCATGTTTATGCCTTGTCTTCATCTAGGTTGCCATATCTTTTCAATACTAATTTTACAATTAGTATCACAATTTAATTTTGTTTAGTTATTGTGAGTGTGTTTAAGAAATAATTATTTAAACTTGTGTCTACATAAGTATTTTTTAAGTTACAAATTCACAACACCATGTTTTCAAAATCCTTTGTAAAGGTGTTTAGGTGGATAAAAGAATTAAGGTATTGATAATAAACTAACTCTAGCCTCAATTTTCAAATTAGCCTCCAATTGACACTGTGGCTAAATTAAAGAGTTTGTCATCCTCTTAGATCCATATATGGTGTACCAATGTTCTCTCCTTAAATCCAAAACATATTGTTTTTAAGATTTAGTCTGCATTGGATTTTGTGGAAAATCTCACATAATTTTGTTATTTCTAAAAGATATATCGGTGGATAGATGAGTGTGAACTTGTAAACCACCGTTGAACTCTATTTCTAAGTAATGTTGGCCTTTTGATTATAACATTTTTTTTACACTATGGGTATAACATATTAAACATCGAAATAATCACCTTATATTTAGTGCATGTTTGTCCTGACATGAGTTAAATGAAATCACAATAATGCAACATATAACAAAATTTATATAATGAATTGTTTTTTCATACTTATGATCAAACATCAAAATGGTAAATGAATTTTTTAATTGTGTATTCAATCTAAACCATTCGATCTAAATTGAATAGTTGAGACCGATTAATGTGGAAAACTCCCACAACAGTAAATTCTGGTCATCAAAATAGTTGTTGAATATTTAATCCATGTTTGAATTAACATAAGTTTCATAAATTCACAATCCATCATAACATAAGTTGCATTTTAAATTTGGACATAATTACAATATTAATGTCATTATGATTTCATAAATCTCACATTAGATTCCAAACATTGAGAAAGTATAATTACTAGAGTAGTAATAAATATATCTCTCCCTAACTGCACTTTATTCTGTTGAAATTATACTTTGCTGTTGTTGCAGAGAACGAGGACCTCTCTCTCTCTCTCTCTCTCTCTCTCTCTCTCTCTTTGCCTGTCACAATGTCTAGTTCTACTTCACAATTTCACCTCACTTCCAACCATTATTATTAATTAAACACTTAAAAGGACTTCTCTTCCCTCACTTTCCTCTACTTGCTTCCATATTTACTCACTCACTTTGGTCTCTCTCTCAAATCCACACACACAACACAACAACAACAACATATGAAATCACCTTCTTGTTTTTCTCTCCTAAAAAAACAAACAACAAAGTTAACAACCCAAAACTAAGTTTTCTTCCTTCAATTACTAACTAGTCTTTTTGGTAACTCTAAGAAGAAGAAAAATACATACTTGAAGAACTGTATGAAGTAGAAGATTCACAATGAGTAATGGAAATACCAAGAAAAGCAAGGTTTTTTTTTTTATACTTCTTCTAAAAGATTAAATTTTTTTCATATGGGAAATGAAATTCAACATTTTGACTATTTTTTGTTGTTTGATACTTAATGAAGCTCTCATGGTCAAAGAAAATGGTCAGAAAATTCTTCAATATCAAATGCAAAACTGAAGACACTACTCTTCAAAGAGATGGTTTTGCTTGTAGAGGTTAGTATCTTTTTATATCATTTTTTTTTTGAAATTTCACTTTCTATGAACTAAATCAAGGTGCCAAGATGTCTCAATTTTGGTTGATTTTGTTTTTATGTGTCTCAATTTTTAAATTCACTGATTATGTTTCTTAGTGCACTTAGTTTCAGCTAAATGAAGTACAAACATAATTTAAGCACTAATAATTTTGTTACTTAAATTAATTTTTTGCATCATTTACTAATACTAGGCATTTCCATTTTTAAAATTTTTCATCTTTTTTTTTGTTCTTCAGGAAGTGACTTAGAATACAGAAGTAGGAGTAGCTTGTCTGAGAGAGAGGCATGTACAATCAAAAAGAGCAGAACAGGTATACACACTTTACCAATTGAAAATTCTTAGTATTTTCTTTCAAAAATGATGAAAATTAATTAATACAAAATCTTTATAACCCTTAATTGTAATGTACAGAGAAATTTAGCAGGAAATCGGATCAGGTCAGGCGAGCGCGAATGAACCTCGATCATCCTAGAATTATTGATGTTCATAACTATAGGTATGTTGGTTCTTTGATCTTAAAAAAATATTGTCTCTTTTTACTTCTTTTTTTTGTTTAATTTCTCATTAGTAGTTCTCTTTTTCCCTATGAGCAGTATTTTTGTTGCTACATGGAATGTGGCTGGAAGATCCCCGCCAACTAATTTGACCATAGATGATTGGCTTCATGCCTCGCCGCCTGCAGATATTTATGTTCTTGGGTATGACTTATTCTTGTTAACATTTTTCAAAGCAAACATAAGGCCTGTTTGGATTGGCTTATTTGAGCTTATCTACTAACATAAACACTTGTAAGACTGTTTGAGAGAGCTTATGAAAACAGTTTATACTAAAACCATTTGACTTTATTTTACGTTGCTATAGAAATACCTTAAATATAAGCACTTATGCTATAAGTTTTTAATTAAGTTGTTTATCCAAACAAGGCATAGTGATATTTGTACTAAGAACAGATTTCTATCTTTGTATGGCAGATTTCAAGAGATAGTTCCCTTGAATGCCGGTAATATCTTAGGGGCGGAGGACAATGGCCCTGCCAAAAAATGGCTTGCTCTCATTGGAAATACATTAAACAATCTTCCTGGTACTAGTGGCGGTAACGGATACTACACGCCTTCTCCTATTCCTCAGCCAGTGGTAGAATTGAATGCAGATTTTGAAGGATCAGCTAGGCAGAAGAATTCATCATTCTTCCATCGTCGATCTTTCCAAACAACTTCTAGCAGCTGGGGAATGGATAACGATCCTTCAACCGCGCAACCGCGGCTAGACCGAAGATTCAGTGTCTGCGATCGTGTGATTTTTGGTAACAGGAAAAGTGACTTTGATCCTAGTTTAAGATGGGGTTACAGGCCTAGTGACTATTCAAGGGCAAGTGACTACTCTCGACCGAGCGACTATTATTCAAGGGCAAGTGACTACTCTCGAACGAGTGATTATTATTCAAGGGCAAGTGACTACTCTCGACCAAGTGATTATTCAAGATGGGGTTCATCTGATGATGACAATGGCCTAGGAGATTCTCCGAGTACAGTCTTATTTTCACCGATGTCTTATGGAGGACCTGCTGCCTCCGGTGAAGATGGATACAGCATGCCAGGACGATCAAAGTACTCCCTTGTTGCAAGTAAACAAATGGTCGGAATTTTTCTTACCGTTTGGGTGAGAGGTGAATTGAAGGATCATGTTAAAAACATGAAAGTATCATGTGTTGGTAGAGGATTGATGGGTTATCTTGGAAATAAGGTAAATTTTAAATCAATCATGATACGATTCATTGTCCGTTTTCTTTTTAAATTTTTCCTTTGAAAAACATTCATGTCAAAGATTCTGTTTACTAGACAATGGTTTAAGTGAGTTATTCTGCTTCTATTGTATTTGTAGGGATCCATCTCAATCAGCATGTCGCTGCATGAAACAAGCTTCTGCTTCATTTGTAGCCACTTAACCTCAGGACAGAAAGAAGGTGATGAACTAAGAAGAAATTCTGATGTTTTGGAGATTCTTAAAAAAACAAGATTTCCGCGTGTTCATGGTTCCGACAATGAGAAATCTCCAGAGACAATCCTTGAGCATGAGTAAGAATTTACTATGACTAATATCTTTAACATTTCTTAATATCTCTGCTTATCTAGATTTCTTCTGTAGAATGGACTAATTTTGGATGAAACGTACTAATTTTGAATTTGTTTTTTCAGTCGAATTATATGGCTTGGAGATTTAAATTATCGAATAGCCCTCAACTACCGTTCTGCCAAGGCACTTATTGAAATGCAAAACTGGAGAGCATTGTTAGAGAATGACCAGGTATATACTATACCTTTTAGCCTTATTATATAACCACTTGTGTTTTCCATTTTTTTTTTCTTTTTTACCTTTCAATTTTCAACTACATTCTTGTAAAACAAAGACAATGAATATTGACAAGTACTTATGTTGATTAACATTATTATTGACAGTTGAGAATTGAGCAAAAGAGAGGTCGAGCATTTGCGGGATGGAAAGAAGGGAAGATTTATTTCCCTCCAACATATAAGTATTCCACCAATTCAGATAGGTATGCTGGTGATGATATGCATCCAAAGGAGAAAAGACGAACACCTGCCTGGTAAGATCGTCACGCACTTAATCATTAGTAATAGAAATTTAGCAGTAAAAAATAAGTGACTTTTGTTGAAGTTTTGTAACTTATTATTGCAATGTGAATATAGGTGTGACCGTATTTTGTGGCATGGAGAAGGTTTACATCAATTATCTTACGTACGCGGTGAATCACGGTTTTCAGACCACAGACCGGTTTATGGCATGTTTTGGGCTGAGGTTGAGTCAAAACATGGAAAATTGAAGAAAAGTATGAGCTGTTCTCGTTCCAGAATCCAGGTCGAGGAACTTTTACCATATTCGCACGGATACACGGAGCTAAACTTTTTCTGAAGGAATGAAAACTAGATGTGATATATGTTCCTCCCTGTTCAAGTAAGCTCACTATCCTTAGGTTAATCCATACCTTTTTTGTTAATAATATGACAGTTAAAAGAAAATTAACTACGATAACGGACTTAAATTCTCTACATTGACTCCAACGGTGTCTTTGGCATTAGATTAATCCGACTTACCTATGTTGATATTGATTTACTAAACTTATAATACGAGTAGTCCGATATCTATACACGGTTTTGATATTCTTAGTATACGAGTAGTGAAGCTTTTTCTTATGATATTGTAGGCCCGACCAAAAGTAGTACAAGGTTAAGAAGCTATAACTGAGTTCATATAAAGGCTAATCAATAATCAAATAGTACAGATTTTGCTACAGTTTAAGAATGCTACAGTGATTATAATTTGCAAATTAGTGTCATTAAATGATTAGCATTCTGACATCAGTAAATCAAATTCAAAATATTAACTCACACAGTTCATGAAGTTTAACTTAATACTATTAAGTGATTATATGCTTTTTGAATTATAGAAAACTTACAATTACATACTATTCAGCAAGCGGGAGAGTACTTTTGAAGTTTGATGATAAAGACAAAGCATTTCCCAAATACCAAGAAAGGTAACATTTATTTTTTCCACTCTTTCATACTTTACTTACTACTACTAGTACTACTAGTATTGCTTCTGCTTTTTATGGTCACAATCTCTTTTATCTCTAATGTCTAATTTTCAACTTTAACTTTTTCTCTTTTTTCATCTCAGGTACTAATATGTAATTTTACTTAACACACATGTCTTAGCCAACAAGAACACATGATCAGTAGATTCCATCAAACATCATCATCATGTTGTTATGTTAGCTACTATAACTCATGCCAGCTTCATTATTTGATACCCAATTAACAAACACTCAACTTTAACTTGTCTCAATGCACCGTACCATTATCCTTCATAATCATTATTAGGTACTACTAATATTAATATTAATGTTACATTCTAGTACTACTATTTATTTACCTTAAATAAATTACTTTACACTATAGTGATATATATGCACGCTGCACAAATACTCATGATCAAATTTTTGTTGTGCAGGAAGAAGAGATTATTTTATTGATGATTCTTTAATTATTTTTGGAGAATATTCATGATGACTGAATGAAAGTGAAGCATTGTCAAAATCATCATTTGGAGGCGTGTACTAACTTTTTTTTGTTTTGTTTCTAATATTGAGAAAATGATAATTTTGATGTGTATACTGATTGATGATACAGTGATGAAAAAGGAAAATGTAGAAAAGAAAAAGAATGAAATTTATAGTTAATTAATGATAGAATATCAAAGCCTGACTCTTTCTGTATGATTAGTGATATTACTGATAAAGTTTGTTTTGTCATCATCAAGTAGCATGCTCTTCATTTTATTGCTTAGTTAATTAACTAACTTAGAGTAGTAGTACTACAAAAGGCTCAAGATTGGTTCATATTTTTCAAAGACATTTTGAGTTTCTCAACTTAAGAAGAATATCTTGGACTATGGTCACTCTAGTTTAGTCCCTTTTCAATTATCTTCTACCCTCTAGTTTATATTTTTTGGTATTACCCCTCGAGCTCCCGGTAGAAGGGGTCTTCAGTAATTTAAAATTCAGCTACGAGATAAGTAAAGTCTAATTAAAAATTGTTAGAATAAAACTTAGGTGCTCTCGAATATTTGTCCTAGGGGAACTCATTAACCACTTTAGTCCAATATCAATTTTGAAAATATTATTATTTTTATTATTATTGATTTATAAGAAAATGCAACAGAAGCATATAATAATTCAGTTTTGGTTTTGGATTGATTATTCAAATTGTAGGTAGGTGAGCTCAAAACTAAGGCAACATTTTCATGTCTTACATAGAAACTCCATTTTCTAGCTTCTAAAAATAACAGGAAACATGCCTATTTGCATCCTACTTGAAGGATTAGTCTTTATAATTACGCGTAGAGGATATCTAATTTACGTCAAACAAAAACACACGCAGTAATTTGGTATTGTGATGCAATAAAAGTAAACAAAGGCAAACATGAGATACATTGGATCGTCTACTAGGGATCGAAGAACTTAATTACGGTGTATAAGCGAAGAACTAAAATAAATCTATAGTTTATAAATTTCTATAAGCATAATTAGATCCAACATGAAATTCTCAATGCATATATAATCAAAACATGCAATCCTCTAATGAGTTCAACTATCTCAAATGAAACTGCAAAATCAACAAGAATAAAAAATGACTTATAGTCACCACAAAGTACCTTTAATTTGTAATTATAGCACATGAACTTGCAAACTTATGAAGTTTGTCACATCACATCTTTGTTTTATCAGAAAAACAAAGAAAAATCAAGCATTGAGTCCTTTTTTGTTAGTATTATTGGCACTGCCACTTTCATCTACAATATAATTGTCCAGTATCATCTGCTTTCTTCGACATCCAGGCGTGCAAAATGCAGAAAACATACTGCAATAATAAAAGTAATATGGTTCAGTTGCCATCCATCCATGCATATAGTAATAAGAAGATTCTCTATTATTTTTTACTTTAACTAGCTTTAACAATTAAGCTATTTCATTTATAACAATTGAGGACGGGAAATAATGATAAACTTGTCATCGACAGGTTGATGTAGCCCTAAAATATTATCATCAAAATATATACATGTAAATGTTGTATGACGTTGAAAGATATGTTAAAAATTTCAACAAATATTGTACCCAATTTTTTTTCTTCAATAAATACGCTACTTTATATGTTAGATATTGAAATAGATAGTTTTCAAGTAGGAAAAATGTATAATGAAGATATAGGTCGAATATAAACAAGTGAGAGTCATGGATGACAAATAAATATCGTAAACACATGTGGGTATTAAATTTTGAATAACTCAATCACAAATATTAATTAAAAATTCGAGTCTCGTTTACCAAAATCAAAATCAAAATCGAGTCTCGGAATTCAATCTAGGTCCTGTTTTATTAGAATTTTTTTCTTTCTCAAATGATAGTTGTAATGAACAATTAAAAGTCGTTCATTAATTTACTCTATTTCGAGGGTAGAGAAGCCTCCTAAAAACAAAATAAAACTAAAGACTAACTTTTCATTGATTTGATTGATAATTATTACATTCACTACTTCTCCTTATATATAGGATAGAAAATTGATATATATCTCTTAGCATATTTCATCCCTATCCTAAAGACTTATCTAGAATATTCTAAAAAGTGAATGACTCACTATGATAGAAGAAAGATCTATAATCCATCTTCGAATGACTCACCATAATCTAAACTAATTTGGAATATTCTTTTGGGCCTAATATTAATTCATTCCAATAGTTTAATTTTTAGCTTATGTAAAACATGTTAGGCAAATATGATTCACTTATGGATGACTATTTGTAAATATGATTCTTAAGTTTGTCACGAAGTTTGAAAAAACAACTTATGAAGATGCGATTTTTGTTAGTAAGAATTTATGAATTAATATAAAAGTTTATTTAATTCTTGGTTACAGAATTTAAATTTGTTTGCTTTAATTAGATTTTACTTATTTTTTGAGACAAATATAGGTAGAGTCTCAAATGGGTTGAATTAGTCCAGTCCAATATTGTTCGACCCGTTGGGCCAGACTAAAAGATGGTCCGACCCATTAGATAATGGGCTACATATTAATGAGCCCGACCCATATGGGTCGTGTGGTTTAATGGTTAGTCCGGCCCATTTTTGTTTATTCACCCACTTTTTATGTCGTTCTAATGTATTAGTTAATTACAATTATCAGTTTAATTGAGATATAATTTAATACAAATATAAATAATTTTTACATCAAAAGTAAATATCAATTAAACGCTAATTTGATTCCTATAATTATGTTTTTATTTATATTAATTTTTAAAAAATTACATTTTTTTTTATAGTTGACCAAAAGTTGAATGGGATAGCCCGACCCAATTTGACTTATGCATAGGCTAGGGCAAAAACGACCGAATACATTTGAGCTGACTTTTTTGATGCTCGATCTATTCAAATTTGTAAGCTAATGGACAAACCCATCACTTCGGATAATTTTTGACAGCACTAGATATAGGTGTTTACTTTCCACTTCGCCTTTTATTTATGCATGGCCAATGTTGTAAATTTGTAAAATAGGAAAAGAAGAGAAATACATACCCATACATATACATGTCTCCTTGAATCTTAATCTTGCACCAACTACAAGTTTGTAGGAATCCCCCTAGCAACATTGGTGATGTCCTTTTGGTTGCAGCATTTGAGGCCTGCACACCCAATGGTGCCCCAGTGGTTGGATTTTGAACATTTTTTTTGTCTTTGATGGTGTGATTACAAGCATTTGCACCTACAGATGAACCCTCTAGGCAAAAACGACGTCGCTTATAAGGATTGGTATCCATTAGAGTTGAGGATTGAATTTGGATCACAGTGAAGGAGAGTTGGATTTGGATGTTTGTGATGGTAGCTATGTGTTTTTAGTACTCTATAACACCTAAAAACTCTTTTGACTCCAATTCTTTTTATATTTCAACAAATTTTATAATTTTTTTTTGTACAAAAAATATTATTATTATTGTTATTATATTTACCCTATATATATGGTCCACAATAAATATAATTGTTTATATCTATTAAAATACTATTTTTTTAAGTTTAATATTGCTATACATTTAATATATTCTAAGTCAAGTCAAGTCAAATGTTATTATATTTAATTAAATTGAAAGATAAATTTTAAAAAATTGAAACTAATTTGTATCATAGTGCACATGTCAAATAAAAAAAAAATTGAAAGAGTTTATTCTAAATTAAAGTCAAAGAATCATTCTTTTTCTTTGACTGGGGCACCAACTCCTCACCCTAAATTTTCAAGCAACAAAAAAAAATTAAAGTCAAAGAATTAATTATGTTATATTTATATCATAATATTAGTTGATTTAATAATTTTAAAAATGGTTTATGAAATCAATTACATAAAAAAAAAAAAGTAAGGAATGAATTTTTTTATTAGTGGCACTGATTACCATTTTTACAATTGTCATCGAAGCTATTTAAATTCGCTATCTTAGAATTATAATCCTCGACTCTTACCATTCACCTAAAGTGTTTATTTTATAAAAATAATATCATATTGATTCTACATAAAAAAACTATTTTACCTTTGAATTTAATTGTTGTGCACTATCGGTGTAATACTTTTTTACACACATATCCAATAATATATCAACACATCATGTATTGTGTTTAAAAACAAATGATGTGTCACATTCATTAAATGATGTGGTAAGACATCATTGGATGCATGGATAAAAAAATATTTACACTGACGGTGCACAACAATTAAACTCTTTACCTTTTATGGGAGGAATTATATATTCACTTTTTCTCAACAATTATATTAAATGATTTCTTAATAATTACATTAAATGAAAATAACAATATACCTTTTAATTTCTTAAATGACAATATATATATACTTCTTTCGGTCTTTTTTATAAGAGACAATCCACTTTTTTTATTCATTGCAAAATTGATGTATTTGGTCTATATAATAGTCCAGATACATTAATTATTGAATAAATTTAAAAAATCAATTGTCTCTTATAAAAAAGGACTGGAGGGATCAGTATTAAATAATGGGCCCGTTTGTTTTTGATTTTTTTGAAAATAGATTTTGTAGTGTTAAAAAAAAATTTATAAAAAAAATTTACAAAGAAATTTTTTATAAAAGCTTCAAATAAAAATTTGGTTTGAATAGTTATTCTTAAAATCTTATTTTAGGTATTTCATCATTTTATTGAAAAAAAAATTGGATATCAAAATTTCAAAAAAATCACTTTTTTTGAAGCTATTTCAAATAGATTTTCATAAAAATCATTTTTGAAATACAACTTTTTATAAAAATTGAGATTTTGACTATTTTTTGTTCTTCAATAATGTACGTTTATGTTATATGATGTTAAAATTTCTGTTTGAATTTAGAAAAAATGAATATAAAAAAACTTGTAATATTTTGAAAAACGGTTTTAAAAAATCCATTTTCAAAAATACAAAGAAAAAATCTATTTTTTCAAAGCTGAAACAAACAGGCCCAATAATATGCTTGGGCATTGAACCTATTTTTTTTTAAAAAAAAATATATGTACATAACAATATTTTTTTGGTGAAATAAGGGAGTCAAAAGCACAAAACAAACTAAGACGACTTAGAAGAAGCAACTTCATATAAGTCACCTCTAAGGCAATCAACGAGAAATATTGGAACAATATGAAAAATATTTAACTCTGAGCCTAAACTAAGTCCATGTTTGACGAGAGAATCAGCTGCATGATTAGCATCACGAACAACATGTGTCCACTTGACGTCACCAATTACATAACCAACATCAATGATCTGGCGATTTGATAATAGTTACTTGATAAGTTCCCTTTTTTGTTCAAAAAAAAAAACTATATATATGATTCAACTTAAAATAAGTAGACAAAATATCATTTTAGACTTTGAGAGGCATATACTTAACCATAAAAGCTAACTTGATAGTTGAAGTTTGTGCTACCCTGCTATCTATGTCATATCTTTAACAAATGTGAGACTTCTAACACACACCCTCACATCCAGACTGAACAAGCTGAAGCTGAAACGTGAAATCAGCAACAACGGATAGCCCTACGTAGAAATTCCATTTTCTAGCGTCTAAAAGTCACAGCAACTTCACATTGTGACGCGATTAAAATTAAACCAAGCAGACACGAATCTAAACATGATATAAGAAAATTTTGGACTAGTTTATGGCTGCCAACAGTGTCAAAGGCCTTATTGCAACATGAACTTGTAAATCACGAGAGCCTAATGGTCCAACTGAAACATCAAATTTTCAGGGAAAAAGATTACGTAAAAAGCAATAAATACTGAAATGATTTTTAAAAAAAAGGGAAAATCTAATAATATTGAAATGTTAGTATTGGAGATATAGTTAGTTGTTCTAGATACTACACTTATAAAAGCTATATTTGTCATATTTTAGCCAATGTGGAAGTTTCTAACTATTAGTGTGATTCAAAAACTATCATGTTCACTTTTTATACTTGATCATTGAAAAGATACTCTCATGTGAACTTTAACCTAATTCATGCATCTAATATATCAATTTTACAATTTCATGATAAATGCTTTTTCCATAAAATTTCCTTTTCTTTTTCCTTTCAGGTAAATAATCGATTATTCCAAAAATTTAAGCTGATAGAATAGAGTCATATCAATGGTTTTATACTATTTCTAATACGCCCCTCACGCAAGAGCTCACCTGGGCTTGAAGCGTGAATAATGCATAGACCTACCTACCATATGCTTAAATTTCACTTTTTAATTAGAAAGTGATGGGAGCGGAGATCGAACTCTAAACCACTTAGTCATAAATGCTCTGATACCATATCAAATAACCGATTATTCCAAAAGCTTAAGCTGATAGAATAGAGTCATATCAATGATTTTATATTGTTTCTAATAAAATCAAATCTTTATTCTGTTTTTTGTCCTCTTTTTTTAGTGTCTTTTTATTGTTATGTTGTTTGGAAATCTAAAATTCTGAACATGTTTATATGTATGATGGTAAGTTTAGTATTAAATTTGGTAGCAGAGGAATTAATTTATTTCAAATCCATTTGTAAGTTTCCGTCCCTAATAGAATTTCCTGATGGATTTCACGATTATTGGCGTGTCCACAAGAAAGATCGATCTTTTGAATTTTCCCTAATGAGTTTCTTTATTTGATTTTTCTTGAACGGTTGAGCTCACATTGCTTCATCTCATATAGTATGTTAAGAGTATTTATATATTGAGATTTTTTTTTGCGATTTATGCAGAGAGTCATAGCAAAACAATATTGTGTACGAAACCATAATTGTAATTACTAGCTCCGGTCGATTTTATAAAAGACAGTTAATTTTTTAGATTCATTCAATAATTAATGTATATGAATCATAATATATACCAAATACATGAGATTTTCAATAAATCTAAAAAGTGAATTGTCTCTTATAAATATTATAAATAGAATCAGATAAATATTTGTCAGATGTGATTAGTATATTTTGGAGACTACATGAAAGATTGGCTTCATATTCTCATTTTTATAAGTTTTATATATGTAACATGTGTTATACCTATATTACACTCTCTTAACAACCGTTAAGGTAAAGTGAGATATGTTGAGATTCTTTCATTTTAAAGTAGGGAAATGTAATTCAATAGTATTTTTTTAGGAAATAAAAGTATAAATTTGTCTAATATATCTAGTTTCATCCACTTTTGTTTTTAGTACTGAAGTTTTTTTTCACATGTTTTAGTCTCTGAAGTTTTTTCTGTCGGTGTTTTTAGTCCTTGCTTTTCATTCAACTCGTGCATATCATTCGAATTTTTTTTTTGCGGTCATGTTTAGTACATTATATGAATCTCTCTTACAAAAGTTTAATTTTTTTAACAAGAGGTGAATTAAATATGAATTTTTAGTTGTTTGCATATAAAAATTCATAAATAATTCATCTTATGTTAAAAAAAATTAAATTTTTATCGAAGGTGTTATCATAATATTATAAACATAAATAAAAAAAAATCATTCAAAAATGTAAAAGTATACAAGATATACATGAATTTTATTAAAAGTATGGACAAAAAAAACTGACGGAAAAAACTTTTGGGACCAAAAAGTGCGAAAAAAATATTCAGTTACTAAAAACAAAATTCTGGTAAACTATACGGACCAAAAACATATTTAACCTTTTTTTTCATCGTAAGGAAATTAAATAGAATCCATGTGAGCTTAGATCGGTTGATAGGAATATCGCACTATATGTGCAGGAACCAGGTTCAAACCCGGGATACTCCACTTATTAACCTTTAAAAATTTCTCTTCTGACCCCGCCATTTTTTATACCCCTCAATAATTTGCCACTGCAGAAAATTTTGAGTTTTAAAAACCAGATTTTTTTTAGTGTAAATTCAGAAAATTTTGATTTCTATAAACCGAAAAGAAAAAATTCAAGGCAAAAATAACTTTGATTTTTAAAAAACGAAGTTTTTTGTAAGGACAACTGGAAATTTAGGGGGTAAAAAAAGAAACAAGGGTGGTCGGTTGAAAAACTTTTTTCACCTTTAAGAAGGTGAATTTTCTACCCATTAGACTAATAAAATAAAATAAAAAAACGATTCGTTACATTTTTGCAATTTGAAACAAGCTTCTAGAAGCTTAAAACAAGTGCGGTAACCTCACCTCTGCAATAAACCCTTTCACTTCCCCATTGTCACCGATAACACTCACCTCTCCGAAACTTCTCATTTCCTTCGTCGTTGTCTCCGATTCGGTAAACCTCTCACCTCCGTCGTTGTCTCCGATTCAATAAACCCCTCACCTCACTTCCTTCGTCCTTCTCTCACTTCCTTCCCTCAATTTGCAATCGTCCTTTCCTCACCTTCAATGTCTCCGATTCGATAAAGCCCTCACCTCACTTCCTTCGTCCTTCTCTCACTTTCTTCCCTCAATTTGCAATCGTCCTTTCCTCACCTTCAATGTCTCCCAAACCTCTGTTTCTTTAGTGACGATGTCGAAGAAAGCCTTGATTGTGGGTTTGTCTTATCGGAATGATCCTCTTCAGACCACAAATGATGGTTGCATCCAATCGACTAAAAAATTTGCACTAATGTTGAAGACCTATTTCTTTTTTCCGGCGGGAAATATCAGATATATTTCCGACGAGAACACAGCTACGATTCCAACCGACCGTGACATTATGGAGGAATTATGTTCTCTCGTAACATCGGCACAACTAAATGACATTTTGTTGTTTGTTTTCTCCGGTCATGGAGGTTGATTCTGTTGAGAATAATGTCTAAATATCTTTATTTCAGTTTAGAATATTTAAGATTTGTTTAGAATTTTTAGAATTAGTTTGTTTTTTTAAAATATATGATTTGTTTTTATGTAGCTCTATATATAGAGTCATATAGTTATGAATAATATAATGAGAAAGAAAAACAAAAACATGAAAGTATTCTCCATCTAATAATATACTTTCTATATCAGTAGCATTAGAGCGCCATCGTTCAGAAGGACCTGTGAAGATGGAAGAAAAAGGAGATGAAGATGAAGAAAAAGAAGAAATCAAGAGAAACCCATAACCAAAAATCATAACCATAACTACATCTTTATGTGTTACATGAAAAGTATGAGACCTACACATGTATTATATAACCATAACCCATAACAAATACATGAAAAGTAGGAGACATACACATGTATTACAAAACCCATAACTCATAACCAATACATGAAAAATATACTCATGTATCATATGAAGATGTAGACAACAACAACAACAAAAACAAAAAAACATGAATCTCTAGTTGGATACAATACAAAGATATTCAGTCGGGGAGGAGTGTTCAAAAGTTTTTCAATTCAAATCTCAGGTTGGATACAACACAAAGATATCCGGTCAATGAGGAGTATTGAGGAACGACAACAAACAAACAAAAAAAAGAAGAAAAAAATTCAGCACAAATCTCAGATTGGGTACAACAAAAAGATATTCAGTCAAGGAGGAGTGTTGAGAATAATGTCTAAATATCTTTATTTCAGTTTAGAATATTTAAGATTTGTTTAGAATTTTTAGAATTAGTTTGTTTTTTAAAATATATGATTTGTTTTTATGTAGCTCTATATATAGAGTCATATAGTTATGAATAATATAATGAGAAAGAATAACAAAAACATGAAAGTATTCTCGATGTAACAATATACTTTCTTCTCCGTCTTCTCCATCAAATATATCCCACCAAATTCCGCAATACCAAAACACAAAAAAAAAACAAAAACACAAAAAAAAACCATATCAGATTCGAGTGCATCTACAACAACAATTCGGCTTTTGTTGAGTATCTTGCTACGGGGATCGAGACGGTCATAGAACAGGGATTACGGACCACAATTTTAGGGAAATTGTGGCAACAGTGCCGTCTAAATCCTCGTTTACGATGATCTCTGACTCTTGTAGGTCTGGAGCTATCATCGAAGGCGCGAATGAGATAATAGGTCATAGTACCTATCAATCTGTGAGCGACAGGAGGAATGCTCCAAGAAGCAGATTCTTGCAAGCACGACTTAACGAGCCATCTGGGCGTTACCTCGGTGTACTGATCACGGCTTGCCAGAGTGATCAAAGTAATTATGAATTTTAAAATTATTTCAATCTATCATTTAAGGATTCAAAAATCTTTTTGCCAAGCTATAGATGTGGTTTGTGGTTTGAGAATGCTATAGGATGTAGATGGCTACAATGCGATGAAATGTTAGCTTAGGAATTGGATAGAATATTTAGATCTGCAGACTTAGTAAAAATGCTTAGGTGATACATAATCTGCAACTTTTCTGTTTTAAAATTTGCAGAGAATGTAGCCTAGGAACAAAGTGTTCATAGTCTATTTTAGAGTGGGTACCGTTTGCTACAACGAAGAGATAATGTAGCCTATGAGTTTAGTGCTCATAGCAATTTGACATTTAAAGTTATCCGTTCGCCACAACGAAGAGACAACCGCTATTAATAGTTAACTATATAAGCTTTATTATCCTTTTTTAGAAGATCCTTTTTGCTATACATATATATATAGTTAAACATAGTTAACTATATAAGCTTTATTATCCTTTACAGGTACAACCGCTATTAATGGTTCAGTCAACTCTCGTACCTACTTTTTGCCAATTCTTATGTCCGTCATAACGAGGATGGGAGTCCATATATCTAATTATACTTTAGTAAGTGAAATCGCAAGTTCAATGGCCAACAGTGGAAGGATGTGTCAAACACCGGGATTATATTGTCATCCAACTCAGATGAGTTTGGAGTTTTTAAGTTTGAAAAAACTGGATGAACCTGAATTTATGGACATAGATCCTGGAGTTGCAGCAGTTCCAGCAGCGTCTGGAGGGGAAATCCTAGAAGCAGACATCAACCCAGAAATGATGGATATCGGGCCAATCCCAACAGTGAAGACACAGGCTTTGTCAGACACTGGTACGCATTGCTTATATCATAGTTTGTATGTACTTATGAAGGGGAGCAATGAAATTAATACTTGGCAGACAGAAATTGGGTTTCATGTACAGAAATTGGTTTTCACGTAGTTATATATATACTGTGGTCAAATTATAATAAATGTATTTTTCGTATTTTATTATTTTACTGACCGAAACAATTTTATATTACCAATATTTAGAGACTAGAGTAATTCGATGCTTGAGAGTTGATGTTTTATGTTGAAGCTTCTTGTACATGTGGATAAGGTTTTAGAGGCAATTTCAAAGTGTTGAGTGCACAATTCCCAAGATAAAATTTCTGTTTTGAACTCCTTAACAAGGGCACCTGTTAGCATCTCCCTTTATATTGTGTGCCTTTTGGTGTGATTGGATTTAGGCATAATTGCTCTCCTTTTTTCATATGTAGTTGTGTTGGTGTTGCTGTATTTTTTCAGGTTAAGAGGGTTCAAGTTCCGCATGCAACTGTTGGTCCAGATGAGCCACATGCTGCAAGCACAACTTGCCCGGATGGCGTTGCTGAAAAACAAGATTTAAGTTTGTTTGATTCTGAACTGGAAAGGATAGAGGAATTTTTGGGTTCTGAACTTCCATCTCACCCTAAGTTGCACCGAGGTCAACTAAAGAATGGGCTGCGATATTTGATTCTGCCAAATAAAGTTCCGCCAACAAGGTGAGTTCAATAAATGATGATAGATTGACAATTTGACATTTAATAATAGTGCATGGGCTATGAGATGGAATGCTTTCTGATGTGATAAGAATGGAAATGCATGATGTTGCAATTATTTTTTGGAATTGAATCCAAAACTAGGTTGTGTTTTAAGGTGGAATTGTGGATTTCACTGATTTATCAATCATTGTTGAAATTATGAATCAATATTATTAATATTATTATTATTATTATAGTTTAATGGAGTTTATTGAGTTTCATTCCTCCTTTGTTCTAAAAAAACCAACAATTGGTATCAAGAGCTTTTTTCTTGAGGCGACTTATGAGGGAGGAAGGCACGATTGAAGGTGCTTTACGAGCAAAATTAAAGTTGAATCAAGACCACAAAGGAGAGAATAAAAATGCCCAATGGAACAACTTTCAGAAAGGAGAAAGTTCCAATAAATGGAGTAGTAAAGTCGAAGATGAGAAGACAAATAATCCTCCATGTCAGCACTGTGGAAAAACAAATCACCCACATTTCAGATGCTGGCATAGACCTAATTTCCGCGGCAACAAATGTAATCAGCCGGGTCATATTGGAAAATTTTGCAAAAATGAAGAACAACCTAAAGTTGAGGCTCAAGTGGCTGATCAAAATGAGGAGGAGGAATACTTATTTGCAGCAACATGTTTGTCCACGGACAAAAATAATAAAAATTGGTTGGTTGATAGTGGATGCACACATCACATGGCCCATGATGAAGAGTTGTTCAAGGAGTTAGACAAAACAATTGCTTTAAAAGTTACTATTGGTAATGGAGAGAGTGTTGATGTCAAAGGCAAGGGAGTTGTTGCTGTTAAAACTCTATCAGGTACTAAATATATTTCTGAAGTTTTATTTGTGCCTGAGTTGAATCAAAATTTGTTAAGTGTTGGACAAATGTTGGAAAAACACTACACTTTGCATTTTAAGGACATGAAATGCACCATATTTGATCCCGTTGGTTGTGAATTAATGTCTATTAAAATGAGAAATAGAAGTTTTCCGATAGAGTGGAAGCAAACGGCAATACATGCATCTCCAAGTGTAGTAGAAACCTCAAATAAAGAGAAAGTTGGAGTAGAAAATCTCCAAGGCCAAAACTTTGAAACTGCAAAAGGAAAATTTGATGATAATGTTATTTTTTCTATTAAAAAGTGTGAATCTCTTGCTGAAAATCTTGAAATGTGCAATGTTGTTATGGTCAATCCTTTGGGTGATGCAAATGTGGCAAACATGGATGGTTGGAGAGTTGTCATACAGAAGGAGAAAAATATGAAAGAGAAAAATGAATCTTGGCAATTTGAAGACAAGCCAAGAGAACAAAAGTTGATTGATGTTAAGTTGTTTTGTAGAACTAAACTTGATCATAATGGTGCTAAGAACAAATTTCAAGAAAAATTGGTCGATAAAGGCTTTCAAGAACATGAAGTTCATTTTTCCAATGATTTTGCTTATGTGGCGAGTCATAAAGGGGCAAGTCTTGAAGTTGAGAAAATCTACAAAGTCCATTAGAGAAGTTGAGAAGTTCAAAGAAGAGGAATTTGAAGTCAATAACTATTGATTCAAGGAGGAGTGTTGAAAATATGAATCAATATTATTATTATTATTATTTTAGTTTAATGGAGTTTATTGAGTTTCATTCCTCCTTTGTCCTAAAAAAAACCAACAATCATCCTTGAGTATTTTTTAGTATGGCCTTTCAATGATCAAATTAATAAATTGATGCACTCGATTTGTATATAGTTTTAGGCTCTCTCTTTTAAACATTGTTTTGCTGTAATACGCCGATGGCGAGAAATCCAAAATAGGGGCTGTACATATGTATGCAGTTTCTCTAGAATCCACTTGTGGCTGACTTCTTAGCACCCACTTGTTGCTATTATAGGTTTGAAGCGCACATGGAAGTTCATGCAGGATCGATAGACGAAGAGGATGATGAGCAAGGAATTGCACATATGATTGAACATGTTGCTTTCCTAGGAAGTAAAAAATGTGAGAAGCTTTTGGAAACCGGAGCCCGCTCAAATGCTTATACAGATTTCCACCATACAGTGTTTCACATCCATGCGCCTACCACTACCAAGGTTTGGACCTTTTGTGGGTTTGTGGTTATTTGTCTAGTGTTCAAATATTAGGTCAGTCGTAGTTTAGTTTTTCATTTGGAATTTTTGATGTTTATGAAACATCTCTTTGTTACAAACTTTCAACACATAAATTCAAATCAAGCCGATGTGAACAGGGAAAAATGAAGTTTCTCATATCTCTGACCAAGCAGTACATGGAAGTTATTGGTGTTGTAGCAAATATGATTAGTTTACATTTTGAGCAGCACAATACTAACTAACTAAATTTTTTAACTTAAATTGTAAGAAGAAATTGTCATGAATATTCCCACTGTTCAATTGGTACACTGAATGTGCAGTCCTTGAAAGTTTTTATTACATTAAACGGTAAACCCGTGTCAATGGCATGTAAAGAAATAGTTATGCTCGTCTGCACTCTGAAATGTGAATAGCATTCTTCAAAAGAGTTTCAACCATTAGGGACATTAAGGGCAATCTGTAGGAAAGAGAAATTTCACTCGAGAAAGAAAGATGAAATGGAAGAGGGAATATTTTAAAAGTCAAAATCTAGTGCTCTTGTTTACTACACTATTTTGTGTTAAAACTTCTTCCTTAACATGTTTAAACTGCATACTGTTTCTATTTATGTATCCTGCATTTTTCTTATATATACATTACAATAGTGTGGTGCGATTAGACATAGTGATTCTCTAGGCATATATATTTATTGATGTGGTTGATTATTGATGAATCTTGTGTGTCAGGATTCTGATGATCTTCTTCCATCGGTTCTGGATGCCCTGAACGAGGTAGGATTTATTTCTTATCGTGCAAGATACATCTACTTTGTAGAAATGCAAATATTAGATTTGACAAGATGTTTCATCTGATCTAGGTATTATACTTTTGATTGACCCTACTTGAGCTATATGTAAAGGCATTTAAGGGGACAAATGATAAAGATGGCTATGGCACTTCTAGACTAGCATTATCTCACACCTTATGGTTATTGATGCATGCAGATAGCCTTCCACCCAAAGTTCCTTTCATCTAGAATTGAAAAAGAACGGCACGCTATACTTTTAGAGCTTCAAATGATGAACACAATAGAGTATCGAGTTGATTGCCAGGTGCTGAAAATAATATCTTGTAGAATTAACTTGATTCTTCTCTAGAATATTGATCCAGTCTCTTTTATCAGCATTTGATTTCCTTTTAATTTTATTGATTGCAGTTGTTACAACATTTACATTCTGAAAACAAGCTGAGCAAAAGGTTTCCTATTGGATTAGAAGAACATAAATAAATCTTGTGGAATTCAATTAAAACAATCAAGATTTTCTTTTTAGGGCAAAAAAATCAATTAGTGTTCAATTGAAATTTCTTACTACTTTTAAAATGTCTCTTGGTATTCAAAAATATACATATTTTGATGGATTCTTTTTTTGAAATGGATCTTGACATAATTTTTAATTAAAAATACACACAAATCACTAATCTAACAATCCCACCAAAACCCTGACTTTTTATAATCTTCTAAGATTTTTTTCTCCTCACTCACACAAAACACATACTATTACCTAGTTACTTGATGTCAATGTGACCTCCGAACCAGATTAAACTGGTGGTGAAAAAAAAAATACTATTACCTGGTTCATTCTCTTTCAACTTTTCAATAGATCTTACGAAAACCTGCATATTTCACAGAAATATCAGTAAACAACAAACGTGATTTTGTTATATCGCAACAATCTAATTCAGATTTGTTAATTTTGCCACATCTTGTTTTCCATTCTCATGGTTGAATGCTGAGAATTAAGATTCAATAATAATATAAACAATTAGCGGTGCAGCTTGTTGCCCGTTTGTCTTCTATCCAAGTGTAATTATCTTTTTATTTATATATATATATATATAAATAAAATGCATTATAATTAATATAATAATTAACGTTGGATGCTATGAAAAGGTAAAATTGATTCTTTTTTTTTTCCTCCTGTTTTTTCTTTCGCTTGTTTTTTTAAAATGTTAATTATTATTATTACTAGCGGCCACTTTCGTGCCCGTTTGTGTGATCCACATTTTCTATTAAAAATTATGACAAAAGAAAATTCAAATTATTTTATTTTCTAAAAAAGCAAAAAATACCCATTAATTTTTTCACCAATGATTGACATACCCATAATTTGTGCAAAAAAAAAACAGAAACTTCGCAACTGCAGAGACTAATGTTCTTGAGGTAACTGAGATCCATTTAAAGGGTTGACCTCTCTCAACAAATATTTATCCATACACACTGCCGGGAATCGAACCCAGAACAATTATTTCTTTTATTTCTGATCCAACTATTTCTTTTATAAAATCATTACATCAAATTCTTGAAGTAATAGTCCTTTTTTACCCATATCAATGTTAATTCAACACAAAGTGATGTTCCTCAGTAGGCGGCTCAAATCCAATCCAATCCAAATAAAAATCGCAAACCGATCCAAAAATATCGAAAACCGCAAAAAACTGAATATTTTTGGATGTGTTTGGATGTCCTTTTGTGAAAACCGTTGGATCGGATCGAATTTCAGATTGATTTTTCAAAACCGAACTAAACCGAATACTTATTTATCTTTTTATTAGTATGAATATATATTGTATTAACCTATTTTTTTGTTCATTATAAATTTTATTATACTATTTGTTAGTTTAATTTAATTTAATTTTTATTTTTTTATATGTTTCATTTTACATTAAATTTAACATTTATTTTGTAAAAAAAATAAAATATTATTTTATAGTTTTTTATAATATTAATATTTAATAAAAAGATTTACAATTTATAATTTGGATATCTAGAAATCGATCCAAATTAAACCGCATAAAATTAGATCGGATTGGATTGAATTTTTTTATTTGTCATCCAAAATCGAACCAAACCGCAAATAAATTTAATTTTGGATCAGATGAATTTTTATTTCAAACCGAACCGCGATCACCCCTATTCCTATTCTCAAAAGAAATAAATACAGTATTATATAAGAAGATATATATGCTTTGCCCGCCCATTTGCACTCACTCATCTCTCCCCCGACCCCATATCGATCGGTCGCGTTCGTTCTTCACCGTTCTGAGGTTTGAATCTTTCACTTTTAGGTATTTTAATTCCTTTTCCTTTTCAAATTGAGTTGATAATTGAAACTCTTCTGTGTTGCTTGAAATTATTCGAATTTTCTTGGATTTGGGGATTATGGTTTTGAGAGAAATTGAGGATGTTTTCATGAAATTAAACCCTCAATCACTCTAAATATTCGAATCTGTTCTGCGATGGTTTGAAATATTCAAATCTTTTCGCATTTTAGTTTAAGCCAGTTTGGTGATTAGGGTTTAAAACCTTTGAATTGGGCTCTTTTAGGGCTGAGAGATTTTGTGAAATATTGAGTATGTTTTGATGAAATTAAACCCTCAATTACACTTTATTATTAATATTATTAGGTAAAATTATACTCACCTCCCTTAATACTCATCCCCCTTTAGTTTTTAAGTAAACACTAACACCTCCCTAAATTTCTGTTAATTTTTCATAAACACTTCCCTTTCATCTTAACACTGTTAATTTCTCCACTTTTACTTTACATTGTTTACCATTTCTCTTAGATTGTCGTGCCGCTTGCTTTGCACCTCCCGGTGTTTTTAATGGTTGTATGTCAAGTTCATTGTAGCCATGAATCTGGATTTCTAATTTGTTGAGTTTTGGATTTTAAACTTTGTTTAGGTCTGCAGATTAAATATGAGTTTCAAATACTGTTCCTTTAAGATAAATAATTATATTGAAAGAAAAACTAGCAAACCACAAAATAAGGAAACAGCAGAAACGACAAGGAAAAACGTTAACATATTGGCCACAGCCCACAAGTGCACAAATGGAAAATGGAAATGAAACTAGAATCTAACATTCGTTGATGAAAGATCATTGCCTTTTATTTTGGTTAAGACTTTTATATTGATTGATGCCTTTTATTTGGTCACTGGTGATTAGTTTGCCTTTTATTCCCTCAAGGAGGGAGGAAGAATGGTTAAACACTGTTTTCAGGAAGCAACATATGGAGAAGATGAAAAATATAATTTTTTTAGGGATTTACTGTATTGTTTTTTTGGTCCAACATGAATTTAACAGTGTCGAGTTGAATGGAAGTGACTGTCAATAAAAAGTTAGAGGGTGCGCTTGTGTAGTTTAAGATCAACTTAGGGGATATAAGTGTAATTTACTCGTATTATTATCATCAAATTAGATTTGTCTGTTTTTGCTGCTTTTAAGAATTTTGTTCTTTGATATTAGTTGTTGCTATCTGTTGGAATATAAAGGAACGTTGCCACCAACCGATTCTCTCCTCAATTGCTTGCATCCCCACAAGTTCTGCAAATGGGTAACTCAAATCACCACTTTTTCATTTTATAAATCAATTGTAATTTTTTTGTTTCTTTTTAGTTCTCAATTCTTTTACATTATTGTCTTCGTTTAAAATTGGGGAACTTAAAGTGAAACTAGGTTTTCTCAATGCTGTAATGTTCTACTAATACATTCTTTGCAGTAGAATTGATTTGCATTTTGCTGTTGTGCCTCGTCTTTTTTCCTTTTTAACTTTCAGCCATATTAAAATATCCTCACTCTTTGGTTTCTTGTTTGATCAAAACATAAACATGAGTTGTTGAGAAGCATGAAGTAGAGAGCTTAGAGGAAAAGCCTCATGTGACGACCAACCCGTTTCTTGCTGCGATGCAAGGAGTAGAAAGTTAATTTTACTCTCTGTTTAATGTTTTAATATGTTCTATTTGTTGTTTTGTCGGTATTCTATTTGTTTTTGGGGTTTGATGTATGTATATGGTTGTTGTGCATGCTTATTAAAATATTCTCACTCTTTGGTTTCTTATTTGATCAAAACAATAAACAGACCTTATCCAGAGGATGGAACATATAAGAATAGAGGGAAGTTCTCTTGCTGCTGATACGCCGGAATGTAAGTTTTATATTGTAATGTTTTATTATTATGTTCTTTGACGTTGAATTGCACTTCATCCATCTGTTATGATTTTGACTTCAAAACCTTGTGAAGATACAATTCTTTTTGCTATACTGTTTTAAGAAAATGCTAGCTCTTCTTGATTTATTGTTAATATGCACTTTGTTTTGGTTTCTTATTTGATCAAAACAGTAAATAAATCAACAAAAGCTGCTCAAGAGGCCCATTTAGATAACAAAAATGAAGAAGAAGAAGAAAAAGAAAAGGCTTTACTGGAAGAAAAGGCTTTACTGGATAAGTGGGTTGAGGAGTCAATATCTTTGGATCTCTCTTATTACACGGAAATGCCGAATATCGATCATTTTGTTTTGCTTGATGTCGATGAGGCAAGTTTTTCTGGACGTCTCAATTAAGTTTGTGTGGTCGTTAGCAATGAATGCTTTTGATATTCACAAATTTAGTTTCTATGTGCATATTTGAATTCTTTATTTTCAATCTCTAAACTTGCAGGATTAATTAGAATTACTGGAAACATTGGGATGTTAGGGACGTTGACATGCCCATGAGATGATTAAAAGAAGTGGGAAGAAGAATGAGGACCTAAAAAGAAAAAAAGTTTTTAATGCAGGGGAATTATGTTAAGTACTTTTTTATATTGTTTTTAATTTTTTTAAACTTATATTGTCACAGGTTATGTTATGACATATAGTAGTGCATGGTTTATTTTGTTAAACTTCAAATATCAATCACCCCCATCCATCAAGTGTATAGCTAACTGATAAATGGAATTTTTTGTGACCTGGTGAATTTTTTATATATGATATATACTAATTATGTGTGTGTGTATATGGTAAATTCTAATATGGACCACTTCATCAAGTGGTCTATGGTGGACTAGTCACGAATAACATTATAACGAATACGAATTTTACAAAATTCACCGTTAGAATAGAGTCATATCAATGGTTTTATACTATTTCTAATACGCCCCTCACGCAAGAGAATACGAATTTTACAAAATTCACCGTCAGAATAGAGTCATATCAATGATTTTATACTATTTCTAATACGTCTCTCACGCAAGAGCTCGCTTGGACTTGAAGCGTGAATAATGCATAGACTCACCTACTATGTCGAACTCTAAACCACTTTTTAATTACATTTTTTTTATAGTTGGCCAAAAGTTTAATGGGCTAGCCCGACCCAATTTGACTTATGTATAGGCTAGGGCAAAAACGACCGAACATATTTGAGCTGTCTTTTTTTATGCTCGATCTATTCAAATTTGTAAGCTAATGGACAGACTCATCACTTCGGATGATATTTGACAGCTCTATATGAATGATCTATATGATATAAACTTTCAATCCAACAATGAATTTTGTAAAATTCATGTTCGGTAGATCACTTGTCCACGGTAGACCACTTGTGAAGGTTGTCCACCGTAACATTAGCCATATTATATCGGAGACATATCTTATGAGAATGATATAGTTATATAAGAACGTAAGAATAAAGTTTCAGCCATGAGATCAAAAATAAGTGGCTGAGATTAAAACACACTGCACTCATATCCTCCACAACATGATGTAAAAACAAAAATACTGTGTTCATTGGCAAAGTGGTTCACCGCTTTGTCTTCTCTCATTCACCCACTCCACTTGCCAAGGAACACTGTCGAAGATCCATCGCCGTCGCCATCGACCGGTAATGTTGTCAAAGACAGTTCAAAGCTTGAATTAACACAGATCCATTATTTTCCTCTTTTTTTTTATATAGATCCATTTTTGTAAATATATACTCCAATAATATATGATAACGTTGGAAAGTTTCATTTTGGTAGTTTAATTTAGTTTCCATGGATTAAGTTGTTTACACTTTTTTAATTTACAACTTCCTCATCGATTTAAACACAAAATCCCTAAATCCCAAAAAGATTGAAATTAGAAGATTGATTGAAATTTAAATTGGATAAAAATTGTCTGGGATACGTAGAAAAAAATTGTCTGGGAATGGATTGATGTTGGTAGCATATTGAAAAAGATGTGAAGAAGAAGAAGAGGAGATGTGGGTCCATAAGAAAAAGAGAGGCCCACATTAAATTTTTGGTGGACATTTTAATCTAAGCCATTATATTTAATCTAATTGCTGAAAAGTCATTCTCACATTCTCATATAAATATATTATTCTCATATGATACATCCCCTATATATATATATATATGATAAATTTTAATATGGATCACTTCATCAAGTGGTGCATGGTGGAACAGTCATGAATAATATTATAATAAATACGAATTTTACAAAATTCATCTTTTGGATTGAAAGTTTATGGCTCTGTTTGGTAAAAATAGCGGTTAGCTTATAAGCTAGCTGATAGCTAAGTGTTTGGTAAAACTAGCGGTTCAATAGCTTATAAATGTAAAATGACATAAAAGGACATTATTAATTAATAATAAAATTTATATTTAAGATATAGTCATTTAAATTCATTAATGTAATATAACTTTTATATATTATTATTAAATTAATTTTTATATAATATAATTTTTTTTATTTTTTTATTTTAAAGTAATATATCTTTTATGTCAAAGTGTACATGTAAATTAGCCAACTTGTGATACTTGAATATTAAATAAAAATAAATTCTCAATTCATAAGTGAATGTATATGAAATTAATATTTAAGATACTTAAAATTAAAGATTATAACAAAATTACATTGGATGCAATTACATAAATTTTGCAATAAAGAAATAATAAGATAATTTTGCAATAAAGATAATCTTATCTATGCTTCCTCAAAAAGGATAATTTTGACTACAATTATATTAATTCAAAATAATAATCAAAATAAGTAATCTATCGTCTAATATTCCAAATTAAAGCAGCAACACTGTTACGAATTTCTTTCGTCTTGGTTAATCTTCCTGATCTCCCCTCAGGTATGTCACTACCATGATAACCAACATCGATATCTGAAAGTTCATCATGAGGTATGTAATTTGGATGTTGCTCAAGGATAGTAAACATTGGGGTTTAGGGTTTTTCTATCTATTAATGAATGAAACAAATTCTTTACACAAAAATGGTGGAAAAAAGAAGCACAACACACTCAAATCCTACAGTAACATATCGAAGTATAGAAAGAAGAAAACCAGCTCATGTGAAATGAGAAACCTGATAACCAGAACAAAGATGTTTGACGGCGGATACCGGTTGCCGGGGTAGGAGTGATCGAAACACAGCAACGATGGAGGAAGAAAGAAACAAAGCAACATCAGAGGAGGAAGACGTTGCAAGACGGAGTGGAATCGACAATGGAAAGTAACGTACATAAATATACATCAGTGAGGAGATGCTTTGTATTCCAAAACCTTTTAATTATTTAATTTGAAATTAAAATAAATTATAAAGGGTAAAATCGGGTTTTAGTTAAAATAATAAGAGTAAAATTGGAAGGAAAAACAAAGAGCTATAAGCTATAAGCTATTTATAAACTGGTAAAAATAAGCTATAAGCTCGTAACGAAAAGGTCGTTACCAAACAGGGCTTTTAGCTTATAAGCTATAAGCTAGTTTTTTGTGTTTACCAAACAGAGCCAATATCATATAGATCATCCATAGAAAAATTGAAAATCATTTAATATGTTATTGAGACACATTAAGATTAACGATTGTTAAATAACATAAATCTTGATGAGTCTCAGTAACATGTGAAATGATTTTCGAAAAATTTTAAAAATTTTATGGATGATCTATACGATATAAACTTTCAATCCAACAATGAATTTTGTAAAATTCATATTCGGTAGATCACTTGTCCACGGTGTACCACTTGTGAAGGTAGTCCACCATAACATTATACATACATATATATATATATATATATACAGTGCCGATCTCGACAATTTGAAGGCCTGTACCGAATATTAGTGAATTCCTTAATTGAAAAAATACACAATTTTTTTTATAAAAAATTAGTACTCTTTTAAATTATCAATAATACACGAGTTTCTATTTATCTTTAAGTAAAGACAAACCTTTTTTTTTTTTTCTAAAACATGCACTTAACAACTGTAAATTGGTACAACAAAAGTAGATTAAAATAATATTAAGATATTTTATTTATATTTTTGAATAATCATTTTTTAAAGTGACATAAGAACTTATAATATTATTTTTTGAAGCCCTTAAAAATTGGAGGCCCGGCGCGCTAGGGTACTCTGCACACCCTCAGGGCCGGCCCTGTGTATATATATATATTGACGAGTATACTAATTATATATATGATGACATATAGTATGGTGAAGGGGTCCGTATAATTTGCACCAATAAAAAGATTGATCCAACTTGGGAACAAGATAATAATAGCCAATGATTTAATATTATTTTAATCAAACGGATAAGATCTAAAGTTGTATACCAATTGTACAAGTTGATTGATTAACAATACTTATATTATATAAGCTTGCCCACACTAGATCCTTCTATTTTTTCACGTCGTATCAAACAAAGAAAAGTACTATTTTTGTTCTGCAATATAACATCCTATTTCTGTGTTTAGTAAAACATAAATGGTAATCTCTATTTTATTTTGAACTACACCTAGTATTCTTATTTTACGAGATTGATTGATTAAAAACTTAGTTAAACAAAACACTTAACAAGACTATAACTGCACAAATGAAATTAAAAATCTAATATATTTAAATATTGGTTAAAGTTTCTTAAAGAGACTAAATTTTTTTGACTTTTGTTTCTTATAAAAAGAACATAAGTGAATATATATATAGAATTTAATTTATATGCACCGTCGATGTAAAATTATTTTACACATGCGTCCAATAATATATCGACACATCATGTATGGTAATTAAAAGTACATAATGTGTCACATTCATTAAATGACGTGACAACACATCATTGAATGTATGTGCACAAAAACTTTACACCGACATTGCACAATAATTAAACTCATATATAATAAAAAAATATATAATCAAAATTAATTACAATAGATAAATAATCAAAATTAATCACAATAATAAATGTTCTCGTGCTTTTTAAATTTTGCATTGAAAATAAATAAATAAATAAATAGTACAAAGGTTGGAACTATGTTGTACACGAGTTTAGATTCACTTCATTTACTACCCTCCATTTATCTTTTATTTAGGAGAGAAATAGACACAATAAAAGGTTTGTGGGACCCATTAAAAGTGGGTCCCACTAATGAATGAGTCCCACAAATCTTTTACTGTGTCTATCTCTCCTAAATGGAGGGTAGTAAATGGAGTGAATCTAAACTCGTTGTACACATGCATGTTTTGCTTTAAAAAATAAATAAAAATAACCTGTAGAAACCTATAATGGCACGTGATTTAATTGGTCCAAGATGCACCAAAACATAGAATTGGTGCAAGCTAAACGGACCCATGGTGAAGGGATCCTTGTTGTTCACGCCGAACAAATTTTATGAAGACAACTTAACCAATGCATATATGCCGATGAAATTCATATATGCTCTATTTCCTTATGCTACAATTTTTCTAGTTTATTTTATAGATCTCTGACACGTGACATTTTAATATTTCAACAGTCACGATTAAAAAGTAAATGGGCAACAAGTTGCGTCGTTAATCATTTTCAGATGACAAAATTCTCTTAAGATACACTACATTGCTATGCATGACTTTTGGATCTCAACTGTAAATTGAATTTCATCGGCATATATTGTAATTTGAGATTGAGTAAATGTGAACAAAAACTTTGATCAAATATCAATCATGGTTTATTGTGTTAAACTTACACGTACATGGTTTATTGTGTGGCTTTTTTACCCAATTGCCACACTTTGAAATCAAATATACCAAACTGCCACACTTTGAAAAAATCCAAAATGCCACACTTTTGACTTTTCAAATTTACTTCCGCCACCTCCTGTGGCGGAATTCTACACCCCCTGTTTTTTTTTTCAAATTTTTTTTTTCCAAGCCACATCATGTGGCAAAATTGTGAAGGATTTTTTTCCCAAGCCACATGATGTGGCGGAATTGTGAAGTATTTATTTATTTTTTTACTTTTTTTTTTTCGTTCTTGTCTTATTATGTTTTTTTTTCGTTTTTTTAATCCTAAAAAAACTCAAAAAATTCTAAAAAAATTATCTTAACACTAATTAATTTATATAATGATAAAATCCTATAAAAAAATTTCAAAAGAGGCAAAATTAGTAGTACAACACTTAATATTTAACTTATATAATTAAAATAGTACAATCACAAATATAAATTACTAATAATTTATATTTGAACAAACATAAAAAAAAAAACAGCGTTCGTCAAAACTATCAACTCTATATATCTGCAAAAATACAGCGTTTCTACTGTTTTCAATGTTTACAAAGAACCTTTTGGAGTTGTTCGCAACGAATATTTCTGGCCTCCTTTTCATGGCATAAAATTATTTGCAAATGAAAAGATGCGAAGAACCAAAAAAGGTCGTCCAAACAGTACTCGAATAAGGACCGAAATGGACGATTTTCCAAAAGAACCAAGAAATTGTGGGTTATGTAAAACACCCGGTCATTATTGTAAGAACTGTCCAAATGTTGCGGGTCCATCTAATCAACACTAGTTATTTTATTTTTTTTTGTGGAAATTGTATTATCTAATTTTTTCTATGTTTGTTCATGTCTTTTTCTTTTTTTTTTATGTTTGTTCAAATATAAATTATTAGTAATTTATATTTGTGATTGTACTATTTTAATTATATAAGTTAAATATTAAGTGTTGTACTACTAATTTTGCCTCTTTTGAAATTTTTTCTAGCATTTATCATTATATAAATTAATTAGTGTTAAGATAATTTTTTTAGAATTTTTTGGGTTCTTTTAGGATTGAAAAAAAAAAAAAGACAAAAACGAAAAAAAAAAAAAAGTAAAAAAATAAATAAATACTTCACAATTCCGTCAAATCATGTGGCTCGAAAAAAAACAAAAAAAAAAATCTTTCACAATTTCGCCACATGATGTGGCTTGGAAAAAAAAAAATTGAAAAAAAATAGGGGGTGTAGAATTCTGCCACAGGGGGTGGCGGAAGTAAATTTGAAAAGTCAAAAGTGTGGCATTTTGGAATTTTTTTTTCAAAGTGTGGCAATTGGGTAAAAAAGCCTTATTGTGTTAAACTTCAAATATCAATCGCCCCGTCCATCAAGTGTGTAGTTAACTGATAAATGGATTTTTTTTAACTGGACTTCACTTCACATATAGGTAGGTACAAATATTATCTCAAATCATTTTAATTATAAATAAAATAAGTTTGTCGTTCTTAAAAATACGGTGAATTAAATAATAAGGTAGTTTTCTAAAAAAATGTAGTTTTTCTAATATTAGAGTATCTACAAGAAAATAATATTAGAGAAGCAAATATAATATTAGATTTTCGACAAAAAAAATATAATATCAGAAAATTTCTAATTGAAGGCATCCTAAGAATTTCTATTGAAAATGCATGAAAGAGCTCCACGAGATTTTTGAAAATCTCGTAATCTATATTATAAAGATATTCTTTTATACCAACACTTAATTGTTCCAAGTGTTAAGGGTCTTGGTCCCCATGTAGTCAGGGGTTCGATTCCTGGATCTTGCGCATGGAGAAAATCCGCTAACGACGGTGAAAACTTCGTACTAATATTAAGATAACCCATAAAAAAATATTATTTTTTTGGTTTTGGTTTACAAAGGAGCAAATGAGAATCGAACTTAAAACCTTATTAAAATAAAATTATCCCCTTGTCAATTTTTTTTTTATCACGTGCAAGAAAGGGGAAGAAAACTCAAAAAAAAAAAAGTTGAAAATAGGGTAAAACCGTAAAACTATTCATAATAGATGGTATATCAGGAAATCCAAAAGAAATCCAAGGATAATTTCGGAATAAGACGTATTCACTATAAATTTGTGAACCCTAATTTTTTTCGCTAACACTTTCAGTCTCTCTCTCTGCGGCTAAGCATTTCGAACGACTGACATCCTCCGCTTTCGCTTCTGCTAAGGTATCGTCATCCTTCGGTTCTTTCCTCATTTCTTTCGGAGTTCTTTTTCTTTGATTGCATGATTTCATCAAGTTTAATATTGTGAAATTTTGAATGAATCGTTTGCATTTATAATCTTTGATTTGATTCTTCTGTTGTGTTTTTGTGTTTAAATCATGTAATTTAGTTTGAAAAGTTATGAGCTTTTGATGTTTTAGTTGTATAATAATGTCATTTTAATTGATTTGATTAAAATGGTCTTCATTTTTATTTTGAAATGTTGATAATTATATGATGACATCAGTGACTAGATTTGTATAATTGAACTTTGTTGTTGTTGGATCTTAATTATTATTCTGTATGAATGATTAGAGCATATTTTAGTTTGTTAAAGATGATTATGAATTTGATGTTATTAGCTATAGATGAGCTCTAGCATATTATTTGTATGTGTTTAATTATTATTATTTTGTTAATTAACATGATTTATTTTTTAATTAATGTGAGTTTTTGATTGCCTATAGTTGTGAAGATGTACACATCAAAGAAGAAAATCAGCAAAGATAAGGGTGCTGAGCCATCTGAATTTGAGGAATCTGTTGGACAGGTTATATATTGATTATTATGAACTATTGTTGATTCTTGTTAGTTTCAATTGCGCAAAATATAAAATAATCGTTGTTTAAAATTTGTTGTTGTAGGCTTTGTTTGATCTAGAAAATACCAACAATGAGCTGAAAAGTGAGCTTAAAGATTTATACATAAACTCAGCAGTGTAAGGATGCTTTCTTTGTTGTTTGTTTGAAGGAAGATACACATGTTTTCTCGTTGTCTGATATATCTACTGTTTTCCATAATCTACAGCCAAGTCGATGTTTCTGGCAACCGTAAGGCTGTGCTTATCCAAGTCCCATACAGACTTAGGAAGGGTTTCCGCAAAATTCATTCCAGGCTTGTTAGGGAGCTTGAGAAGAAATTTAGCGGCAAGGTATACATAAACTTATGTACTATCTTTTAACATACTCTATCAATATTTGACAATTTGTGGTGCTCTTATATTTGTCAACTACTCCACTGTATTTCGATCCTTTTTGGAAAGTTTGTGGAACTTTATTTTCTTTTTCATGTTCTTACCCTTTTTATCAAGTTGCAGCGTAGTTAGTTTTATGTCCATTAGCCTGGAGTATAGTTTTATTCATGTTATGCCTGATGCTTCATTTTTTTGGTATACTAATAGACCTTTAACTTGTAGGACGTAATCATTATTGCCACTAGGAGGATTGTTCGCCCCCCAAAGAAAGGCTCTGCTGCTCAGCGCCCCCGCAGCCGCACACTTACTGCTGTGCACGAGGCAATTCTTGAGGATGTCGTATTACCTGCTGAGATTGTTGGGAAGCGTACTCGTTACAGAATTGATGGATCAAAGATCATGAAGGTAAACTATAGTAACAGCCAATTAACTTCCAAACATTACTCCTATTGGTTCAATCAACCAAAACTTGAATATAATGCATCTCAATTAGCTTACTTGTTATATTGCAAAAGAAATTCTCGTGGAATTTGTGTGTGGTAGTATGTTTTTGTTATTATACAATATTATAAAATAGAATAAGAAATCTTTTTAATTGAATTCTTGTGGTCTTAATTGATATAGGTGTTTTTGGACCCAAAGGAGCGTAATAATACCGAGTACAAGTTGGAGACATTTGCTGCAGTTTACAGGAAACTATCAGGCAAAGATGTTGTGTTTGAGTATCCAATTACCGAGGCTTAGGTTTCATGTTTCTCAGTTTTGAGTTTTTTTTCATGAACTGCATATGGTGAATGCTTTTGGTTAAGTTTTGTTCAAGAGTTATGATTCTGAATTTTGTTGACTTGGAAAAAAACTTTGGTCTAGTTTATCAATGTAGCCTATGATGATACATTATTTATTATAGGATCCAAATGACTTATTTCTATATTTTATCAAGTTTCTTGATCTAGAATTGAAGCAAAACCCAAAAGAGCAAGCTTCTTCATAATACACATCAATGTGTTGGACTGTTGGGATAAATGATTTATTGAATCACGATGGATAAGCTTATTATTAAAGATACTTTTTTTTTTTGGCGTTTTCAATGGCCTCAACCTTCCCTGTAGTGCATGATAGTGTCAATTTTTATTTCAGAGATGGTGGTTGGAGTTTTTTAAACCTACTTACTTATAAATAGGAAAACAAAATTCAAGAGTATAAAGAAGTGAGAACCTGAGAGGGCAAACACGTTTGCACAACCCAAAATAAAGACATGTACAAAATGACTTATGCACACATGAGAGAGTTTAAGGAACAATTGTTTTTGTAAGCTTTTCTATATAGGTATGAAGATAATTTATATATGTAAAATAGTTAGGTTTTTTTTCATTTTATTTGATTCAGTCTAACACAAGGGACTCTTTTCCACCAAACATACTATTCCCAAAACGTGACCACACATTCATCATTTACCAACATACTCTTCATTCTCCACGATGAGTTATTGTCAATGAAACTAATTATTCTCAAACTGAATTAGAATTGAAGAGGAAAAGAAGGAAAAAAGGAAAGAAATAATAGATTGAATAAGAATCAATGAGAAAATCTAAAGCAAAAACGATGTATCTATATTCTGTTAAAAACTGCCAACAATCCCCAGTTAAAAAATAACATGTGAAAGATTAAGAAACATAAGTTATTTACTCGAATGGTCCTTAAATCCTTCGCCCTTTGATTGGCCTTGGGGGCTGTGAAGTGAGAACTAGTATATTTCATAGGATTGTGTCGAACTTGACTCAAAAAAAATGTTAGGTTTAGCTCATATAACCCAAACCAATAAATTCGAATATACTCGAGGCATGAAAGATAAAGCGAGAAAGCATGTGGAAGCATAAAACACTATCTCCGTCTATAACATGGGTAAGACTCGAACAAATAAATATGGGAAGGGAGGTTAACAAAAAAGGGCCTATAAAGAGAGAAGAAAAGGAGGACAAAAGATGGTCTCAAAGTGAAAATTTTCTGTGACTGTATCTCACCAAAACACACATATTTGAGTCCTGTCAATAGCACATTGCTAGTAGTAGACCTTCGGATCCTATTTTTTCTAATATGTTTCTGCATAATAGATGAGGCAAATGTGTATTTAACATAAGAGATAATTATAGTGTAATTTAACCATATCTCAATCAAGCGGAGTGTAGTTTGTTAGAATATTAAAAATTAAAATACATCTTTGAAATAATATGAGAGTATTTTTCGAAAGGTCTCGTGTTTAAACTTCATACATACATTTGCTCTTTGAGCCTTCTATATTTTTAAACTTTAAGCACCATCTCCCCACTCTAAATTTTTTTCTACAATAAAAAAGAGAGTATCTTAGATTATTTTGCAGTAACTTAAAATTATATTATTTATTTTTGTTATGACTTGTTCTTGTATATTAAATCAATATTCAGTAATTTGCATTCTATTGGAACCCTAACTTCCTTTATTCAATATTCAGTAATTTGCATTCTATTTTTCTTCAATTTTCTTCTATCTTAACATAATTTTTTTAACCGGTGACCATTTACTTTTATTTTTTTTAAAGATCCTTATTTTTTATTTTTGACAAAAGAAATTAAAGAACTAGTATTATTTAACAACTAAAGTAATAAAATTTGTTATTTTAGGTTGGAGAAATAAATAAAGAAGGTTTTGGGTACATTTTTTCAGTGTTCATTGATTCAACCTTCAGAGAAGAAACCCTTTGATTGAGAAAGAAGAAAAGAAGCAATGGAGTGCGTTTTCGGATTAGTCGGTAATGGTTTTGCTATCGTTGTGGCTGATACATCTGCTGTTCATAGCATCCTCGTTCACAAGTCCAATGAAGACAAGATCATGTTCCTCGATTCACACAAACTCATCGCTGCTAGTGGCGAACCTGGTGACAGGTTTCACTCTTTCATCTTCTTCTTCGATTCGATTTCTAACAACAAGTTTTGATTTTGATTTTGATTTGTTTTCACTTTCAGGGTTCAATTTACTGAATACATTCAAAAGAACGTTGCTTTATATCAATTCCGTAATGGGATCCCTCTCACCACCGCTGCCGCTGCTAATTTTACTCGCGGCGAACTCGCCACCGCTCTTCGTAAGGTATCAAAATACTCTTTTTATTAAGTTTCCTTCTTGTTGACCTAATTTTTCATGGGTTGATTTGATTTAATCTAATGCTATAGACTATAGTTTAATATCTGGATTTAGTTAGTTTTTATGTGAATTGGGAGTTTTTTTTAGTACATAAAAATGTGTATTATTAGTTTAGATTATTCTATAGTTGAAACTCTTTCTTCATTGCAAGATGATAGATATATAAATAAGTAACCCAAAAAAAACTATGACTATTGAAATGGATAGAAATATTCATACCTTGTTTTTTATGCTTCTTGCTAGTGGTGTAGTATAATTTTGGTCTAGGTGATGAGATGAAGATGTTGTTATAAGTTGCGGTTTTTTTTTTTGGATAGGCAAATGATAGTATATCAGTTGTTAATTAGTATTATTCTCCTTTACCGTAGTTTGAACTATAATCTTTTAACAGTAGTTTGAACCCTAGTCTTACTCCTAGCTCAACCAGTTGAGCTACCCATACATGTAAGCTTTTAACCGCAGTTTGATCCCTAGTCTTTTAACTCTTAACTCAACTCAAACCAGTTGAGCTACCCATACTTGTAAGTTGTAGCAAGTAGCTACTACGTCTCTTGGTTTATGCTTGGCTTACCACTCGACTAATCCCTTAATGAACCCCTACATATATACCCAGCATTTTGGTTGAGGAAAGTTTGCTTCTCTTGTTCTGTTTAGGAATCTTAAAGGGCTTTCAGGATTATCATATCATTAGCTTTTTGACACTACAGATTAATATGCAGAATAGGGGTGATTTGTGTGAAAGGAAAAACAAACATTTAGTAAAAGTTGATGCAGTGATAAAATTTGTTGCTTTGATTCAAATGGATATAGAGACATACATATTTGGATCGGTTGTTGGTGAAGGGGAATTTTAGAATGCCGAGTGGATAATTGGAACTGTTGAGTTTGTGTTTTTGCTGTCGTGGAATGTTAGTGGCAGATTGGGTAATAGCCATGTGTGCTACTGTTGTCATGGAGTGGCTGTTGAAATTATTTTATGTAGCAGTGGTGTCTCAATCCATTGGTAATATGTTCTAGTCATGCTTGCTTTAAGTGTGAGAGCAGGAGTTGTTTTTATCATAAGTGGTGATATCCTAATAATTTCTGCTCAATTTTCTCAATTTATATGCCATCACTCTAAGTTATAAGATTTATGTTGTTTTATTTTTTTATAGGACTTTCTGTACTTTCTTTTGCTGCAATCTCTCTTTTTTAAAGGTTCTTTTCACACAGAAAAAACATATCCTCCCACCATGGGTGACTTGACACACTTACCTATCCTGACATTGATCTATAGAATTGTGGAAAAGAATTAAAAGCTTTTGTAAATTCAGTTATTGATATGCTTAAATTTATGTTGTTTTGCTGATATTCATTAGTCGTGTTGCATTGTGTGTATGGATAGTGAGTTTATTTACACACGTGAATTTGGTTTTCTTCAGAACCCCTACTCTGTGAACATCCTTCTTGCTGGTTATGACAAAGAGACAGGCCCATCACTATACTACATTGACTACATTGCAACACTTCACAAGCTTGAAAAGGGAGCTTTTGGTTATGGTTCCTATTTTTCACTTTCAATGATGGACAGACACTTCCATAGTGGAATGTCCGTGGAAGAAGCAATTGATCTTGTTGATAAGTGCATTTTGGAAATCAGATCAAGGTTGGTTGTGGCACCACCAAACTTTGTTATTAAAATTGTTGACAAGGATGGTGCAAGAGAGTATGCGTGGCGTGAATCCGTCAAGGACACTCCTGCTTCAGCTTGAGTTAATCCTGTTGTTCCTTATCTTGATCAAACTTCTTTACTTTTGCCCGTGTTTAATTTACTATTTCAACATTTTGTTTTCACTTTATCTTAGTGGTTTTGAGATATATCTGAAAACCATGGTCTCTAATGGTTGAAAGTAAGACAATTTGTTGTTTGAATTAATATGTATGACTAGTTCTACTCATATTTGTGACAATGCATGAAATAGGCTTAGAATTTAATATACCTCAAGCAGGTAATTTCGAAGATTGAAAGGGTTGACTAGTGCTCGAAGAGGAAAGGTCGAGTGAAAATGAAAGAAGCCATTTATGTTTATGCACATGTTTCTAATTATGTGAACTACAATAGAATGTTTTTACAAATAAATTGTCCACTGCATAAAACCAGATATAGCAGTATTAGCCTGCGAATGCTGTTTCATATTCTATTCAGTTACATGAACACATCAATTCAAGAATTCCAGAAGCATATCACCGTCCACGCAAACAACCTATTAGACCAAATCAAACATCCAAAAATAGTATGCAATACTTATATAGCTCCAACAATGGGTCATATTTCACAAGTATGGAGCTTTTTTAGCTTTAAAGGTCTATACAAATTTACTTGAGCGTATTTAAATCATCATATTTATGTTTAAATAGTTCAATGAAATTAAACTCTATTTTAATATTTAACATAACATTTTAGTGAGAAAATTGATTTTTAAAACCGTACCAAACCGAAAAAAATTGATTTTTATGATTCGGATAAAAAACCGTACCAAACCAATTGAAAATCGATGTGGTTCTTGGATCAAATTTTAAAAACCGATTAACAAACCGAATCAAACAAATATATATTATTAAATATTTTTTACAAAATATATATTATTATTATTATTAAGTTAATTTTTTTAGGTAGCTCACATCTATTAAAAAACAAAGGGAAAAATACATTAATCTTCCATGAGCTTTGTGTATATGTCACTAACACACCCTCTATTTTATGACTTGACAGAGACCTCCCCTGACGTCAATAACTGTTAAGTCTCTGTTAAAAAAAAACTCTTTTTTTTAATGGCAAATTGTTAGTTGTTAGTATATTACATTATATGTTAGTTTTTCTCCTTGATAAGACTTGAGTCTTGAACCTCTAACTCCTTTAACGCTCAATTCAACCAGTTGTGCTACCCCTCACACCCCATTAAAAAAAATGACATATCTTTCATTCTCGTATTTGTTGTTTTCTGGAATGGTGTTTCTTCTGTCCCTTCATATCCCAAGTTAGCGCATTCCCAAAAATAAAACAGGCACAACTACGTGTAAAAAATATCTTGCATACTCACATCACAATACAAACCTTAACTTAGAAACTCTCAGACGCAGTCTACTCACAGTAACAACTGCAAAAAAATCTCACACTACTCTCAGTTCTCATATCTCAATACTGCGCAAACAACACAACACTCTCATGTTGCTCTGCTCTCATATATTTCATCTCAAACTCTCAAAAAACGGTAACTTCTCATGTCAAGCGTTGCCGGAATACGTCTTACTAGTGGTGAAGTTAACATTGACGGGATGACAACTTGATATGCAAGAAGCATTGACGATTCAAGTGAGAATAAACTTGAAGTTTTATTTTTGTTGTACTTTATTATTTGAAAAACTTATGAACTTAATTTCAATATGATTGTACTATGTATTTGATGAACATATAGGAAAAGAATTGCATTTTGTATATGAAGAAATTATTTGATGAATTGTAGTTTGTATTTGATGAACTTATAGGAAAAAAATATATCGGAAAAAAATGCGCTATAAAACCGATTAAAGTATCCGACCAAACCGAAGAGTTTGGTTCGGATTCATTTTTGAAAAACACTAAAAGCCGAACCAAACCGAACCAATCGAGAGTTCATTGGTTCGGACATCGGATTCACTCGAAACCGATCAAAACCGGTCTAATTACACCCCTACATATAGGAAAACAATTAACTAGCATGCCACGCGTCTGCCTGTGTCTAACTTAATTGTGCAGTTACTACTGTATTATTTTAAGTAGAAATTAAGGGCAATCTTGAAAAGTCATGTGTCCTCTTTATCTATTAGTGAAAGGTAAACTTGTAATTATGAAAAAGTCACCCTAGACTTATATATCATTTTTATATATACGGTATAGATTAAAAAAAAAAAATCAAAATTTAGAGTAAAATTTGGAGTGTTTGGTACAGTGACGTGTGAATGCGTCAGCAATGGAAGTTGAAAACCATTTATTTACGATGATGATGATTCGAACGAACCATTTGTTTCCTTAGGCTAAAAGTAGTGTGAGAGAGAGAGAGTTCAGTCTCCACTCGTCACTTTGTTGGGTTTTTTCCTTACAAAGAAAGAATCTGTAAGCATACTCAAAACCCTCTTTTTTTTTTTTTTCTTTCTCTTTTTTGCAAATGTGTTTTTTTTTCATACACCCTATTCATGATTATTGATTATTGCAAGTTCTGATTTCAATTGTTTCTTCACCATATCTCCGTTTAGGTTGCGTTAAAAGAAAAAAAAAAGTGTTTTTTTTGGGTATTTATTTATAGGTAGCATTGCAATTTGTGACATTATGTTTTATTTTAACAAGACTATAGTACCATCTTGTGTACCATGATTGTGTGGTTTAGGTTACACCGTCCAAAACAAAGGTTTATGATTTAGTTTCTGTGTGTGTGTTTTGTTTTTTTTCATTTATGTTATTAACAGTGTCGTTATAGAGCATAATATCAGAGCGGATTTAGGGTATTGTGCGGTATGATTTCTTGTAGCTTCTGTGATGGTCAGTATTATGGATGGTTTTTTGCACGAGAAAAGGCCGTAATGGTAAAATTGTTTGAAAAACTCGGCATTGTTAATTCACAACCTGTTTGACACAATGCTTTTAAGAGACTTTCCGACCATGGCCTGAAGTTTTCCTGCGGGCTCCTTCTCGTGTAGGGGGGAGAAATATAAGAAGAAACACGAGAGGAGATGTGCAGCATTGGCAAGTTAGGTTGTGGCAATAGGAGATCATAAGATGTTGTACACGTGCGGCATTAGTTTTTAGGGTTTGGCATTATGGGCATTTTTAAAAGTCCAATGTTGGGTCCAAAGTCTCATTAATGTAGAATCTTTTCTCTCTTCGGGTCTTTCCATTAGCGACAAATTTTTCCTTAATTTTAAAAATATTTGAACAGCGGCCATCTCACAACACGCCACGCTATACCATTGTCTCAATTTCATGTTTGGCCGCTCTTCGTTGCAATCTGGGATTACAACATAGGTCTTAGAGCACGATCCTCTCCTGCTATTGTTAGTTAGTTAGTAAAAGAAGAGAATTTGGATTCATTTTATGTTTTTAATTTTTAATTTACTCTAAAGGGGAGCCAACCCTATTGGGTTTTTAGCTTCTCTTCACTTTCTCATATGTTTTTTTGCTTTTGCTGAAAATCTTATTCTATGCATATTTTATTCATATGGGGGTGATATTTTGTGCAGAGCTGAAACTTGGGAGGAGTACACAAAATTTTCGCAATGAGTACTGTCGGATACAGGTCAGATGAGGAATGCTGCTCTGTCATAGGGGAAAAGGCTGAAATTGGATTTCTAGATTTTGAGGAAGAGAGATCTGTTTGCAGTTACGCTCCTGATGACGGGGCTCCGGTAATCGTATCTGTTCCATTTGCATTTGTGAATGGGAAGCCTCAATCGGTATCTGTTGGAGATACTGCTGTGGAATTAATAACCATCAATAATACTACTGATGAACCCGTGGACCTGTGGAGTGTTCATATTTTTGCCTCAAACCCTCCAGACTCTTTCACTCTTTCTCTCACTGAGCCTCCACCGGAAAATTCAAATGCTGAGAGCTTTATAGAATCTTTTAGGGTGGAAGACAGGATGCTTCAGCCTGGCGAGATCTTAAAAATATGGTTGTCTTGCAAGACCAAAGACATGGGCATGTACTCATCTGTTGTGTATTTTGACATTGGAGATGAGAAAATTGAAAGGGTGGTTTTCCTCTTAGTTGAAGACAAGATCTCAAAATCTCTGATTTCGAACAGACCTTATTCAAAAGGAAGGAGGAAAGACAAATTTGTTGTAGATGCTTTTGTTCCTGGCGCACGCCCTGCAGGGAAGACAAATCGGAAATACGTAAATAGGCTCCCAAGATATGACGTTCCCAAGGATATTAGACTCCTGCTTGAGGACAATCAGGTCCCTCAAGTCATTGAAGAGGGTCTTACAAAAAGGAGTTATGCGCCTTATTTCAAAACACTAATAATAATGGAAGAGATACAATTAGAGGTAATCTTATTTGTTTTTTATTAATGAAAACTAAAATTAGAGTACAAGCCTGATATGTGTTTCTAATATTTGTTTGCGGTTTCTGCTTTCAGGATGATATGAGGACTTATGATATGGAATGTATAACTATGCGAAGGAGAGGAAATAATTTTTTGTCCATGGAGGTTCCTGGGCTTGCTGAGAGAAGGCCATCACTGGTGCATGGGGATTATATCTTTGCCAAGCTGGCTTCTGAACAGGACCAAAATTCTGCACCTATTTATCAGGTTTGGTTCTTATTTTGTTTGCATAGTACCTCATGGCATTCCTCATTTGGATAAATCAACTCTCCAGCTTTGTTGAACTGAAATTTGGTCCCCAAACCTAATCATCAGATGCATATACTGTAATTATTTACATGTTTGATCTCTACTTACTGAAGCGTTACAAAAAGAGTTTAATCTGTATGGTAGTTAAAATTCTGATTTGAATTGTTAACTCCCACAATTTTATGATTATGCTTTCCCTCAGTGATGATAAATATACACAGCCCAATTTTGGTGGAATCGGGTAGAATCACCCACGTCAATTGTTGAATTTTATAATCTACGGTCTTTGAAATGTTTTTGCGATTATCCGTTGACACCTGGTGTCAAAGTTAATTTTGACACCAAATCTGGTCCATCAATTTTAACTAATCTAATGGTCTATGTTTACTCATTAAATATGCTCATGTAGGGTGAGTTAAGTTCAACCCAAAACTTAAGGGTATTTTTGAAGAAACTACCAATTGAAATTACAGGTCTGTATATGTGATCTTTAGAGTAGATGAATCCACTGCTGTCTGTATGAAGTGCATTCTTCTATTCATTGATTTTGGGTATCTTTTATTTGTCATAAAAATGTAAATTACTTTCAATCAGTATAAAAATGTATTTACAGTCAGGATCCTGCCCTTTATGCAAAAACTAAAATGTTATTTTTAAATTTCTGCAGGGATTTATTCACAGGGTTGAGGCTGATGAGGTCTATTTGAAGTTTGATCCTGAATTTCACCATTACCATAGAGATGAAGATCTCTACAATGTTCACTTCACGTACAATAGGATCAATATGAGAAGGTTATATCAAGCCGTTGAGGCAGCAGAAAACTTAGGAACTGACTTTCTCTTTCCATCTTCATCCAGAAGAAGGTGCATTAAAACCACTAATCTGGTTCCCATATCTGGTTCTTTAAATGAGGAGCAAATGTCTTCAATAAAAATGATTTTGGGTTGCAAAGGGGCACCACCTTATGTGATTCATGGGCCTCCCGGTACGGGGAAGACTAAGACAATAGTGGAAGCAATCCTCCAGCTCTACCAACATCATAAGAATACTCGTATTCTTGTCTGCGCCCCCTCAAACAGTGCAGCAGACCACATACTGGAGAAACTCCTTGCTGAAAAGGATATTGAATTTCGTGAAAATGAAGTATTTAGGCTCAATGCCACAGCCAGGCCTTATGAGGATGTAAAACCTGAATTTCTTCGCTTCTGCTTCTTCGACGAGATGATATTTAAGTGTCCCCCGGTCAGTGCCCTCAAGCATTATAGGATTGTGGTATCCACATATATGAGTGCCTCTCTTCTTTTTGCAGAAGATGTTGCCCGTGGTCACTTCTCTCACATTTTCTTGGATGAGGCTGGCCAAGCTTCAGAACCTGAAACCATGATCCCTATTGCTCATCTCTGCAGAAGAGACACTGTTGTTGTTCTGGCTGGAGACCCATTGCAGTTGGGCCCAGTAATATTTTCCAAGAAAGCTGAAGAGTATCAATTGGGGGTTTCTTTCTTGGAACGATTGTTTAAATGCGAGTTATATGGCAGCAGAGATCCCAATTATATAACAAAACTTGTTAGAAACTACCGATGTCACCCAGAAATTCTATACCTCCCTTCAAAGCTGTTCTATGATGGGAAATTGATGGCATGTAGAGATCCCACAACTTTCACAATGACTGCAGAATTTCTCCCTAATAAGGAGTTCCCTGTTCTTTTCTTTGGTATCCAAGGATGCGATGAAAGAGAAGGGAATAACCCATCATGGTTCAATCGAATTGAAGTAAGCAAGGTTGTAGAAACTGTTAGGAAGTTGATAGCTGGTGGCAAAATAGGAGAAGAGGATATTGGCATTATAACTCCATATAGGCAGCAAGTGTTGAAAATAAAACAGACACTTGAAAATCTAGATATGCCTGATGTCAAAGTTGGCAGTGTTGAGCAATTTCAAGGACAAGAAAAAGATGTTATCATTGTATCAACTGTTCGATCAACAATCAAACACAATGATTTTGACAGAGTTCACTGTCTGGGATTTTTGAGCAATCATAGAAGGTTTAATGTGGCTATAACCCGTGCTATATCATTGCTGGTTATAATTGGGAACCCCCATATTATATGCAAGGTACTGCCTTTTATTTAACAAACCATAACTTGATTTTAATATTAATTATTTTTCTGATCAACTTTATGCTGTGAAAAGAACATTTTTTAATATCCTTTCATTGATTGCATTGTTTGTAAGTCAAAGCGTTCTACCACTAAGGTGGTACTAGTTTAATCTGTTTTATTTTTATGCTGTAATGGTAAAAGGGGATGCTTGTCATTGTAGTATTACTGCTTTCTACATTAACTAGTCAGTTTGTCTGTTTAGCCTTATAATTATGATTATTCTGATAACCTTAGTTGTTTATGAAATCATTCTTCACTTGTAATTTTTGGCAGGATGATCATTGGAGCCAAATGTTATGGCATTGTGTGGACAATTCATCCTATCTGGGTTGTGCTCTTCCAGAAAGGATAGAACGTTACGAAGAGGACGTTGGAGAGAACTCTGGCTTTGGCTTCAATGAAGATAACTCATGGCCCTCTAACAATGGAGAATCTGGTCAAGATGGCTGGAACTCATACCCCTCTAACAATGTAGAATCTGGTCAAGATGGCTGGAACTCATACCCCTCTAACAATGTAGAATCTGGTCAAGATGGCTGGAACACATACCCCTCTAACAATGTAGGATCTGGTCAATATTCTTTCCAGTCAGAGCTCCCTAAACCTGACACCAATGAAGATGAATGGTCTGATGGCTGGAAGTAGTCCAACACATCGTACTATGGCCTCTTGACATTAATGTTTATACTCTTTTTTTGTAATAACTAGTTTATGCTGACCTATCCCGGTTTATATCCTCTATGCTGCTAAGTTTATTATGAATGGTGAATAGAGAAAAAGAAAATAGGTGGAATTTTTATTTTTTAAAAAGTTGATCTAATACAAACATTGAATCTGGAGGTATTGATTAATTAGATGATGTTAAACTCGTAACTTGATTATTTGTTGTCGACAAGTTTTCTGGTATTTATCTAACTTATGGAATTATTGCAAGGAACAAATGGTGCATGCAACTTTTACTATGCAATTTGCATTATGAAAAGGACCCTCTACCCTACTCAAAGAGGGAAAAGTCTGTAATGTAATAGAAACTCAAGCTTTCAACTATACATGCCATTAAGATACAAGATGATGACAGTAATGAAAACTAGTTAAAAGAAATTTTTTTGAGCACTAAAAGTAGAGAGTGTTGAGGAGTGGGAGTGTGACAAAAAAGATGGCAAGTAATTGAGAGAGTAGCAAAGGCTTGTAGTATCCATCACCAATGAGTGTTGAAGTTGAACCATTCAACGTTGTCCCTGCTCCCTTGTCATTGCGGGGTACCTTTTTCCCTCCTGCACCACTGGTCACTGTCCCTGTTTAAGTACATTCATTATGTCATTGTCAATTTTCATTTTAATAATTAAAGGAAAGGATTTCTAAGGTATTATTGAAAAATCAACCTTGTTCTTTGAATCATAAATTATCATTTGATAAAAGAATATATAGAAAAATATATTGACAATGATATACTAATTGAGATGCATGCAAATTTTGACAATGATATACTAATTGATATACCTTTTTGTGATGCATGCAAATTTTTCTAATATATATTATGAAGAAAAAAATAGTTTTGATATTAAAATCCCTCCATTTTTTTTTTGACAGAAAAATCCCTACATTCTTAACTTAATATATGTAATGTTTTTTCCTCTGTAAACTCGGCATCCTCAACGTATAAGAGTCATCTCACTAAGCATTCTTGAGTTTTTTTATATATGAAAAAAACATTTAAACTAATTTTAAAGCTTGTTATTAGTCTTATTATTTTTAAATAATAAATATATAGAAAAACTAGCATAATTTCTTATGATAAAATGACACTTATTATAAAATGATGCTTTTTAAAGCATATAAATTTACAAATAGTTGGTTAATTAACAAATATAGTTCACTAATTGGCCTAAAAATAAGTATAGAAATTCTTCAATTTGTTACGTACCTATAGCTATAAGCTTCCTAATACATTTTTATTTTAAAGAAGCTACCTAATAATAACTGATTATGGTGACTAATCCTTAATTATGAAAATCTTGAACAAAACAAAAGTAGAAAACTGAAAATAAACAAAGCACCTGTTCCTGAATAATTGACGGGATTCAGAAGAATATCGGCGCTGCCGAGAGGCGGAAGAGCCGGTGATTCTGTAATAATGTGAATTCAATTCAATTTCAATTGAATCATCGAAAGAGTTAAACGAAAAGAAAGAATGATGAATGAAGAACGAACCTGCGCAGAGAAAATTGAGAGAAGAGGTAGTTGGAGGAGGCGAGAGGCAGAGAGATGAGAGTGAGAGGAGTCTTGTTGAATTGAGAGGAAAGCCGAGGAATTGTTCATCACGGAGGAGATAACAGAAACAGAGAGAGTTAGGTGCGAACGACGATGAGAAAGCGTCGCAGCATTTGGTGGAAGCTGTTTCCGTGAGGTTGTTTGGAGGAGATGAAACGTAAGAAAGACACGGTGAGAATAGAATTAGTTGATCGGTGCATGATGAAGGTGGTGGTGGTGGTGGCGCCGCCGCTTCTGTAACGGCAAAGATAGTGAGACTTAGCATGAAGTGGAAGAAGAAGATGGCGTTTTCCATGGCTAAAGAAACCGTTACGAATTTGGCGGGAGAGAAACAAACTCACAGTGAATTCTCACAATTGCCCTTTTATCTTCATCAGTGATTTTTTAATTTTTTTTTTAACGAGAAACTTGTCACGCTGGAAATGTTGAAACGGTCAAAATTAATAATTAATTATTAGTGTTAATATCTTTGACCTTAAAAAAATAAATGTTGAATTGATGCTCGGTGTGAATCAATTCATAAGTACTCTCTAATCTTATGAATTAATTCATTCTGCTTTTACTTGATAAAAACACGTCCCTTTTCAAATCCTAATTGATTATTAATAAGTCCTTTTAAGCTTCATGACTTCTAAGTATAATTTTAACCATCAAAACACTTATAAGATAGGGAATGAGAATCCTAACCCAAGTGTTATGGTATAGGTTCCTCTTTTGGTTGATCATAAATATGACATTGTAAAAAACACGTCCCGTTGGTGCACTGAAACGACGACATATATGTTTATGTGTAAAATCAGAGGCTTGCTAGCTTTTCAAACATCAGACCTCTCTGTTTATAGAGGTTTGAAAAGAGGTTTTTTCGTAGTAGTTATCAAGTAGTGGGGAAGTTACGAGAACATAGAATCATGTCTTGGATGAAAGGAGATGATGGTTGCCTCTTCCTCGGCTATTAAGCTTAAAGGTCTTTAATTGTACATGCCGAGGTAAAGGTATAGTGTGTCGATATGGAGAAACTTTTTATGACAGTTCAATTTTGTAATGGTTAACTCAACAGTATAATGTTAGCCATATACGTTGATATGGCTGACTCAACAATTTTTTTGACGGAATAAGAGTAAAACAAAATTAATTAATTTTCAATGCACACATATTACATTACATAACAATACAAATGTCTTTGGAATTGATAAATACCACCCCCAATGTGGGTCCAAACAATCTGAGCCAAATCCCCCTGCAATATAGTCACAATACTGCAACATCCTATTGATTTGGTACATTAAAATCTAGGATATCAAAGAAAGCAGCCTAGTAGTGTTTTAAAACAGCAAATCCAAATACAATGGCCACAACAGATGATAGGAGACTGTAAGATGATGATCCAGCAGACGATGGAGTCAGATTGGAGCGGCCACTTCCCGGTGTTGCAGATGGGATATCAGGATTCGCTGACGGGGATAATGGAGAAGTTGTCTCAGGCTGTGGTGCCTGAGATGGTGTAACTGGTGATGGGAGCACAGAAGAAGCTGCTCAAAGAAGGAAAAAAAAAAAAGGTGACATTAGTATCAAACTTGAAAAGCTGCTGTACTCAACTATCAATATCATATGTATGCAAGACTGAACATTTTTGTGACACTATAAACATGGTTATAAATTGCAGTTCAAATTGTGATTTGCAACCGCAATTGCCAATAGGTTATCGAGGCCTTGATTACTGCATATTGACCGCAGTAGCGGTCGCATAGAAGCTTGATTTTTCACATTTCCAAAAATCGTGACAGAAGAACAACCATGACCACAACCACAATTTAGAATCTTGACCGTAAGTAAGAAGTACCTTGAGGACTAAGAGATGGAGCAGATGCAGGGGAAAGAGACGGCCCGAGAGACGCCGGTCCTGGAGCAGGAAGTGGTGAACCTGAGGCTGCAGAGAACAGCAGATGTTATGTTAGCCTCATTGAGAAATAGATTAGATTAAAAATAATATTATAAAAAACATTAAAAAAGAAAGAGTTAAGATTGATGAAAGGGTACTTTTGCATTGAAGTGGAACACCAGGCAAGTTACAAGCACGAGGAAGAGAGATAGCTAAGGTTCTGTTGATTGGTAATGTAAAAGGAACATTACCGGTGACAACGAGACACAAACAATCCTTGCTTCCACTTGTGAGGGTCTTGATGGAATTGCAGCAATCAGCAGTGGGCGAGGTGCCATTGCCACTGCTATTTGTGAGGAAACCCATGCAAGGGCTGATGGAAGTGCTTATCATTGATATGTTACATGGCGTTGTGATTTGGGCATAGGCCGGTGCAGCCATGATCATAGCCACGGCGAATAGCACAGCTAGGCGACAAAGAGATGTGAAATGCTCCATGTATGTTTATGCTATGAAAGTGTTGAAAGTTTTGGCTTGTTGGTCTGGCTAGGAATTTGAATAATGAAGAGATTTTTATGTGTTTAAGAGTAAAGAAGAAAATGAGTTTGTGAGTTTGATGGTTGGGAATGAGGAATGTAAGGGAAAGGAATTTTATAGATAGAGTGGAGGAGAGAAAATAATAGGTGGCTACGAAGTTGGTTTAAAAGCACAACAACCTTAACTAACCTAGATATGAAAATTTTAAAGAATGCAACATTGGCATTTTGATAGACCTGTGACTCCTATTGAGTCTCCATTTTAACTGAGCAGTTTATGCATCATAAGTGACGTGAAATATCCTAGCTTGTTATGTTGTGACAATATTATTGGCTTATTTGATCATTAACCAGTTGGTAAATGTCAAGTCAAATCATTCTTTATTAGGTCAGTTGCCCTGGTGGATAACCAAATCATGGTAGCAATTTTCAATTCACTTCCTTGCAGAGGCCCCTTCATAATTTTTTTAATTCATTAGGCCTATATTGGATATAACTTCTATTAGATTTTGCCATTCCCATTTAGAGGGTATTATTGATTTTATTTTAATAAAAGTATATAGGCAGATGTTTAGAGATTTGAATCAAATTAATTGTATCTCTAAATTTCAATTTAACAAATGTAATTTTCAAGACAGGTTATACCTTACTCTGCTTTTTTCGTTTCAATCTAACTGGTGTAGACCTTATAATTATGTATGAAAACGTTAATGAAATTTTCCTTGTATATGTTGGCTGTATAAACTCCCCTAAGACCAAGACACGTACTCCGTTTCTTCTCAAGCCAATATTTTCAAAGTCTTCTGCGTTGAACACAAAATAATGCTGTCATAAACACATAATAGAGGTCACTTAACCTCAGATGCCAAAAGTTGGTAACCTGTTTAACCGACTTGTCTTTATTATATATTTAATTTAATATATAACTCAAGGTCCCCATAATCCAGGTTTGAATACCTTATCATAAAGAGATTGCCACTAAATACCAAATAGATCTCGTTAGATAGTAGGAGGAGTTGTTCAACCACATCAACTTACTATTGTCAGCTTCTTCCCTCCTTGCTCTACAAAAAGCCTAGACCTCGTTCTTCCAAAACCATCATTGTCTTCACAGAGTATACAAAGGTCTTTAACAAAAACAAGAATATACGAAGTTTTCCAACACATCTGCATAAAACAATTCAAATGGCACACAGAGAAATGAACATGGGTTTGGTTTTGGTTGTAATGGCAATGTTGTGTGCAGGAGCTGCAGCACAATCGAGTTGTACAAACGTGTTAGTCAGCCTGTCACCTTGTCTTAACTATATCACAGGGAATTCCTCAACCCCGTCTTCAGGATGCTGCTCAAACCTTGCCAGTGTGGTGAGTTCACAACCTCAATGCCTGTGTCAGGTTCTCGGCGGGGGTGCATCGTCACTGGGAATCAGCATTAATCAAACTCAGGCTCTTGCCTTGCCTGGTGCTTGCAAGGTGAAAACCCCACCCACCAGTCAGTGTAATACTAAGAATGGTAAGAGAATAAAATTTCTTTGAAATATGCATATACAACATTAAGTATGAATATCGAGCCTTGAGATATACTATGCAAATATCTACCATTATACTATATATAAGGACAACGAATAGAAACTATAAGAAAACCTATATACTTCCACTCCCTTATCTAAACTGTATCTTTCTGCTAACTCACAATATATGTTTTTGTTAACAGCTGCTTCCCCAGCAGACTCACCAGCAGGAACAGAGGCAGAGTCTCCAAATTCAGTTCCATCAGGTACTAACACATTGGGGAATTGATTTAGTTATACTTCACAGCTTGATTATCCAATTTGAACTTTGTCGATATTAACCAAGTTGAAATTCACTTGCAGGAACCGGATCTAAATCCACTCCCTCAACCGGTGATGGATCATCCAGTGGAAATTCAATCAAGCTGTCAGTTCCTCTGTTACTTATATTGGCCGCAGCATATGCTTCAGTTTTCTGAACACGCTGATTCTTCAATCAGTTGGCTTCCTATTTGAAATGCTATTTTTTTGCTTGTTATTACCGATTGTTGTTGTGTAATCATATATATTATCAAGGTCCCTTGCGCTGAAGGGTTCAGTCTATTCATTTTGTAACCTCTATTGGGTTACATGATTTGTATTACGAGAGGCTTTGTCCTCTCCTTTATCAATAAAACATGGATTGAGATTTGTAGTGTGCCATCACGGTCTTTATTAACAAGGACATCATTGAATTCTAACCCCGGCAAGCAAAAATAAAATATAAAAATTGGCGCGGTAGCACAGTACTTTACAGCACTATGAAAGACAATCATGAATCAATTACCAAACTGTTCAATGTAACTGAGTTTATTTAACATATCAGAAATAACAACTTCCAAATCCCTCTATCATGGATATTTTCCAACAATTTTAACAAAATAATGATTGATTACGCAATGGAAGACTGGCTCAGAAACCACTAATCAGAAGGAAATATATGTCAAGTTTTCATTCTAATTCTAATTTGAAGATTGGGACTCACAGGAAGCATGCTAGAATATCTTGTGATTGTGAAGCTTCTTCATTTAACAGTTACGGCTTACCTTAATGAATATCATGTGGGTAGCCGAAGCAAAGTAAAAAGTAACTAAATCTAAAGGTAATCTTCGGCCATCACCATGAATTTGTCATGATTAATGAGTAAGGACACTGACTTCCACCCAGTAGAAATAGACCAAGTATCTACAAAGCCATTAGCCCAGAATTTTCTGTTTATTTTCTAGTACTAAACTATCTTCTTAGCAATAGAGAAGTTAAGAGAACAGAAATAAAATTTCATTTACACATTAATGATCAACCCTCCCAAGAGTTAACAATTACGAACTGAAGCCAAAATAACAGTTCCTACATTCAAGTAACTGCTTATCAAGGTAAGAGCATTTGACCTTCCATAAAACACAGGCTTCAATTATGGAAACCCTATGCAGTGGCAATATCAAGCTAAACCAATGAATAATTAGTGCATCTACTCAAGTAAAAAAGGGAGAGAAAAAAAGTGGTGGACGAAAACTGCATAACAAAGAAACACAAAATGTACAGCCACATATGGATGGACATCTCTCAAACAATGTCTGATGAAGACGGGAAAAGATTAAATGACCGGGCATGAAAGCAACAGAGAAACAAATCAAAAACAAATACTTTGAAGAACATCCTAAAACTCATTCAACAGATTCTAAATTCTACAATTACTGATGAAAAACAGAAGTTCAAGCAATGTCAAATGTTGCATGAAAATTGATCTTATAAGGACGAGAACTTTGGCAGTATAAATTTAGAGACACCTAACAACTCGAGAATCTCAAGAATTGGTTACAATTTAAAAGTTTCCATCAACTATATGGTACAATAGCATTTTAATCTTTGGCGCATAAAAAGGATATCAGTGCCAGAACAACCCTAATTTTACAAAATACTATCCATAAAATTAGGAACTACTTATCTAATATCTTCCAATAAAACATCACAAGACACCAAAATTGTAATATTTGGATACAAGGAGTTCGAAATCGAAATTACGTACATTGATCTCTAAATATGGTACAAATCAAGAATGTGATCGTGAGCGTACAAATTCTTCTAGTCTATCCCACACCTCCAATGCTGCAGCCCTGTCTTGATGCCGCTTGTTCTTACTAATCTGCAATCAAGTTAAAAAAGTATGGTTAGAGTGGAGTGCAAGATAAAAGCTGAAAAAACAGGAAGACACCAGAGCAGTAGGTTGAACAAACAACCCACCGATATAATCTTCACATTCCACTGTTTCACAGTCTTTGCTGACTCTATACTATCATCTTCAAAACGCATAAAAAAGCCAGTAACTGCAACAATTTGAAAGTGGCAAATACATTACAATTACAATGAGCAAAGAAAGTTGTAGCTTGAATTTTGAAAAACAATCGAAATAAAATGGAAAAATAACTGACTTTTATTGAAAATTTCGACATGGTCCTTGAAAGGCCAATCCTTGAACTGCCAGTCTTTCCCCAGGACAAAAACAGCAACAACACGGTCCCAATCCTCGGGCTTAAGTGCAGCGGGCTTATCCCTAACTTCATAAGCAGTAACAGCTCTATCCCTACTAAGCTTCTTCTGAACAGTAACACAATCAGGTCTAGCACCCTTCATCTGCTTAACCTTAACATCAGTAGGTATATAAATCCCATCTTCCAAAAACTCCTTAACATTATAGATAGTAATAAGTGTCTGAAAAGCACTAGGAACCAAAATAATAGGAACACCTTCCCCAATTTTAAGATGCATTTTAGGTTTAGGAGTTTGATCATATCCCATTTCATCACCAAAATCATCAGAACTACCCATCAATCGACTCTTTGCAACTAGACCATCTTTCCTCTGATGAGACTCCATCCTCTGACGCTCCTCTTCGCGCTTTGTAGCCGCGACAAGAACACTGTAGAAATCACGATTCTTACACTCGAGTAGCGATTCACGATCCTTGAGAGGCTTCTCAGCAGCTCTGATCATGGAGATGAAATCCAACGGTGGCACTTGGACCTCCTCAACGATTTGATCTGAATTGGGAAGTTGAGAGGGTTGTTGTTGTTGGTTGAGAGAGGTAGGATCTTCGGAAGGGTCTTCAGGGAGATATTCAATGGAATCGGTGGTGGAGAGAATGCCTTGAAGGTAGTTAAGGATAGGTTTACGATCGGGGAGAGTGACGGAGGGGATACCGAGAGCTAAGGTGTTTTGGAAATACTCGGTGTGTTTGAGGTGGTGGTTTTTGATGTAATGAACTAGGGTTTCGAGTGTGTAGCGGTTACCTTTGGTGGAGCGATAAGCGGTCTCAAGAGAGCAAGGGAAAGTGTATTCGTCGCCGAAACGGAAGTCGGTGTTGAGACGGACTATCTTGTCTAGTTCGCCTCTCATCGTAAAATCTCTCAGAAGAGTCAGTGGATCCATTCTCATTCTCATCGGATTCATATTGTCTCTGCACCGTGCGCCACCACACAACCGCCCGACTCAAACAAACTCTTGCTTCTTTTTTTTCGGTGAGTAACTCTTGCTTCTTTTTAATTCTTTTCGTGTTATTATATGCTAACCTCACCTTACGGTATATCATATCATCACGCCCCACATTCCATAATTTTTCATCTCTAACCACCATTTTATCAAATATTATATAAGTTGCCCTCTTTCCTTTCCTTTTCTATCTTTTGTTCATAGATATCTATTCAATGAAAAATAAATTATAAAATTTTAGATATAAAAATAATAGAGATGTTCTAAGTCTATCCAATTTGGTCAGAGCTAACATTTCCGCTATTCTTATTAAGCTTGATTGGCTTCATAACGTCCACCATCTCCGCATAAAACTGGTATGTATCAAGAATCTATAAAATGGTTTTTTTGCTTATAATAGTGTCCGGCTAAGTGTGTGTAAATTGCTATTTCTCGCACTTGAAAGACTAAATTGATAGACTTTTCACAAATAACTTCGCATCCTATTATGTCTTGCAGTGGTGGACCGATTGTTTACCTGGCATGTTTAACAATTTAACCCATATGGAGCTTATATTCGACATTCGCTGTGCCTATCCATCAGGGTTGTTCAAGTGGGAGTGGCTGATAAAACTTCTTCAAAATTCCCCCAAGCTACAAACTATCATCATTGATGAGGTTTTTAACATTAGGCATTGCCTATTTTAATTTTAAGTTAAGTTGTACTTTGATACATTTTTGAAAATTTTAATTGTGTATAATTTTCAGGTTTTTACAGTTTACAGTTACGGTGATAAAGAATGGAAGAACCCAGAAATCGTTCCAGGATGCCTTTTATCTCATCTTACAACATGTTCACTTAGAAATTACAAACGCACAAATTGCGAGTTTCAATTTGCAAAATATATAATGCAGAATTCAAGAGTACTAAATAACATGACGATTCAAAGTGCCAGAGTAGATACAAATATAAAGCTCCAAATGTTAAAGGAGTTATCTTTGTGCCCAAGGAATTCAGCCACATGTAAACTTTTATTTATTTGATTGTTAATGGATATTGGATAGAGCATATGTGAAATAGCTCTAATCTTTAGAAAGACATGACCTGTATCTTAAGGAGAAATATCTTAACCTGATTCTAGTGAAAACAATGTGGATTTTCTTTCTTTGGGTAAGAAGGAAATGAGTTTTGATCATTCATCTCCCTCCTCTTTTCAACTCCTGTTACATGTTTGTGCAAAAGTAAATTGTGATAATTTTATAAAGTCCTAAAAGAATATACAAAATGTTGTATTCAGTTTAGATTTTGCAGTAAATTATGTTTCTTCTTTTACCAATAAGTACCAATTGTCTTCTAGGAATTATCTTTTGGTAGACATAGTGATAGGAATTAAAGTTGTTGAGAACATGACATATTGGTTAGTTTGGCACCAAATTTGAAACACAATGTAGAGGTTTTCTTGCACCAAATTTCATGTAGAACCAGACATTTCCAAACTGCAGAATGTTGAATGCAATGTAGCTAAATTATGAGTCAAATAAAAATGCAATTTAGATGCTAGTTGCAATGAATGAAGAGCAAAAGGAAAATGTTTCTGTTAAAGGTGCTTCAATCAGATAATGTTGAATGGTTTGTGTTTTTGAAAATTGGTAGGTTATTTGTAAATTATATTGTAAGTTTGTTGTCTTTTTTTTGTATGTCAATTGTGGTTGTATAAAGTTCTCTAATAAGCACTTCCTCAGTTGGATAAGCACTTGCTCAGTTGTACTGGTGAATTCAGTTTTTTTACCTCAATTTATCAACTTGTGTGGTTAAATGTTAAAAGAAAAATTGACGGACCAAAAAGTAGAAAAGAAGAAAAAAATTATGTCAAACCTGTAAGCTGGTTACTCATTATACTTGTTTAAAAGATCTTGTTGTCATGATCAACTCAAGGAGAAGTTTGTGAAATGCTGAGAATGAATGATTACAATTTTAAAAGACCTTGTTTAACTGTTTCATTTTAGGTGTTCAAACATGCAAGTATATGGGTTTTTTAAACTCAACCTGGCCTATTTAGAGATTAGAATCTGAACATGCCTCATGCCTTGTAAAAAAAATTAGAACCAAAGAAAAACATAAGAATAAAATGGAATTGGTCGATTTCACAAAGTATACTCCATATAAGCACCAACACAGCACATTCAAGAGTAAACTTCAACTTCTCTCAGTCCAAACAAATTGACCAGCCACAAGGCCATAAGAACCAAAGTACACAAAAAAGTAGTTCATATAATTTTTAAGGCTAAAATTTTCTGTGCCAAAATGTCAGTCTATAACGATAAAACAGCACAAATCCAAAAAAGTTTAAGACAATATCTTTCTCAGGTCCACTGCAAAACGACTAGTAATAGGCACCAAGAACCTAAAGCCAACTGTTTATTTGGCATCATCATATGAACAAGGAATACAAATTCCTGTATTGATGTAAAGGATAACAAGATTATTTTACCGCACAGGTTGTTGGTTATAATGGTTCTTCTCCTTTTTCTTTGCAGCAGAAAGCCTTGCGTTCCTTGCAGCAGCCTCTTGAGCGGCAGCTCTAGCAGCAGCATCCATTTCTTTGTTGGTTATAAGACGCTCTTTCACATCAACAACAGATGACTCCTCCTCTGCATTTTCTGTGCCTGTGGCCGAATCAGTTCCATTGTTTGTTTCTGAGCTGTTGGGCTGACCATTGGATTCTTTCACCTCCTTGGAAGCTTTTTCCTTCTTTTTCTTCTTCTTGGCATTCTTGGACTCAGCAGTGATTTCTTTCTTTTCGCCGTCAGCATCCCCTTCAACACCTTTCTTATCCTGAGGCGCGCCTGCAAATACAATTTTACAATTGAAACAAATCCACATAAAGTTCAACAATAATTATATTAAAAAAATTAGGTTCAACAGTAAGCTTCCTTGAGTGATTGCATCTAGATATGAAAAAATTTCTTCTCTTTGAAAAATATATATATAAACGTTTGAATCAAACAATTCATAATTGAATCAAAAAACATTTCAGCGAAAAAAGCAAACTATAATCCTACAAATAATGGAGAAAGACCAATTGTGTAGAACAAATGAACTAGCAAATGACCAATCAATAACCTGAACTCATAAAAATAAAGCATAATCCTACAAATAATGTATCATCATACAATTCTGTAAAATAACTACCTTGTGAATCATCTTGAGCTTGACCATCATTACTTTCTTTTGGTTGGACTCCAAAATCGGCTAAAAGAGCCTAAAGCTCTTCAAGTTCCTTTTTCTTCCTCTCCTTTTTGGAGAGCTGTCGTTCAGCCTCCTTTGGTACCACAGGAACTTCAGCATTCTTCTTAACCTCGGGTTCAGATTTCACTGTGTGCTCTGATTCTGATTCATGATCATGCTCCTCCTCGACTTCCTCATCACCTTCATCTAATAAATCCTCCTCGCTCTCAGAGTCCTATTAAAAATTGTAAAATATCAAATATGGAACAGCATAAGATTGTTGTATAAAAAAAAATGCGGATCACACAATATATATATTGTGTGATCCGCATTTTTGTGCTTGAAGAGCTGTTCCATATTTGATATTTTACAATTTTATGATATAAGATTGTTTTAAAAAAATGCGGATCACACATCATGATTCATGACCAATGAAAAAAGAAATAGTCTTTTGACCAAATTAATCCATCAAAAACCAATATTATAGAGTAAGAAAAATGATAAACAGTGCCCCACATTCCATAGTATTGGACTTGGTAGTATTTTTTTTGTATAAAAAAAAAATGAAGCAAGTATAAAAATTATATTCTTCTTTTGACAATCTAATAAATACCAAGTATGAAGCAGAGAATGCTTCGAAATAAAAGGTATGAAGCAAAGAAAATGAAATTAAAATTTGTGACATAATCCCAATTTAATTCAATTCTGATAACCACATTAACACACTGGACTACTAGCTCAGTATAAATCTTTTTTTTTTTTGTTTGCTAGCCACATTTAAAACCAAAATAAATTAGAAAATCAACATTCTTCATATATTGTTTTTGCAGAAATATACATCCACAAGCTAAAATTTAAGTATCAAATTGAGAGATCAATTAACACTAAAAACATTATACCCTAATATGATTCAAGACAATGTGAGTCTATACAGAAAGGAATACTTTGTTCATATGACTAAAATTGCAATATGCTTGTACAAAAATCTACCATCGGAAGGGCTATTATTAGCACTGTATATTGCCCTCCGAGACAAAAGGAAAAAAACAAAGAAATGAAAGAACGCCAGCATATATCTACATTATTACACATACTCTACAAGCAGTAGAGTTTCATCATCATCATCATCCTCTTATAGTATCCTACTCCTCTGTTGAAGTTGAAGCATCAGTACTCTGGTCACCACTCTTAGCCTTTCCTAGCAGAATATCAAGCTGCAGAAAGCAGTAATATCAAATAATCAATTACATGTTATTAACAAATTGAACAATTAAGTGATAATCTAGATCATAGGAAAATGAAAATTGTACTACAAACCTTAGCCTTTGGTGGAATCCTACGACCTTCTTTGTCTTCCCTAGCATCAATAGTGGATGCCATTATACCTGTGACAAACACATTAACCACATGAAAACCAATTTCTGTAAAGAAACTTAAAAACAAAAATCTTGCTTTTGGAAACCTTTACAAGATGATAAGTAATCTTACTTTTCTCAATTCCCCATCCATTGCGTTTCAGAATTTCAGCAATGATTATTACAGTTGGAATAGCTGAGATTTAATTCAAAACCAAAGTTATAAAATCGAAAGAAAGAAAATCCTAAATTCAAGAAACTCAAATCACATAACATTTAAAGAATGCACAATACATACAGTTTTGACATTTACCGTAAGAGAACGGATCAATGAATTCATAGATGTATATGTGATTTGATTTTCACATTCTCATCGTGCATTAATAAATTGAATATTAATTCTTAATTTTCCACTTCTCACTAACATAATCAAGAACACCTTGAGTGCTACCTCATGATTCCCACACTTACTGTTCACAGTTGAATTTCATATACTACAGATTCAGAACCTATCTATAAAAACGAAAGTAATAGGATTAAAGAAAACTAATCACATTCATAGGTATGAAACTTGATTTTCACATTTTCATCATGCATTCATAATAAATCGATTTCTACTTAATTATCAATTACATAATCAAGAACACCGCTAGAATCGAACCGAATCAGAATCTTGTATCTATAAATTAAGAAAGTAAAAGGATTAAAGAAAATTATACCCGTGCCTAGTGCACAGAGCTCAACATCATGGTCCATCTTCAAGTGTTTCTGCATCAGAAATTAAGAAACACAAAATCAATAACAAGAAATGAAGAAACGAAATCAAGTAAAGCGATTGAATCAAAAACGAAAACCTAATTAGAGAAGAATTAATAATAATACCTTAGCGAGATTGAGGTAGAAGAAGAGAGGTTTCTTAGACTTGGAAACCTGAATACGAAAGAACTTCTCTTTCTCCAAGTCGCCGCCATTGATCTTGGTGACGACGTTCTTCATCTCACCGGCGTCGGTTAGGACTAAGATCGCTTCCATTGCTCTTCTTCGATTTCTCTGTTTCTTTCTCTGAGTGTGAATTTTCGCGCTTTTCTATTACTCTCAAAATTCAGAAGCTTCTACGATAAGAATGAAATGGAAGCTATGGGAACGGTTATATAGTGACTGTTAACTAATCAAAAAGTGACGCGTGTCCTTTCTGTGTAACCGTTTTTTGTTGGTTAAAACGGAATGGAATCTGCTAACTAATCAACAAACGACGCGTGTCACTTCTCAACCAGTTCATTACATATTATTATTTTTTTAACAAACATATTATTATTTGTTTTTAAAGAAAAACAAAAGTTCATTATAATTAGTCAAAAAAAATTTCATTAAAAAACAAATGTAACTCTTAATTCAATTTCACTCTTCATGGAACGTCTCATTCATACAATGTGGTCTCTTAAAACCTAATTTACCATTTGTCTTTGGCTAACAACACACATTTCAATTAACCAAGTGTGCTTTTATTCCATGATTAGCATCCCCCGGCAAGAAACCATGCTGATTTTCTCAATCTCATTGCTAATAGTTTTAGGAATCTTTGCATAGTGCATATAATAATACGAAATAGAGCTAATAACCGATTTTGAGAGAGAAATTTTGTCATCTAAACTTAGGAATTGATCATTGATGCTTCCAACCACTAAACCTATTTTGAATTTTATGAACAATGTGATTGAAACGCCCTTTGGTCGTTCTTCCGGCAGCCAGGTTAGCCTCCAAGTACCTACCCAAGACTATTGACATGCGAGAAACCAGTATCGAGAAAACCATGTATAACACAATGTGCTTATTCAATAAAAACCTCTGCAAAAAGAAAATCATTAGCAAAAATAAAATAAAATGAGAGAATTGGTGTTATACTTGTCGACACTCATAGGTTTTCAATACCATGCTTTATATCCTTTAACCATACTATAATACAAAATGTACCATTCTTGTAATTTAAGCAACATTAGACTTGCACTGGTTTATTGTGTTACACTTCAAATATCAATCCCCCATCCATCAAGTGTGTAGCCAACTGATAAATGGATTTTTTCGTGAAACTGGTGAATTATATATATATATATTTAAAGGATATATTAATTACATATATGATGAGTGATGACATATAGTATTGTGAAGGGATGCTTGTTGTTCTTGCCAAACAAATTTTGTGAAGACAACTTAAGTCAATTACTTATTGTCTTATCCAATGCATCTTTCTAAATTACTTATTCGAACCACCAGAATAATTTCCACATGATCTTCAGATGTAGTTCTTTTTTTAACTGGACTTCACATGTAACATATAATTTAGGTACAAACATTATCTCAAAATCATTTTTATACGGCAAACCATGTGCGCATAGCAAGAATCATATCTATAAACTGCACATGGATTTTTTAACTTTACTACATTTGTGGTCAATTTTAATTTTAGTAAATTTCTATTGACCAGTGTTAAAGTTTCCCATTCTCTTCGTTTGCCCCCTTTTCTCAAGTGGCAAGCAAAAGCAAATTACTTTAAACACCCCCATCTCAAGATAATAATATACACACTTATAGCTTCACAAGTATAAAGTCAGTTTGGCAAATGGGAATAGTACAAAACTTAGATGATTTTTGTATGATTCTTAATTTAAAATATATTTTTTTGGTTTTAACAAACTTAAATAAAAATTACACCTACTAATGAAAGGAAAGAAAAAAGCTTAAATAAAATTATATATTTTAAAAGAACGATGGATAGTTAACAATCATATGCAAATCACCTGATGATCTATTTAAGCTTTGTCCATGGGATAAGCAATGAGTCAATGACATGTCTTGTTTGGAAATATGACTTATGTTTGGTCAGTAGGGAAGGTAGGTAGAGTTAAAGGAAGCTTTGCAAGTGTTTTTAATATATGCAAGAAAAGGGTGTTACTTTTTTTTATTAACCCTTGATTATTTGGTAATGAGCTCCAGTAATTTAGGGTTCGGCTGTTAGGTATATAAGATCTGGTCAAGAATGTTTTTATGAGGAATCGAACTCGAACTATAATTTTTTTTGAACGATTCGTCTTAGGAGGAACTTAATAATCATTTGACTTAATATCTTGATTAAAAAAGGTGTTACTTTTGATTCACTAATGTACCAAACTTTCCTTGATTTGAAACCATTTGCCATGAATGAGACATATGCATGGGTCCCTATTATTTACACTATCAATCAATTGTCTTTCCTTTTTATTTTTCCTAGACCATAATTAATTTGTGTTCTGTTTGAATCTTTTAGTTGAGAGAATTGGGGGCATATTTAACTTTGGCACTAATATAAATTAATTTGGAATTGAACATACATAAGAAGGGAAAATATGTAATACTGTACTAACTAATGGATTAATAGACACTTGAAAATTTGTTTAGAAAGGTTGATTAATAGGATGGGGGAACATAAGGCACAGCTAGTGGAATGCCACGTCATATTTTCCAACACATTCACGTATATAAGGGAAAGAAAGGGCCCATGAAAATTATACTGCATGGCCTAATCAAAATCAAAACAGTCCTCTCTGCCTCTCTTACATTTTCTCTCTCACTTTTCTCATAATCATCAACAACATAAACACACGTACGAAGTAGTTGAGGGAAATGTTGTCTGGTTCGAGACCGTTCTTCTTAAGCAATTCAAGACCCCACCAAAGGATGCAATAGAATGATCTCGGACCAGGCTTCATTCCTCTCAACTCTAAGTTATAAGTATATATTGAATTCATACTTTTTTGCAACAAAATTCAATGCTCAAAACCTATTTAGTAACAGGTAAAAGTTCCTTTCCTTTCCTTTCTTAAAATTTGAAGCAGATTAGTACTATAATTCCAATTGCTGAAACTTGATTTTCATTGTTGAACACAACTATTAGCTTAATTGTATGCTACTATTCAAAGTTTCTGATTCTGTTTTGCATTTAATTGGCTTTATGATTTATCTAATTTCATTGACCATGCATACAAGTTTCTGTAAGTTATTTTTCTGTTTTTCAACTAGCCAACAATATTGCCATTTGTTTTTGTTCAATCCTTAAGTACTAACAACATCAAATTAATTTGGTTCATGTTATGTTAGGAGTGTGAGCAGTGACTGTACAAATTGTCTTTGGAATTTGAACTTTTGTGTGTGTACCCTTTTACCTGTTCTTCACCAAATTTGTTGAAAAACAGTGTTATTGGTGTGAAAATATGACTTAAAAAGAAAAAAACGCGTTCATGTGAACAATGTTAGTATATGGTTTTATTTTTTAATATTTGAAGTTAAACTTTTGTTAACTTTGCTTGTGGTGAGTTGCAAAGAATATAAAATTTGGAACTTTTCACTTTATTAGTTTGCATTTGAATGTAGAATTCGGATTCCCTAGTTCACCTAAGCAGGATATCAGTAATTGTTCGATTAAAATCGCACATTTTAAAATATTGCAATTAATTTTATAATACTAAAAATATCAAATTTAAATACGAATAGTCATACATTGATCAAATGATCACAGATATCTCTCTCGTGTCTAGATGCATGATCAGATGATCACTGAAATATAAATTCTTGCATGAGAGTGGAGGAGGACTGCTTTTGAAAATAACCAATGAAGATGAAGCTTTGAGTTTCTCTTTTTTTCAACCCTATGACTGACCGTCATGATAAGAATTAATGTCTTACTCTTTAACTCATTAATCTTGCTTTATAATGCCGTGTGGGTCATGCGTGAAAGACCCATCTCTTGCTTTTGGATCTTATTCTCAACCTTTTATGGCTCACCATTAATCTCCATCTCTTGTTTGTTGCTGATACTGCTTAAATCTGCTAACATGATAGCATATTAATTAGCATTGCATTCGCTGGAGTATATATGGATCGATGCACAATTGCATGAATTTTTTTTTCACCACCAGAATCTGGTTCATTGGACCATTTAATCTGATCTGAGAACCAGTTCTTCAAAAGGTTAAACTACTCTTGTAAACAATAATTTAACATGAATGGCACTGGTACTTATCCAATTCATACTCATTGATTAATGTCATCTTTAATTCACGAGTCATGCTAATTTGGATTCACTTTTTTTTGTTACAAATTTGGATTCACTTTTAATGAATTAGATAAGTATTCCCTCCGTCCCTAATTATAAGCATCTTTTCAAACATAAATTTTGTCCCTAAATATAAACCCATTTGCAAATCACTAGACACATTTATTACTCCATCCGTTTTTTTTAGTGTCCCTTTAGAATAGTAACACCAAATTAAGAAATTGAATTTTTACACCTTATCTTCTTATTATACCCTCGTCAATAGATTTATTGTTATACAAAAAAAATATTTTCAGATTATTGTTATCAATAGAATATAACAATAAACAAACTTTTTTGTTTTTTTTTTTAAAAAAAAAACTTTAGTTTTTCAAATATATATAAAAAAATATTTATTGAAAAATATAAGTGTAATTAAAAAGGGTACAATTGACAAATCGTACATTTAAAACACAAAATGAACAGTTAAATAGAAACGCTAAATCCGACAAAACTGGACACTTAAAAAAAAATGGAGGGAGTAATACTTTTCTAAAGATAACCCTACTTTACATTGAAATCCGAAAAGTCAACTATAAATACATTTTTTCACCAAGGACAATTTAATAATTGTAATATTCAAAAAGTACATATTAATTACACTATCAACTTTTCTTAATATGAGCGTAAAACACATAGAGATAACGTACGAGGTGACTCTTGAGTTTAGTCACGTGGGAGGTGACCCTAAAGTCTTTGACGGTAACGTTTATTGTATACTTTTGTCAAAAGAGCAGGATAAAAAATTATTTTCGTTGTGAATTTTTCCTTAATGACTTATGACACAATATGTGATGTTTGTATGAAAATCTGACTTTACCTTTTTAGGAAGTTTCTCTTGAACAATGCTTCGTTAAAGTCATTTTGGAATACAATTTTTACAGACATGTATTATGTGATCAAATCAAACTATAGACTAATAATATTAAAATAATTAAAATTATCACTAAAAATGAGAGTATAAAGGTATACTTTTTCTAATCACTATTACATGTAAATTTGACTTTGTTAGTAGATTGAAAAAGTGATGTATTTGGTTTCAATATACACAAAAATAAAATTTGCTTGTAATAATGACCGGAAATGGAACTTACAATGACGCATTTTTCTTCTCGTAAATGGTGGATTGGAAATTGTTTAATGTTATGTATAATAAATAACATGTACTCTATGCAGAATACAATTTTGTCGAAAATGACAAATTTTGAAGAAAATGCATTTGATTGTTTGGATGATAACTCATTTGTTACGACTGAATATTATGCCATTGCTGTTAATTAATGATAAGAAATAAGATCATGTAGTATTCTCCATTTCTCCTGCAGAGGAGTCAAAAGAGAAGATGATATATTGAGTATGTGATCACCAACACAACAAAGATAAAGTTGATGATGATACCTACGCTCAATAAAGACCATAATTGGAGTCCCATCTCAACATATATAGTTGCATATATATTTAAAGGGTGCTTCTAATATACACCCACTATGAATAAAGAAGGTGTATATTAGCATCCTTCACCTTAGTAAAAAGTTGTTAACATGGCTAAATTAATTTTCTCTCTCCTTATGTTACTAGTATATTTTGTTTTCCTTGTCCACTTATAAGTAGTATACTAAATAACACATTGGAATGAAAATGTGTTTATGACCTTTATTTTTTATTTCTTTTTTTTTTATAAGATCATCTCTAATTGTAGTACCTATTTGAATCCTTATTTTTTTTATAATGGTAGAAAAGTGAGAAAACGGTTCCTATCAAAATTCTCGGAAGTTTCTTTAATTGAAAAGTTAAAAAAATCACTTCTTTTGTGTTTTAAGGAAATGAAACTAATGAAAGTCTAGAGATAAAAGTAGAAAAATAAATCTTGGTGAAGTTGGTGTTGAACGGAAAAGCAAGGAAGAGAGTGAGAGAGAAGATGATGTCATTAGGGTGCAAAATGACTTTTATAGCCACACCTTTTATCACTATTGAATAGAGAGTATAAGAGTATCTTATGTCTAATTGAAAAGGTGTAGTATGCTATTGTACACCTTCTAATATTGAGGTGGGTGTCTATTAGTCAAGGTTGTCAGAACCGGAATGGTAATCGAACCGCCGAGCTCATCGGTTCAAGGTTCAATCGGGGTCGGACCGTTTTTAATTAATTATATATTTTTTATAATATATATAACACATATTAAACAAAAAATTACAGAACATTCAGAGTTTTATACTATTAAAATGATATTAATTTCACATTATTAAATATTTTATAATTTATAATTTGGTATTTTTAGTATTTTTACAATAATATTACTTGTAATTCTTGTAAAAAAAATCATGTAATGAAGTAACTAGTAATCCTAAGAAAAATACTAAAGCTTTATTTGGGCCAATAAAAATGAAAAAACATTCTTAATCTAAGTCCACTTTCTTATATCTCATAACCCTAATATTGATGACCAAGGAAAGCAAAACATAAGCAGCCGTCACTCACAGCTCCTTGTTTTGTTCTCTTCCTCTTTTTCTCAATCTTGCAGATAATGTTCTTTTCCTCTTCCTATTGTTTTCTTAAAAATTATTTCTTTTCTAAATCTTTAATGGTTTGTTTAGTTTATAAAACTTCACTTGTCTCTTCTTCTTCTTCTTCTCTTTTGATAGTTAGTTAACTTGTGAATATAGGTTGGTTTAAATATATGTGTTTGCAGAGAAACATAAAAAAGTAAAGAGGTGAAAGAAATTACGATACAAAACAAAGTTTCTTTTAATAAAATAACCAATAACAAGATTAAATCAAAATCAAAGATGACATTTTGTTTCTTTTTCCTATATGTTTTTTATTTTATTTCTTTTAAACTTATGTTTTTCTTTTAAAAAAAACGAAAAAAAAATAAAAATCCAGTCTACCAAACCGGCCGGACCGCCCGGTTCACCGGTTCTGCGCCGATTCGACCGTTTTCTCGCCGGTTCGCTTGCTGCTCATTTTTCAGGCCTGACCGGACCGCTTGCATGGCCGGTTCCCGGTCCAACCGGTCCGACCGGCCGGTCCGGTTATGACAACATTGCTATTAGCACAACCCATATTTAAATGTGTTTTTCTTTTGTTCTAGCTAGCTTTTCCTTAATTCAAATCTATTAAGTAAAATACCGCCTTCTTATAATTAATTTGAATTATGGTATTTTCTTAACTTATTATCAGAGTTGACATGTCCGTGTTTGTTGTGACCTATTTTAAATTTAAAGTGAAAGGATAATATTTCAATCCAAGATAAATAAGATGTTAAAATCAAATATCACTTATAGAGATAATTATACTTACATCCCTCCAAATATATTAGCGAGTTTTAAAGTCAGACATCTTAGACTTATAAAAAAAAAAAAGTCAGACATCTTAGATTCAATTTATGCCCACTATTATATTAAAATTTAAAACAAACTAACTATTTTTTTTTTTTTGCAAGGACAAAAAATCATAATTAAACTTGACCAAAAAAAATTATAATTAAACTATTACTGCATTTTACCCAATTATAAACTACTCCTACATTACAGCTAATGTAATCACCAACCGTAACAGAAAATTAGTATAATTATCCGGTTTCTTCAACAACTAAACACTTCCATTTCGGATTAATCAGATAAGATGGTAGACTTTATCCGCCAAACTCAACAAATCTCAATAATTAATTAATCCAACTCCATCAACGGTATACATTACTCCACGTGTCCCATATTTCACTCAAAAAGCAAAATCAATTATCTCGTTGGATGAATGATGGAAGGTCCAGAAGAACTCCTTGTTTGCTAACACAACACAAAGATCTTCCCAAATTCCATCATCATCAAAAATTTCAATCTCAATTTCAATTTCATTTCAATAGAATAAGATAGAAGAAGATAGAGAGAGATTAATTTTTTTTATTTTTTTTAGGGATTTTAATTTGGGGGAAAATGGAGGATTATTTATTTGATTTTATGGAGTTTATGAAGAAACCCTCAATAACAGAAACATTCGTCGATATTTTACTATGTGCGGTTCCGATTTGGCTCGCCGTCATGATCGGTTTAGTTATCGGTTGGTCATGGCGGCCACGGTGGACCGGACTTCTATTCATCGGTCTTCGGAGCAAGTTTCGGTTTCTTTGGACCGTTCCGCCGGGATTCGGTGCTCGTCGTCTCTGGTTAGCGTTTACAGCTTTATCGGCGTTCTCTATTTGTCGTAGTTATTGGTCCAATTTTAAGAACAAAGCTAAAGCACAAGATCCTTCTCAGTCTGTGAATTCTGATAACGGTGGCTCTGATTCTTCCGACGCTACTCGGTACCTTCGCTGTTATCGTATTTTGCTTTGAATTTTACTTTTTAGGTTTTTTATATTGAAATTTAGTTTATGTTTAATGGTTTCTACAATGTTGATTGATTTGAAATGTTTGTCATGTTGATCTTTGATTAGATTCATGTAAGAGGTTAGTATTATAGTTTATCATAAGAAATACTAACAAATATTGTGGATTGGAGTAGAAAAAATCAAAATGTTGGATCATATTTTATATGATTTAGGAAAATGTTAACAAGTGCCACCAAATATGGTAGAGGAAACTATCTTGAAACTTGTGTAAAAATGTTTTTTTGCCCGTGAGCACTAGTTAGCATGACGTGACCCTATAATTTACTAGGTGTGTGTGGTATTTGTATGTGATGGTTGCTTTTGCATTAGATTTTCAGCATTTTTAGGAGCTGATTTTCTACATGTATGAATTGGTCTGGTGTATAGTCTAATTTTGTTTGGTTGAGGATATGGATATTTTAATTTTAGTGGCTACCTTGCACATTTCATTTTCCGTTAAACTACCGTTTAGGGTATGATTGTAGTGTTGGTAGTATGGTAGTTGTATGTTGTGTGATTCTTCTACTTAGGCCCCGTTTGAATTGGAATATTTTTGAATTTATGAAAATAATTAAGTTTTTATGTATTATTCATAAGCTTGTCAAGGTAGTTTATGAAAAAACAGCTTATGAAGATTCAATCTTTGCTAGTGAAAATTTTTGAACTAACATAAAAGCTTCTTTATTTGCATAAGTTATTTTCCATAAGCTCAAAAATAAGTTAATCCAAATGGGCCCTTTGCACTTTACGCTCGTTATGATTTTAATTATGTTTAGGATTTTCCCCTATTTCGTATCTGTGTTTAATTTCCTTGAATATGACAATCAGCTTGTTTATACTGTATTGTGAATTTCATAGATGCACACAAACATTAATTATTGAATTGATGTTCCTCTGTGAGTGCTTACTTTTAGTTCCTGCCTTCCTCCTGGATGACCTTTTGATATATATGATACTGTATTGCTAGCGGAAGAATGAAGTCTTTTATTCATTTTGGAACTTGGTTATTGCACATTCATTAGGTTTGGTGATAAGGCTGATGAGAGAGAGAAGGATACAGTTACACAGGCTGATTTGGAACATCTTCTTCATCTTCTTGAAGGGAAAGATGGAGTGATGGACTGGCAAAATTTTATGGAAAGGTCTACACCAAATATGCAATACAAAGCTTGGCGTTATGATTCCGAGGTAGATTCTGATGTTCAATCAATTTTCATCTCATGCTGATATTGGCTATAGTCTGCTAAAAAATATACATGTCACATAAATATTTATTTTCGATAACGTTTCTATTTGAGGCACTTTTACTTCCTAGTTTAAAGTGGATTTATGTGAGTTATTTATATTCCATATTTGACACCTAAAAGGCTCATTACATAGTCATCATCTATTTTGATGATTACTATTTCTCTTTGTAGTTTGACTAAAATATAACAGCGTCTGATGTTGGTTCTTTTAACAGACAGGTCCTACAGTTTACCGTAGTAAAACTGTATTTGAAGATGCAGATCCCGAGTTGGTGAGGGATTTCTTCTGGGATGATGATTTCCGTCCCAAATGGGATCCTATGCTCGCACACTGCAAAATTTTGGAGGAATGCCCCCTTAATGGGACATCGATTGTTCACTGGATTAAAAAGGTATTTGGACCAAATAAATAGTAACTTTTATGTTTAGCGTACGCCTGTGCGGTGACATGGTTCACTTACACTTTCTGTTTATAGTTCCCATTTTTCTGTAGTGATCGGGAATATATCATCGCTCGAAGGATTTGGCAGGCTGGAAATGCATACTATTGTGTGACAAAGGTATGGCTATGAGTTGTGACATGCTTCATTGCAATTTTGTGGTATTTTATATCTTTTCTTTTTCTCGAATGGTTAGTCTCCATTCTTCTGTTACGAGGTTTCAATTTATCACTAGAAACAAGCATAAATTTTTCTTGTTTGGTATTTTAACTTACCATGCTAAGAATTTGCTAATACAAGCTTTCTATTAGTTGATACTTGATACGATCCATTTCTTATATTTCTTTTTGTAGCTAATCTAAATTTTCATAAACCTATATATGTGCTGTCGAATTTTATTTTTTTTATAGAAAAGACACAATACATATTTGATTATACGAGCAATGCTAATAACACACCTTCTAACACACTATTTTCAACACACACTCTCTAATTGGTTGAAATTCAAATGGATCCCACTAAATCATGTAGGTCCCACATAAATTTATTGGGACTCATTTAAAAGCTAACCAATTAGAAAGTGTGTGTTGAAAAGAGTGTGTTAGAAGGTGTGTTGCTAGCATAATTCTTGATTATACAGTGTAAAGCGCAAGGTTTATTACTATTTAATCTTCAATGTTGTAGGGGGTGCCCCATCCAAATTTGCCAAAACGTGATAAGCCCAGACGGGTAGATCTCTACTTTTCTAGTTGGGTAATCAAACCTGGTAAGAAATGGGCAAAGTTCATTCTTATTTGGTTGTTAGCGTCAATTATTTAACAATGGTGTCTTAACTATTGGTGTGCGAAATTGATGCAGTGGAATCTCGTAAAGGAGATGGCCAGTTGTCTGCATGCGAGGTCACCCTTTTGCATTATGAAGACATGGGGATTCCAAAAGATGTTGCAAAGCTAGGAGTCCGCCACGGAATGTGGGGTGCTGTCAAGAAATTGCACTCTGGTATGAGAGCGTACCAGAATGCTAGGAAAACAGATGCTTCTTTGTCGAGATGTGCATTGATGGCAAGTAAAACAACCAGGATTTCTTCTAATGGAAACTTGCATTCGTTAGAGGCTGCCTCTTTGATGGAAGAGAGTGTGCAAGCCATCAGAAATACCCGACAAATTGGTCACGGCCTGGACTGGAAATGGGTGGCCTTAGGTGGGACTGTTGCTGTGGTTTTGGGTATTCACAGTGGTGCAGTAGGGCGAGCATTGTTGTTGGGTGCAGGGCATAGATTTGCACGGAGATGAGTGATCTAGGATCTCATCAATGGAATGTTCCATTAATCACCATTCAGGATATTCATCATAAATTATATTTAGACCATATTTATCATTATCTAATGTTAATTTTGCGGTTATTATTATCATTATTTTTTATATTAGTTCCAACCTTATTTGATTCATCTCGCTGTTGTGCGTTTTAGAATGCAAAGCTCGAACTCCATGCCTCTTTTCTGGAGGACTTAAATAGGGGATCCTTTCGCAGAGCTGTAAAATATTATTCTGATCCCTTTCACAGAGTTGTAAATTCCTTATTATTTGTTGGTCTAATATAGTCCAGTTATTTGATGTCAACATTCTTTCTTCCGGGGCACCGGCTTGTTAGATACCTGCATATTGCGTTCATATGTCTCTGTTATGGATTGTTTAAAAAGAAAGAATATAAGATATGGTTCTAAATCAAAAGAATTTAGCCTCTTTTAAGGTGTAATAGCTTGGCCAATAGCCACAACTTGTTATATTATTCTACGTCCGACATTCAGCCAGCATCAACTACCACCTTGCCTTTCGAACATAATAAAATATAGATGAAACTTGTAATTAAATACAAATTTAATCATTATCATCCCAAAAAGGAAAGGATAGATTCAGAAAGGAGGTGAGTTATTATATAATATAATGGACCACTTTGAGGAGGTCCACCAATAGATCCCTTAAAAATATATGCTTACATGCCCTTCACTTTCCCATGAGTTATGAACTATTGGGACCTAAATAAAAATCCACACTTAATTACTTGTTAGTATTGTTATTATGAATGTGAGACTAATTTGGTGGATGGAGTGGGCAGCATAAAACAGTAAATTAAATGCAATTTGCAATTAATTTCATAAGAATAAGTAAACATTTTTTCTAAAAAAATAATTTTTTTTCCCTCTCTTATAATTTTGATAATTTTGAAGGAAAGAGATAAATGAGTTTTTTCTATTATATTTTGAGAGGAATGAATTATAATATGGGACGTTAATACACATGAGATTCAACATCAATGTATATCACTTGAGACAATTTGTTGATGTAAAAATGATTTAACGAGTTTGAATTCTAAATTTAATTCAGTTGATAGGAATGTTCTATATGCAATAGTCAAAATATGAGTTTTAAACACTCCACTTATTTATCTTAAAGAGTGAAATATCTATGCACCGAACAACAACTTTGACACTACCTGACAAAAAAATAAATTCTAATGGGAGCATCAAGAATTGACAAAAAAATGCATAAATTTAATGTGATACATAAGTTGACACACCACCATACTATCTATTCTAACATTAGAAGTTAAGCAATGGAATATCTTTATTTCTGGATACAATGTTCAAAAAATGTATCTACTGATAATTTGAATCATAGCATCAATTTTTATGTATATAAGTGGTCATTGGCAGAGAATGTATCCACGTGGCATAAGCTTAACCTCAAGAAACAAGACAAGGCGACTTCACATTAACTGTCACAACAACACATGTGTCACACTGCACTCACTCTTGCAACTTGCAACCGCAATTCTTCACTTTCCTCTTCTTTTCTTCTATCTATCTTCCTTTTGTTTTCTGGATCAAAGAAAACTCGTTGGTATGTTTCTTCTTACTTTGCTTATTTCTTTCCTTACTTTCAGGTTATTAGATAATATAATCACTTTATCTTATCCACAAAGTTTATCTATTAATAGTAATTAGATTGTGTTTTATGTAACTTGAAATGGCATACATGTTTTAATATCTTACTTGTATTAATATAATATTAATGTGTAATTGTGTTTAATTAGTAGTGGCGGTGGTAATAGTAATAGTAGTATAAACTACTTAGCTATGTGCTTTTGTATTAAAGCATATTTATTTGGTTAAATGGTCAATACTTAAGAGTTGAACTTTTGAATCCTTGCAGAGTTTCAGTTAAACTTGTTGAATTAAATTCAATTTCAGCAGTTGAGCCTTGTTTGGATGACCATGAAGATTTTTCATGAAGAATCATGCATGTTAGAGATGAAATCCACTTATAAGCTTCATCTCTAACAATTTGAGTTTATGGTATGCTTTATGCTTTTTTATTTGGTCCACATGTAAGGGCATGTTTGGATTGACATAAACACTTGTGAGACTGTTTGATAAAACTTATGAAAATAACTTGTGACATGTCTGTAAGTTGTTTTTTCAGCTTATTTACATAAGTTCTCTAGGCTTATATATTTAACAATCTGACTTTACTTTATCTAGTGTTATAGAAATAGCTTATACATAAACACTTATAAGATAAACACTTATGTCATGCGCTTAATTAAGTTATTTATTCTGAATAGGGCCTAAATCTAATATAGTTGAAATGTTGAATTAAGAATGTTGCATATAAAGAAGTTGGAATAGTGGTTTATTGAAATGTTATATATATCATGCGCTCAGAATTATTTTCATTTCAAGGTGAGACATAAAAGTTGATATCGATTCGGATAATATTTCAGGACCTTTTTGTGAAGAGCTTGTCCTTCTGAAGATGAGTGAAGAAAACAAGAAAGTAAAACCAAATAGTGATAGTGAACTTAATAAAAATAGTTCAGGTGCAGGTGCAAATGCAGCTTCTAGAGCTGACATGACATTAGCTACAACTGACCCTCTATCAGAACTTGTTTGGTCTCCAGAAAAAGGTTTAAGTCTTAAATGTGCTGATAAAAATAGTTCTCTTTTTCGCGATGTTGGACCAAGTTGCTCTATGGTTCTTTCTCCTCCGCAAAGTGTTACTTATTGCAACTCTATCACGGATAAACCTATTGACGATAATTTTCTGAAATCTATAGCTATTGCATGTGTCAAGCCTGATCATAAAGCCAATGAAGAAAATAGCATCGGTAAAGGTAACATCTTCTTATGCAACCCTTAATGAAGGACAAAGAAATACATTAGCTATCCTAATTAGTTGAATAGTTAATTGTTTATGACTTGCTTGTATATCTTCCTACCAGTCACTATTTTCTGGAATCATTTCTTCAATCCAACAGATCTCTCCTCTGGCAGGATTTCGTGGTAACGAAGAGAAAGTAAAGACTGCAGAAAGAGCTCCTAATTTTCCCGATGATCAAGCCAACATTGGACCTGATAAAATATCTGGGATAGAAGGAAACAAGTTATCTGCTATTTCAGGTATGTGCTGTAATCAATGTAAGAAACCTCTATAACACTGACACTTCTGATGGAAGGCGTGTTGGTGTCCGTGTGTGTGTGTGTGTGTGTCAGTGCTTCATAGTGAGAAATATAGGTTTTTGTTATTTTAAGTATACATTCCAAAATTTGAAACATACCTGTTAGAAATAATATAAAACCATTGATATGGCTCTATCCTAACAGCTTAAGCTTTTGGGATAATCGGTTAATTGACATGGTATCAGAGTCTCTATGACTAAGTGGTCTAGAGTTCGATCCCCGCTCCCCTCACTTTCTAATTAAAAAGTGGAATTTAAGCATATGGTAGGTGGACCTATGCATTATCCACGCTTCAAGCCCAAGTGGGCTCTTGCGTGAAGGGGCATGTTAGAAATAATATAAAACCATTGATATGGCTCTATCCTAACAGCTTAAGCTTTTTGGATAATCGGTTAATTGACAATACCCTTCATGTTCGAAGAAGTAAGTTTATAGAATTTACTGTCTTTATTAAAGAAATTAAGTTCTTTCTTTTGTGCATGCCTTAATAGTATCCTGCGTCCTGATTTTACGATCTGATAATTTATTACTTCAAACAGTTGAACCTAAACCTATCATCATGGAGCAAAATCTTTCACCAGGGAGACCTTCCATTGAGTTTGGTACCGGAAAAAAGGCAGTTGGAATTGGAAAAGGTGATGATTTACCTGCTGCATTTGAGCCTATAATTGAATATAAAGGCTCTTGTGCTGCAAGAACTAATTTAACATCTTCCAGTAGGGATCCCTTAGAAAAAACGGAATTTTGTGCCGAGAATGATTTAAGAAATGTTGACACTGAACCTGCTTGTGCTGCGACATGTGGAGTTACTGTTATTGAGACTAAAAACAAATCTCGGGAGGACAATGAAAGAACACTAGTTTGCAATAAGGATCTTCCGGTTTTGCATTCTCCATGTAACAGTGAAATTCGCATGGCGAAAAACAAAGGGAAGGAAAAGTCCATACCAGACAGGGATGCAAATGTAAGATTATCAATGGATAGTGACAGCAATTCAAGTGTCGAAAGCTGTAACAGTGCTAGGTTTTTTTCCACAGGTAAGAAGCGGCGTAACTATCAACAACAGAAGTTGATAATTGGAAGTAAAAGAGCCAAAAACAACGTTGAAGAAACTTCTGGTTCCAAATCCTATGTTAAACAAGAAAGCTCATTCAAAAACTGGATTTCAAGCATGGTGAAAGGGACCTCACAGTCAATCCAACATGATTCAAATAGTTTATCTCTTAGAATTGCAAATCCAGGTCATCTTAATGCATGGTCTGATGAGAAATTTGTTGCGCGCAAAACAAATCAAGATCCTGAGCCGAAAAATACAGGATTCAAATCCATTTTTCAGTCCATGTATTGTCCAAGTTTTAAGAATGTAGGAACAAGAATGTTTCATCGTGAAGGAGTAGGTGGTGAGGATTTAGAGCCAAGTAATGATACGGTGCCTGGAATAGATGCTACTCCAATAACCTGTTATCCAGCGAACAATAGCCTTGCCGAACGGCATTTTCAATCAAATAAGTTTGAAGTATCTATAGGGAGATACGATGCTGGTCCGTCACAGCCTAACATTGAACCTTTAAATTTTTTTAACAGTCAGGAAATCAGCAAAATTAACCAAGTAGAGAATGAAAATTGTTCAAATTTGGACCTTAGTAAGGAAGAAATGGCATCAAATTCATCTTCAACAAGACAAAACACACATAATACTGATAATGTAGATTACAATGCACCATCTGAGAGAAAGGAAGCAGAGAATATCGGTCAGAGAAGAGACAATATAGGGAGTCTGTGGATATCTCGATTTGCACCGAAGTCCACTGCCCCTTTGTTCAACGACCTTTCGCCTTCCCCAGGAATCACAAACTCGGAGCAAATGAGTTCGATGTTTGCCAGGAAATCTGTAGCCAGTGAGCATAGTATGCCGACAAACAAAGCAAAATGTACCTCACAAGTGAATATGTTTTGTTTGTTTTGCGGCACAAGAGGTCACCAACTCAGTGATTGCTCAGCTGTTGCAGAAAGTGAGCTAGAAGATCTTCAGAAGAAAGTAAATTCATATGAAGGACTAGAAAATTTTCCTTTTATGTGCATTAAATGTTTTCAGCTCAACCACTGGGCAATTTCGTGTTCCAAACTTCCTAGTGGGAATAATTTTATCCCGAGCAATGAAGGGAGTGCGAGACCACAGACTGATGCGGCTGACCGTATTTTATCTGGCGGTACTATCCATGATAGAACCGATCACAAAACAGATCAGAACGTTAATTTGAAGCGGAAATCAAATGATATTATAACCGTTGAGATAGAATGCAATGCATCATGCAAGAAATATTGTGGTTCTAGTTCAAAGGAAAACAAATTCAAAGACAAACCTATTATAACATCTCCATCCAGACATGTACCAGAAAGAATCTTTGATGCAGTGAAAAAGCTTCAATTGTCCCGCACCAACATCCTAAAGTAAGTAATGCAATCCAATAAAACAGGCACAATATCTCTTGAGGACTTGTAATTAAAAGAATGTTCTTCATATGATTTTATCAGATGGATAACAGCGCATGGATCGATCTCGCAACTCGATGGCTTTTTCTTGCGCCTGCGGCTTGGGAAGTGGGAAGAAGGGCTTGGAGGAACTGGATACCATGTGGCTTGTATAAGTGGTATAATTAAAGTCACACCCTAGCCTTTGAAAGTGAAATCATACCTTGTTCTTTTATTTTTGAGATAACTTGTTTTTATTTTTAAACTTCTTCTCATTCTGGTGTATGACAGAAACCGAGAGACGTAGTTTAGAGCAGCATGCTAGAAAATCTCTCTCAGTGAAAGTAGGGGGAATCAAGTGTATGGTAGAAAGTCATTATATATCTAATCAAGATTTTCTCGAGGTAATAATCATTTGTCGATGATTATTTATTGGATTTAATCTGTATATACTATCAATGCAAAACTTTTTTATATGCACTTATGGATAATAATATATTTTACAGTGCAAGCGCATGACAATTAATCTCTTATTTTTTAGCTTTTCTGCAACCTACTGTTATTAAAGCTATTAGTTTCAATGTCATTTTGACTCCATAATAAACTTTATCAACTGTGAAATTTTCATGTGGTTATGATGATGATGATGATGATGTCTGCTTCTTTTTGTTGTGTTTGTTACTTTTTATTTAGCTTAAGTTATTTTATACCAGTACTTTTCAATCAACATGTAGGAGCACATGTTTTGGCTATTAACTTCACCTAATGCTCTTCTCTCCTTTCTTTATGTGCAGGAAGAAATCATGGAATGGTGGTCTAACACCTCAAAAGCAGGTGTTGAGATTCCAACTGAAGAAGATCTAATTGCAAAATTTAAAAAGAAAAAACTGTTAGGCTTATAGCCATTTATTAAGCATGTGTTTGGAACGGCGTTTACAAGCAACTTCTCACGTCCCTAGACATTCTTGGCTACTTGCCACGAAAACATAGAAGCTACAAAACTAAGTTTCCACGCTGAGCGCTGCTCCAGACATACACCAAGTGTTAATATATTTACCATCATAAGCAGTTTATACTCATTTTGTTTCTTATTTATAAGAAGTTTGTATAGAAAACAATACCGATTCGATTTAGAGGAATAATATATACATTTTAACGTTTATCAATGAAAAAAGCTACAAATTGCAGCTTTGAAAACGTTTAATATTACTCAGGTTTGATGCGACAAAATTACTCCATTGTTAAAAGATTATTTGATAATTACTCCACAAACTTATCAACTTCTAAGTTCATAATTAACAGTTAAATATATTTACTTTCCATCTGTAATTCGCACATTGATATAAACTGTCAAATTGTAATTCAGACACCGCTTATGTAAGACGAGCCAAATCATGCTCCATCCAAGTTTTTCACAATCATGCATACATGTTTCTACATTTTAAATACCAAGAGACTTAAATACCGAGAAACTTACTATGAGCAGAACCTGCACAAACCTATATCGAAGCTCATCTTATATTATGATTAAAAACCAAGAACAGTGTGTAATGGTAACATTAAAGCCTTGTTGATTCAAATACTCAATACAAAGTTATACTTTGACCTCTTGTTAGAGCCTACAGAGGCCATTAAACAAATAAAAAATCAAATACATCATGAATGGCATTTACTCACTCTATAATGCCAAGTAATGTAATGTAGTACTGTAAAGAATACTAACTACATAAGAAGATATGAACTAACAACATTCATACTCGTATTCTCATAATTGCATCATCAGATCCATACTTAACACAATAACAAATTCGAAAGAAAGAATAATACGTAGCCATAATTGATCGACTCTAAACAGATATCAATCCTACAACATCGATCATCTTGCAAGCCTCAAACCATGGCCCTCTAATTAGATTGTCCTTTTTTGGCTTGATTAAGGTACTCTTCCTTCTCATTAAGCCATAGATCAGCAAATTCACAATTCTTCCAAGCCTCAAACCATGGCCCTCCACGAGTATAATGAACGGCTTTAGGTAAAGTAGTTGAATCATTTTCAACAACCTTATTATGCCCTTCAAGAAAATTCCAAACAAAAGGGACAGAACCAATATCATCATCCTCAAGCCACTGAAACCTATGAAGATAAGCACCAGTCTGTGTATTCACAGTATCAGGAGTAAGAACCTTGTTCTTAGGATGACCACAGTTATACAACACCATTGAAGACCAATTCTTTCTAGGGTACACAGTTTGAACTGCACCATCCATTTTTGTTGTCTCTTTTGGAGCATAATCATGTTGAACACACATAATAGCATACTTATCTTCAATCAAATCTACTAGTTCCTTAATATCAGCTAAATAGAGAAAATCACAATCCACAAACATAGCCCAACCTTGATAATTTGCTAAACTAGGTGTTAAGAATCTTGAAAATGAGAACTCAGTGCTCTCAAATTGGCCTCTCTCACGCCAATAAAGACCGCTTTTTCTCAGATCTGATTGCTTAATTGGTATGATCTCAACAGGAATTGAAGACCTTTTGATGATTGAATGGCGACATACCTGAAACGCAATGTCTTCACGTGGATCATAACCTACAAAGATCTTGAAGGGTTTCTTTGAATTCTCATTCTCAGCAGCAGCAGCAGCAGCTACTCCATTACCATTACTAGTTGGTAATGGAGATTCATTTATACCATTGCTCAAACTCATCTCTGTCAAACAAACAACAAATCAATGATTAATTAATGCAAAAAAAAAAAAAAAAACACAACAAATCAAACACACCCATTTGATCATAGACAGAAAACAATGAAAAAATGTAATCTTTCTCACTTTTCAAATCACCCAATTGCTGTACTAAATTACTAATTTGATAATAATCTTTTCCATTGATCAAACTCATCTCTATCAAAAGATCAAATCAATGATGAATCTATGCAAAGACATCAAATCAACCACACCCATTTGATCATGGACCAAAAAAACAGAAAAAATGTGATCTTTTTCACTTTTCAAAATGACCCAATTGTTGTAATGATTTCAAAACATTAGCTTACATCAAATCAAACACACCCATTTGATCATAGAATGAAAAAATGCAGTCTTTTTCACTTACCAGAATAACCCAGTTGTTGTAATAATGTGATACTGATAATTGATTAATTTCAAACAAACAACAGATCAATTATTAATCCATGCAAACACATCAAATCAAACACACCCATTTAACCATAGACAAAAAACAAAGTAAAAACGCAATCTTTTTCACATTTCAAAATGACCCATGAAACAAAACTATAAGAAAACAAAAACAAAGAATTAAAACCCAATTAAGAAATGAAGAGAAAGAATTACCAGAAAGAGAGAAAAGGGGTTATTGAGAAAGTGTGTGTGTTGGACTTGTTTAGGAAAAAAGAGGATTTTGAAGAGAAAAGAGATAGAGAGAGAGGATTGAGCGGTGAAGCACATGTATGTACACCGACAGTAGAGGGTTATATAATGTTCACACAAATAATATCAAAAAGAGTAAATCTAGCAATTTTGATGCTAAAGAATCAATGATATGATAATTGACGCGTATATTGCAATTAGCTGGATTATAGCATACTATATTCAATCCTCTCCAATGGTTTATTCACCAATCAGCTACCTCAATCCATTGTTTCACTTTTAAATCTAGATATTTATATTTATAGGATTTTATTACATGATTTTGATTAACTTTTTTTATTTTTACCATACATGGGAATAGGGAGAAAATCTCTCATTTTGAGATTCTTATATGGAGATATGTTGATGCATGAATTTGATAGTGATTTAGATGGTTGATGTGTTTGCTTTTGTCAAAATAAAAAAAAAAATAGATGGTTAATGTATTTTCAATATAGATTAATTATGTTATTTTTTGTTTTTAATTATCGGGTTCTTAAAGGAAGAGGTCTTAGTAGTTCATAGTTCGGTCGCGAGGTAAGTAAAGTTTGGTCAATAAATTATGAATTCGGATTCTCCCGCAATTCGTCCTTTGGTGAAACTCATTAACAACTTGAGTTCAATAACTTAGTTAGAAGATTACTAAATACAACAACGTGTGGTAATTTATTGATTATTTATTTTAAAAAAATAATTGCAATTTTGAATGTCGTTAAATATAACTTTTAAGTGTAAATTAGAGTTTAGGGTTACCGAGCCTAAATTTGATTTATGATATGAACAATTTTTTGTTAAACTTTATCTATTTCGCAGCTGGATTTTGGATTACTAATCTCCCTTTCCTAGATACTAGATGATTAATATAAAAAAAAATATTATGTGTATTTGAGCACCTGAAAATCATAAATGGATTTAGTGCTTTTGTGGCGGGAAAGTCATTGTGACTTTAGTAATGAATAGTCTCGTGTAATTTACACATGAAAGTGCAAAATATGATCTCTCGCTATTCAATTTCACTCCATCTTTTCTTACAAAAAAAAAAACTGACTCCATCTAACTTTTCACGTGTGTTTATTGTGTATTCTTATCTATTTGTAAATTGTGAACACCAACCCTTTGAACTAGATTTTATTGTTTTGGGTGTTATGTGTATGTATCTTATCTCAAATCTTCTCTATCTTAGATTGGAATGTCGACCCTCCGACCTAAATTTTATTGTTTTAAATTCATACACCCTAAGTATGGAGAAGTGAGATATCCTATATTCAAAAGCACTCCCTATACATATCAACGTCTTGCACTATCATTTAAGTTGTACTTATGAGACATATCACATCTTTTTTTGTAGATAGACAAAATAACAATAGTCATTAAAAACTCATATACACACAAGTGGAAGAATCGGGGTTCGAATTATCACAACCTTTAAATCTAATAATTTTAATTTTTTATTGGTTGGGCTAGAATTTGTGTAACATATGACATCTATTTTATTTAGATTTTTAAATACATGTGCTCTTGGAGAAAAGTAGATAGGATTTAGTATATGTTTAATCTTATTTTTAGGCAAAAGAAACACCCAAATCCAATAGGTGGTTCACAATAGATTCTAGATGTTCATTTATCAAAACAATATTGGGCTCAACAGTTACTAAATACCAAGTAATGGACTGCCCATCGAACAATACGACCCAGAAGGTTCGCAATAAATGCAGTGGGTTCATTTAGCAAAAAACCAAACAGCATAATTAAAAAACAACGTAGCCAACAGTGTTTACTAAAAGAAGATACCAAGGCCACACCTTAGACACTGTTCTTATGTAGGAACTAGGAAGTGAAGCACTTAATAGAAGCAGCATACAATGTTAAAGATAGATTAGCATTGGCATTCTATTAGTAAACGTTTAACTAATTCTTGTAAACAATGTAACAATATTTTCATCAAATTGCTTCTTATAACTCATCTTTGTTCCTCATTTGAATTGAATATTGAAGGACGAGCTTAGATTGAAAGTCCTAGCTGATTTCACTTCATCATAATGGTGACCGAAAAATTGATTGAAGAGCTTCTTTTTTTTTTTTCACCACCTGTATCTGATCTACTGAACCGCTTAATCTAGTTCGAATGTTAATTATAGTATTAAGTGATTTCAGTCTTTTTCTAATCGCAGTTGCGAGGACTGTGTTATTCTCTACCAAATTCAACATGAAGAGCTTTAATTGATCATTAGTTTTTCTTTTCATGAAACTCAATTGATATTAGTTGCTAAATTAAGTGTATCAAGCATGTTTAGAAATTCTTGTAAGGTACACAAAAATGAAAATGTAAGATTGTATAACTTACAGCTGTCTCATTTCATCTTTTACCTCTTAAAAGAAAAAGCACCGAAAATCACTCCTAAGAATTTTTGAGGGACACCCTTAAAGTTGTAAATCACTTAAAATTAAAATTATACATGGCAACGGGGCGGGGCGGGGGCGAATTTTGTCATCCCCAAACTCAAACCCAGAAAGTTTGGGTTTCCCCAAACTCAAACCCAGAAAGTTTGGGTTTCCCCAAACTCATCCCAATTCCATGCGGGGATAAAAAGTATAACCTCAAACCCCTACCCAACGGGGTTCGGGTATCCCCGTTACGCCTCTTTCCACATGAATTATGACTGTATTTTAGTATTTTTTTATTAAAAAATAAAGTTAAAAGTCCAAAACTATTTTGTTTTAACAATATTTTTTTAAATAAATAAAAGAAATAGAGAAAATCATTTGTTTATTACTCAAATTAAAAATAAAAAATAAACATATGAATATAATTTAAGAGATTGTAGAGTTTCTAATTTTAAAGAGGTAAAATCTAATTTTAACATAAGCGGGGCGAGTTCGGGGATGAGTTCGAGGTGGGTATCAATGTCCTTGTTACCCGCCCCAAACCCATCTTTTGAAATCAGGAAAAACCCATACCCAAACCCAGTCAACTCGGGTTTTCCCCGTCAAAACGGGTAGGGTTTGGACGGGTACCCGTGAGTATGAGTTTTATTGCCATATCTAATTAAAATTAAGAGTGATTTATATACAACATCTACATTCTTTAATTCACCTTTTTATATATAAAGAACAAAACCGTAAAAAGTCACGCGTGATCCAAGACACACACCACTTACCATCCTCAACCCATCATAAATTAGTATCCATTTATGTATGTATGCAACTAATTCATGAACAAATATTTATTATATTTTCTCAGACACTACTCAGTGTTTCAATGCATTGATTTTCGTGTTTCTATTTATCTTTTATCTTTTTTTCTCCTACCAAACACACCATTAAACTACTTACAAAAAATCAAAATAAGTGTTTGACTGTCATTTAATAAATTTTGATCACATGCCTATAAAAATTAATATACACCAATTAGACTATTTATTTTATATTTCTTGGGTCAAAATTATTATCTATGCAATAAATTAAGATAAAGAGTAGTTAGTAGGACATTGCATATGCATGTAGAATGTTGGGGTTCGAATCTCCGTCATTGTAAAAATGATTTTTTTTTGGGTCAAGTAGCCTAATGGCTAAAAACTCCACCCTTAAGTTGGATAAGTGTTATGACCGGAGTTCGAATCATAGTCCCCTACATATAAAATGCAATGTCCTACCAATTAAGTTAAACTCACGGGACGTAAAAATGAAATTTCTATCCACTAAACTTGACAAAAAATATTTATTTTATATTTCTTGGGTCAAAAGTCAAAACTATTATTTGTGCAATAAATTAAGATAAAGAGCAGTTGTGTAATTTTGGCAAAATTAAAGATATAGAGAAAACGTGAGGCTGGGAGGCTTTCCATTGAGACGTTACCAAATGACCACGCTATCCTCACGCGCCCCTCTCCCACGCGTTTACTGTGAATTCAACTCGCACGTCTCACTTCATTTTACACGTGCGGCTTCTCCCCCACCTTGTCTTGTTTATTTTCGTCACCATGTTTGTCTAAATAGAAGAATGAATATGTGAAATAATATTACAGTGTCAATTAATAATAATAATATTTTTTGTCATATCACTTACTTAATTTTTTTTTTGTTGGTTGACGAAATTACAAAGTCATTAGAAACTCACACACATAGAGTGGAGCAACCAGGGATCGAACTCCGATTATGACGTCTGACACTAGCAAATTCGATATTTCTACCATTTGAGTTAGAATTTGTAGACCCCTTACTTAATTTTTTTTATTGATAAATTGAAACTAGTTTTTATTAAATGATCGTGTAAAGAGAAATTCTTTAATAGACACAACCATAAATATGATGTATTAGACACAATAAAAAACATAAATATAAAAGTAAAAAATAATTAAAGTAATATAATTTGATGTGACAATTTTATTTTATTTTTAATTTTTTTGATTTGTGTGTGCCTATATTTTTTGTCCAAACACTTGTGCCCAATCAAATGTTGCTCTCGTGTAAAACTATTTTGCTTTGTGAGTGTATATCCATTAAACTTATGTCTATATAATACGGTTGATTAATCAAGTGATTAAACTCAAATGATTAATGAGCTTTTAAAAGATAAGTATTCGGTAGAATTTAAGTTAAATTTTTTGGAGGAACAATTTTTTACTTAAATTTGAAAGGTGACCTCCAAATTATCAATATGCTTCTTGGGAATTTAAAGAATAACATATGGAATTATCAATAGTAACCGTGTATTCCGTCAAATCACTTCACTATACTCTACTATAATTGTATGACTTGGATAAGTGATTAATTCTTATTGTATGCTAGCGTAAATAAAATACTACATCGGTACCAAAATATAAACAATTCTGACTAATTTTTGTACCCATTTCAGAAATATAATTAATTTTATATGAAAAAACATTTATCGGTAATCATTTATAAAGCTACTCACCCCACTTTTTTTTTTTTTACCTTAAATGAACATTTTAACCACTAAACTAATTGAAGAAAAAAAAAATCAAGCGGAAGAGAAAAACGTTATCACCGGAGTTCAAACCATTTTGGAGGTTTACTTTTACTTATTCTCATAAAATTTACTCTCTCTTTTCTTTTCCCCATAATCAATAACCAATCAAAAATCTTCTTACATCTTCCAATGAAACTTATTTCAAGAAAAACACAAAAAATCATACTTCAAACTACCACGTTTTACTTTTCTTAATAAGTGTGAAATTTTTTTTTCTTATATTATCGAACGGAGGGAATACTATGTGAATTTATAATGACTTTGTCATTTCTTATTCTACCAAAACAAATATCTATTGGTCTATGGTCTTATAATCAATTTTAAATGAGTAACATACAGAAATTTTAGAGAGACGAACAAGACAGGGAGAGAGAAAGGTAGCAGTTTATAGCCAGCAGGGTTAGATGGATTTGGATTCTCATCAATTCTTTTTCCTATTTAAAAAAAACACTTTCTCAGGATTTTTTTTTTTATGTTTATTATTATTTTTATCTTCAGATCACACACAGAGAAAGCAAGCTGAAGAGAAAAGAAAAAGAACAAGTTTTATAAAATTTTCGCAGTAATTTTTTTTTTTATCATCGTGTAATTAATAATTAATTAACAAAGAGATTAGATTGTTGAATAAGATCGTGTTAATGTTAATTCGCACATATATATAAGAAGTGCATGCTCTTATTTTTTGTCATCTCATTTCTGAAGAACCCTTTCGTTTTTTTGAATCTTCATTTTCTGGTTCATCGCAGAAACTCGAATTCAACGATACAGATTTCTTCGACTCTAAATCACATCCACTTTGCTGAAGGTAATGCCACCGAAATTTTTTCGTTGTTTAGAGACTTGTTAATTTTTATCAGTTAGGGTTTTTGATTTCGTTAATTTAATTTTAATTTAATTTGAAGTTTTTGAAATCGATTTGTTCATTTTTGGTTAATTGAAACTGTTTTTGTTGTGTTGATAAGAATTGAAATGAATACATTGGAATATTAGGTTTTTTGTTTGTTTTGATAGGGTGAGTTAATTAATTCACTGTGTTGTTAGGTTAGGGTTTGATTTTGTTAGTGGAAGGGGTTTTGATTTAGTTCAATTAGCATTTGTGAAATTGCTGTTGTTGTTAGATTTTGATTAGAGAAGTATTTCATTTTTTTTTTGCATAGTTCTTTTGATGAAAATGTTGGTATGATTATACTTTTAAAAAAAAATGTTGGTATGATAATTGATAATACGGTTTTGTTTTGTTGTCTGCATGATTTCAGTATTGAGGAGTTTTTCCCAGAAGCTAGGATATTGAGAAGGAGTAGCATGCTGAGATAACAGGGTAATTCACTATATGTTGCTTACTGCTTCTCACTTTTTTATTTTGTTGTTGCTATGAGGCTGTGAAATAATAGCGACATTTGATTAACATTATTGTTCAATGAGTTGGAATGATGGGTTGGGAATATTAAATATGACAAAAGTTTTCCCGCGAAATTGCCAAATTGTTTTTTTTTTTTTTTTAGCATTGATAGTGGAAGAATCATAGGGTTAGAAGATTGAAGGCATTGTCATAGTGTCATTTTTATACAAAGTTATAGGTACACTTGGATGACTGTATTATGTAGGCGTATGGCTATTGAGAATTAGGATTCCACCCTGAAGGAGGCATTTCATGAAAAATGCAAGTCATTAGCTCAAGAGAGTGGTCTTTTCTCTGTAGGTACAACTAATAAGCCTCCTAACGATCTGGTCATCTAAAATCTATAAGCCTAAACAATAACCTAATTTGATAAAGCAATAGGGCAAGACACACTCTCACTTTATATATTATTGTTCAGTAGTATATTCAAATACGGTCGTTAAGAGCGCAAACTAGATCGTGAGATCTCCCGCGTTTTTCTCACTCCGCTGTGTTTAGGTCCCAATTTTTTTATTTCTTTTTTAATAGGTATACATACATATTTTTAGTTAAATGTTATATTAAATATAATATAGATGTTACTCTTTGCATTTATATAACACTTGTGTGTTGCGGTCACGCGGTAAAGAAGATTTGCTCCATCGGTAAGCACGCGAGTTCGATCCTCGCCTCTACTATTTTAGCTTTAACCTTCATTATTAACAAAAAATACTATAATATTATCGCAAAATGCCAGATTCGAACCCTGATTCTGTAAGCAATTTTGAAATGGACAAACCAATACACCACCAGTAATACGTGATACATTATGGTGGGAACATTAATATGTATATTAAAAACATGTTCCCCCCATAGAAACAGTTCTAGCTCTGAGCGGTATGAAAATCGTTGGAGAGGCCGGCACGGTGAATGCGCAGAGGAAGATTGTAGAATTGTGGGAGCAACACTTTCTTTTGTGCTGGTTTCGCACACTGTCAACCTAATTTCACACATTTTGACCCGATTGAATTTTTTTTGACCCAAAAAACTCAAACTCAACCCGCCTTCACACTTTTTTGACTCAGAAGTGGACCCCTTTTTCATCCAAAGAGGGACTAGTCTCGAAAAAAGAAAAACGAAATAAAAGGAGGGATACACTGAATGTACCCTCTTTCTGGACTCTATGCAACTCTCTCATCTTGGCAATTAATGAGAAATTAATTACTTCTCATCTATGCAACTCCCTCATCCTGGCAATTATTATTCCGTGTATGCAGGGAATTAATATAAAATTGCTATCATTTTTGTTTAGTTCAAACTCTCATCTTTATTATTAAATCAATAAAAAATCGTTTTTTAAGGATAATTATGTTAAGATTATTTTTCTTATTTGTTTCTATAATTTTGTCTATTTGGTGGGATCCTACTATACCCAAACGATCTTTGGTGGGATCCCGAGTTTGACAACCATGTATTCAAAATACATTCATTTTTTTGGGTCAGACCTTAAAATGTTCTTAGAGAAAGTGTTAAGTTCATGGCTTGCACGGGTTCCACACGTTATCGGAAAAAGATGAATACTAGTCACTGAACTGCAAAGATATGTTTAACAAACATAATAACATAAATTTAGCTGCAGCTTTTGTGATGATGGTAAATTATTATTTGTATTATTCCTATGCGATAACATGGTGAAACTTTGACATTTAAGAATTATCGAAAGGACGAGTCTAATTATTAATCTTTCTTTTTCAACTCATGCTTTGTTTTGATTAGGTATCACCTGAATCTGGAAAGAAGTTTGTCAGATATTACATGATTCAGAACAGTGATATGAGGCTTGAATCAGGGACATGTAATGTGTGCTCAGCTCCTTGTTCATCTTGCATGCATCTTAACCATGCTCTCACGGGGTCAAAGGCTGAAGAGTTTTCTGATGAAAACTGTCGCTCAGGGGAGGCTAATGGTCAGAATTCTATGATTGAGGGTAATGTACACTCTCTTAATAGCAGAGCTTGTGAAAACTTGCAGCAGGCTGTCAGTGAAACAAGTAATATGCTCAGTGTTAATTCAAGTCATGATTCTCTATCGGAAAATGCTGAGAGTAAGCAGATCTTGTTGAATAAGACTCAGGATCCCAACCATTTAGAAGGTCATGATGACAACACATCCTGTATTAGTAGAGCATCCGATGCTAATTTAGTGATTGATAGCCATCTAAGGAATGCAGACATAACAAATATACCTAGAAATGGTAAATCTCTCTCAGATACTCGAAGCTCTATTGAGAATTGCAGTTCATCATTAACCAAAGAGAGTCAACCTGTTGTTTCTGGTGACAAATATGCTGCCAATAAGGATAACCTTATTGAAGGCACTTCCAATGTTTCACTAAAAGTATGTCCAAAGTCACAAGCAGATCCTGATAATGATGTACGTAATGCTAACGTTGAAGACTGCAAATGTACGGCCCATGATGGACATCATGAGAAAGCTGAAGAACCGGTGAAATCACCTGGCAAACAGGAATCTCAATCTGAAAATGAGAGTGATGAATCAGATGTTGTGGAACATGATGTGAGTATCTTTCCTTTACTTTCTGTTGATCTTCTTCAGTTGAAAATAAACTTGATTGAGATGAAAATGGGAGGAGTGGATTGTAACGGCATCTGTGGAGTTGCTTAACGTCAATTCTGTTTCTAATTGTGGTGATTGAAAAATAGGTGAAGGTGTGTGACATCTGTGGAGATGCTGGTCGTGAGGATCTACTTGCCATATGTTGTAGGTGCACTGATGGTGCAGAGCACACGTATGCATAATAATCTTTCACCATATTTCTTATACCTATCATATTGCTAATTTCTTTAAGTAAAACGAGTTTTACCATTGTTGTTTCTTTTAATCAGCTACTGCATGCGAGAAATGCTTGAAAAACTCCCTGAAGGGGATTGGTTCTGTGAAGAATGCCAAGATGCAGTGGAAGCTGAAAACAAGAGGCTGGGTAAGAGTGAAGTTCTATACATGGTTTTGACCTAAACTTGTGCTCTGGGGTCATACATTTTAAATCAAGAACATATATCTATATCTATGGCTCTAATTATATACTTGCATATTTTTAGTACTGAATTTTTTATTGTTCAGATGTTGAAGAAAAAAAAATCATCAAAACTACTTCCACGTCACAAGTTTCTGGCAAAAGAGTTCATGACAATGTTGAAGTGGCTCCTCCAGCAGCAAAAAGGCAAGCTCTTGAATTAAGCAAAGGATCACCAAAGGTGTCAAGCCCCAGGAGATTGGTGCCACTATCACGAGAATCTTCATTTAAGAGCTCAGATAAATTAAAAGGGAAGTCTGGTCTTCTGATGCCTCCTCGTAACCACTCTGGTGGTGATGACACACAGACTACTCGATCTCCTTCCGTTGGCCCCCGGGGTCAAATTTCAAAAAGTATGTGTTTATCTTTCATCTGTTGTGCTTCACTGAAATTTTCTTGTCTTTAGATCTTGAGACCTTTCAAGTAGCTGGGTGCATGTATCATGTCTCCTTGGCTTTCATTTTTATCAAGCACAATTTTTTGTTCTTATGAATAGGTATGTTATTGAAGTCTAATTCATCCAACAACTTAAGTTCCAAGCCGAGAGTCAAAATTGTCGATGAAGTTTTTCCACCAAGACCAAAAGGGGGTAATGAACAAACTTCTAAGAATATGGAGATACCTGGTCGGATGACAAGCAAATCGACATTATTCAAATCCTCTAGTTTGGGCCGATCAAGTGCAATTGAATCAAAAGTTAAAATGATTTCACCTAAATCTACAACTACTCAGGACTTGAAAGGGTCTCGACATTTCAAAGAATCAGGTGTTTTTGACCGAAAATATTTGTCTAGGAATGACCGGCCTGTGGCTAGTTCTGTTGTTTCCACACCTAAGGGTGATCAGAAGCTTACACCTCGGGCTGAAACCATTTTTAAACCGTCATCCATTAATAATCGGGAGGTGAAGATTAACCAGGATGGAAAATTAAGCGCGTCATCAAAATCAATGAACAATATAAGCCGTAAAAGTTTGGAGCCTCAAGGTTGTTCAGGTATGATCTCAAATAGAAGCATATTATTCCTGCAATAGTAGTTTTTTTTTTGGGGTCAAATAGCTGCTCTCCATATTTTATTTTCAGCATAGTAAAGCCATAATATACGTGTTTCAGCTAGGGGTCTCTCAGTTGGGGATGTTGTGCTTGGAACTCATCTTTTCTGCAAATAATATTATCTGTTTGTCTTTGAATTTTACAGAGAGAACGTCCGCCAGTAATGATGAAGCTCTACAGGATGCGCTGCCTCGATCACGAGAGACAGGAAATCAGGGTGAGAAATCCAGAGAGAGTCTTAGTGATCGTGTAAGGCCAGTTGTTCCCACTGCATCAAAAAGTCCATTTTGTCAAAAATGTGAGGAATTTGGCCATTCTTTAGAATATTGCACCGCTGGCACTCTACCAGAATCTGGTGCAGAAATATCCGTCACTGCCGCAAATATCTCAAAAGAGGAAACACATAAAGGCAATAGATTGAAAGCTGCAATCCAGGCTGCTTTACTTAAAAAGCCTGTGATTTACAGGAAGAAAGAAGTATCCAATCAAACTGATGAAATTTCTACATCAGGCACAGAGTTGAATTGTGAAGTGACTGCACAAGACCCAGTCTTGGTTTCTAGCACACTTAAGAATAGAATTACTACCGTAGAAACTCATGAACAACAAAAAGTCCTTGAGAATTCTACATCTGCCAGCGATTTGAAGCAACTTAATTCTTGTTCAACTGGTGTTTGTTCCCAACAAGGAAAGTCGGATTTAGTCGGTCTTAATGCTCAAAAACCTTTAGTGAGAGACTTGTCTACAAATGCTGTGGAAATCTCAAGTGTTCTATCGAAGATGTTGGCCTTTCCTGAATTCGATTACATCTGGCAGTATGAAACATGATTAACTAATTTGTCTTTAGTTCGGGATTTCCCTTGTATTACTTTTCATATCTTGCAATGGAGTGTGTTCGACATGAGCTTTTTTGTTTGCATGCAGGGGTGTCTTTGAAGTGCATAGAAACAGAAAGCCTCCAGAGTTATGTACGGGAGTTCAGGCACATTTATCCTCTTCTGCATCTCCTAAGGTACATGAGGTAGTGACCAAGTTTAGTTCCAAAGTTTCCCTCAATGAAGTTTCGCGCTTGAGCACATGGCCATCACAGTTTCATCACGGTGGTGCTAGAGTAGATAATATTGCTCTTTACTTCTTTGCCAGAGATCTTGAGAGGCAAGTATATGAATATCATTCTTATATTGACAGCAGGCCATTAGATGCAAATATTTCTTGTAATAATTGAATTTTTTGTGTTGTTCTGATACAGCTATGAGAGACACTACAGGGGTCTATTGGATCACATGATTAGAAATGATTTAGCACTTAAAGGAGTTTTTGATGGTGTTGAACTTCTCATATTCCCATCCAATCAGCTTCCGGAAAATTCACAGCGTAAGGAGTCATTCTATGCTTTTGCCAAAAAAACCAACATTTAAGCAACTTCTGAATAGGTGCTTTTCGGTTTGGGGCATGCGATGAAGTTTATGCCTAGATCAGTGTTGATGGATTTTCCAAAATTTAGTTCATTTACAGTTTTGATGTCTCGTGGAAAGATGATTTGAGATTTCACTCTTTACAAAGACTGTGATGCTTGTGTTAGTAAAATGTCCCGGGGAAGGAGTGAAGGACAATTCGAGATACAATTTGAGATTCCACTCATTAAGAATAACTCATTTATTAAGAATAGCATGTGTCTAGTTCACCTGACAGTGTATATGTTAGGATATAGAATGAATAATAGATATTAGAGTAGTAGTTAAATTTGTTATTAGTTGTTAGTTAGTTTGTTATTTGGATTAGTTAGAGAGTCTGTCTATGAATAGGAGAACACCAAGGTTAGAGAGTATATTTGAATATTGTAATTGTCAATAGAGCAGTCTCTATTGTGAAGTGGAAACCCTTGAGGAGAGATTCTTTCCTATTCTCTCCTATTTCTTAATAAAATTGTTATTTCTAATCAAGTTTTTGGGTTCCTAACAGTATATTGCTTGTATGGTAATCCCCAAAAATCTTGATTCATGATCATAGTTTTTACATTGCTTCAGAAGATGTCATACTTCTGAGTAAGACTGATGCTGATGTAAGGCATTAGGGTTAAAAAGACGAGAATGTTCTATGTTGAATTTGGACCTTGTAAAAAAGTCAATAAAATCTACCATGGTTCTCCTTTCAATCATTAGTGGGTTTTAGATTGCTTATTAGTTTTTTTTTTCTTTCCCCGGGGGGTGGGGTGTAGGTTGACAGTTTAGTATGCTTATATTGCAGTTTATGTGACTGAAATTTTAAACGCATGTCCACGTAACCACTTTTTGACCATGTTTAATTCATTTACTTCTACATGTGTTTAGACTGTTGACTATCCTATTTTTTGGCAGGCTGGAATATGTTGCTTTTCTTATGGGGTGTATTTAGGGGGCAGAGGACCAATCATTCAGGTTCTGCAAAAAAGATATGTACTCCAAGTTTGAATGCAATGCCAGTTGAGGTGAATTCTTCAACTGCTGTTGTGACTTTGTCTGAACGTTGTTTGTCGAAGGGCATCGATGAAAAATCAATGAATTCCGACAAAGCATGCAACCAATTATGTCAACAAACGAAATCCACTGGTTCATCCCTGGTATGATTTTTTCCATAAATGCATAATTTAATATACTAAAGTTTGTTTTTACTTGATAAATATCTGCTTAGATTTACTTGTGGTGTCGACATTTTATCTGTTCAAAATTGTTACCTGATCATGACCCCTTCCTTAAGTTAGAAATGATATTCTGATTCCTTAGATAGATTATGGATATTGATTAGTGCATATTTATTTCGACTTTGATGGGCCAAAAATGAAACGTTTCACTGCTTAGTTTTATGGTCCGAAATGAATGCAGCCTTGGCATTATTACACGTTAATATTCCCATGTGAGCAATTCATGGTCTCTACTCTCTATACCATGGGGAAAATAAACAGGGCTGTTGAGTACTTATGTAGCAAGGAAAGGCCAGTTGGGACCAATTTGATTATTTCTCTGGGGGGGGGGGGGGGGGGGGGTCAATTAGTGGATCAATTAGTTAAAAGCATGTGTCATCCCGTAGGTGAATGCCCTTGTACGTGTCAAATTTATTATTTCTTGTTAGCTATGCTGCAAAGTGCAAACCGTTGCTGTCTTGAGATCACTATTTTATAAACCAGTTTTATGAAGAGTAGGCATTATCTCTTGGTTTCTTGAAAGATGTTTTGGCTTTATGCAGAAAGCTAGTGTACTAGAGGGTGAACGATACAGAGAGACCAAACCTCCTGAAGAAATGGGAACAGGTGCAAGTAACAAGATGGTGGAAACAAATACTGATTCTGCTATTTCTGGCAAGCAAGAGAATACCCTCTGTTTGGAGATTCCTTCTGTTAGCAATCAAGAAAGCGATGCTGCCTACAATATTAGTAAGAATGAAATTTTGGAGAGAATGAACTGTGATGAAGATCAGCAAAGGACTAAGCGGAAACAGAAAGAAGACAGTCAGTATATTGATTTGGAGAAAACTATTGACAATCATGAATCACATGCTGCAAGCTATATTGGTATGGATAAAACTTCAGAGAGAATGAACATTGATCAAGGTCAGCAGAGGAAACAGAGAGATGGTAACTATATTGACTTGGAGGCAACTGTTGAAAATCAAGGACCAGCTGCTACAATCAATATAACTAAGGATAACATTCCAGAGAAAATAGAAGATGATGAAGATCGGCAACGGCTTAAGAGGAAAGGCAAAGAAGATTATCACTATATTGACTTGGAGGCACCTCTTCAGGAAGACCTGTCCGCGGAAGGTGTCGAGTATCAGCTACCCAATGATAAAGAAGTTCATCATGTTGACTTATCAGTAGTTGGTTGTCAGAAAATGCCTTGGAATGAGGTTGAGGTAAATGGAAAATTAGAAGATGGAGAAAGTTCCAGAAAGAAGCTAAGGACAAGTTTTGGCGGGATTTATGGACATTACAGTTCTGGAGGTAGAGACTCCTTTAATGACAGTTTGTCATCTCTTGGAAATGATCTTGGTTCTCGTTCTTCAGTTGAGGACAAAGGATGTGAAGAAGCTTCCAATGAAAAAATCATCTGCGAGGACTTGGGGAAGACGGAAAGAACCTTCTTTCCTGTTGATTCTCAGAATATCAATGGCTCGCAATTGGGGCTAAATGCCATGCCATTGAAAGGGATTCATGAGCGTGTGGATGTGATTCCAAATCTAAATCTTGCTTTAGGGGATGAAACAGAACTGCTGCCATCCCCTCCTCCTCCTGCTGCTCCTAAGGGTATGCTGCCTCCTTTCCTAGTTGGGGCAGTAGACAAGAAAGATAACCGTCCAGATAGTTTGGCAGATGGGCTAGAGGACGATGCTGCCGCTGCATCTCTTTCCCTTTCTCTATCATTTCCATCTTCAAGCCAGGAACACACAAAAGATTCTTCAACGACAGAGCTTTTGCCTGATGGGCACCGTGCAAATCCATCGTTTCTCCTTTTTGGGAGATACACAGACAAATAAATCTGCTGCTATATATTTCTTATCTGTCGTGTAAATTATCTTGTTCAGCATAGCCCGTCGTGTATGATAGATAATCTTCCAGCACCCATGCAAAGGAGCCATCGTCCAAACAACAAAGAGTCAATAAGATTTTTTTTTCTTTTTTAAACTATCTCAAATACATGTTTTTTATTACCTTTTTGTTGTTATAATATAGTTACGGCTGTTTTGTAAATAGAGAGAATTCAAGCCGGCATAATTATTAATGCTACTAGGAACTTGCGGATGACTATTTTTATGGCAGGATTTCCTCTGTTCCTGACTCCTTTTTTGTGTGGTACACCTGGTTAAGCACTTAATTAAACAAGTTTGTTATCTAGAATTGTACAACTAAATTGAACTCTTGTTAGAATAGCTTAGTTGAGGTACTACATGATTTTGGTGCTTGGTTGTACCTTTCAATAATGATTATGACGGACACAGATCGGAATGGCTGCAGCTGCTGCCTTTTCCTCCAACGTGTTTTGTGTTGTGTATGGGAAACACATTAAAGCAGTGTGTGCCAGCTGCATTAATAGGTTGGATCGGATAACTGAAAATTGGTGAATGTGAATTAGTCACATATAATTCATAGGCCAACTCTAGGGATGTAGATTGTCTGCCGTTGTAAAACAGCACAGTTTCCTGCTGTAAGTCATCACAACCATTCATTTCAATCTAAACGGTTCATATCAGATTGGATAAAATAAAGTTAAAGTAATTCATCCGTCCACATAAATCGAACGGTACCGATCTGTTACAGCGGCCTGCTGTAACAACGGGTAATCTGTTTCCCAACTCTAGAGCCCTACTTTCCTTCATTTTCAACCAGCTCAAGGTAAAGAGAACCATAGTACCACATCTTTGCAACTGACCTCCACAATGTGTTGCTTGTTGTCTGAACCATCCTTAAATGTGGTTACTCCCTAAGTCTATAACACAATGCAAAGCTTCTCGGCTGCAGCATCGTGTTTGTGACTTGAGAGTGTCAAAAGGGAAATCATATTCATGTCTCCTCCACTTTTTTAGATGGTTGCTTTAAAGCGGGTTCAGAGGTCATAATGGGTGAACAAAGTTGCCTTACATAGCGTTTTGGTTGGCGGAAGATATATTGAGGGTTTCCCTCCAATATTTATGATCGTGATATTTATGCAAAATGTACATTTACACCGGCCATGCATAACTATTAAACTTATCGGGTAAAATCCGTATAAGATTTGTTATTTGGAGACAATTTATAAAATAGGGGCCGAGATCCTAACTCATTAATGATGCACATACAAAAAAAATATTATGCCGTCAAATCTTAATGCAAAATCAAAATTACTATGCCTGAAAATAAATCAAAAATAAAAAAATACTAGTAACTGTATATAGGGTAGTTTTTTTTTTTGGGTACATAACAGAATGACAAAACTATCATAAACTTACAAACGAGAGAGTTGGGGTTAGAATCGAATCCTGGTTATAGCATTTCGCCTAACAATTTTGACAATTTTTTACCAGTTGAGTTAAGATTTGTGGACAATAATAGGATATATTTTTTAATAAATAAAATGATGATTTTTATTTTTATCATTAATATGATGAAATTAAATACATTCATTATTCATATTTTTAATTAAATAATAGCAGGTTCATGTTTGGCATTAAGACAATTTTGTCAAAATCACAGTATCGATATGATTTTGTCAAACTCACGGTAAATTCAAATATATAAGAGCATCTTCAATGTATATTGCTTATGCATATGTATATCAAGACATACAATTATATACAATTAGGATATTACATATACAAATATATATTAAACAATATCCCAAGTCCCAACAACAAGGAAGGTTAACATGTTTTGGAGCACCCATGCTCTAGGCACCTTTTTTCTCTGAAAAATGTTAATCTGAAACACGGGTTAAGGAACCTAATATAGTAATATAATATTATAATTTATTTGTAAAAGAAAAAAAAATATAATATTGAAATTTGTGCCATTTATATTTGTAAAATACAAAATATGTTCTTTTTAATACAAAAATTACTTTTTTTAGTATCTTAACTAGTATCTCAAGGGTACTAGTTAACATGATTATTTTTCTTTTAACCACTCTCACGAACCGAAAAGAATAACATGTGGAACTAATTGACTCATTTTAGGAAATCGTGTAGTAGATTAAAATTAGTGTGTTGCTAAAAAAAGACGTGGCATAAAGTATATTAAAATTAGTGTGTCTAAATTCATACATTGCTTTTCGTGATTTTCTTTCTTTCTACTTTCTCTCCATAAAACCAAACGAACGATAAGAGACTTACTTAAGATCATACATTCGAGTTACTCTTAGGAAAAGAGAAAAACAACTACAAATACAATAATGATATATGAGAAATTGACTCTCCATTTTCTTCCTCTCTTTTTTATTTAAACCAATCTCATATTTTTTTCATTTAAACCCATCTCACTCCTTTTTTATCCAAGTGCTCAAATTTCATCATCCAAAGTTTGTTCTTTGGTCTTTGTTGTTATTTTCCACATTATCGAAAAATAAAAAGTTTTGCTCCTTAGAATAGAAAAGGATTGTCTCCAATTATTATCTCCCATATTTCTCAAGTGGAGAAATCACCACCCTTAAATCCACTTTTTCTTTTCTCTCTATTACCCAAATCAAAGAATGTCATTCGAGACAATCTATTTTCCCTTAAAATCATCTCCAAGTTGAGCTTTTGAATTATTCTCTAATTTTCAATCCTGTCCAAACAATTAAAAATATAAAATGTATGGTTTTATCGAAGTATTTATACTTTCTACTACTATATGTTTTCAAGACATTTTATTTTTCTAGTTTAAAAATCAAATGAATTTTCACTATAAATACGAGTCTCATATAAATATAAATTTTACTATAAATGTAATGTACTTGTGAGATTGAGTCTAGCTCAATAGACTATACTCCTAAATATGACGAACCAAAACTCATAAATTTTTAAAAAAATTGACTGATAGAGTAAATGACACGTCATTGAAAATCCGTACTTACAAAACCGATAGATATAAGTTCGAATTACAATAATTACATCCGACCTAACACTTTTGACATTTCTATTGATTAAATTACAATTTGTAAAACAAAATTAAACATTATATATCGATATTTTGGCGTCTTAAATAAGATTATTTTTTTAGAACCTACAAAAAAACACATAATTTTTATCACTCTTAATAAAAACATAATAAAAAAATAACTTCCACAAAAAATAATTAGTAGTTTGCAGAGTAACACATGATGAGTCCGTCCTCCTCGTAATACTCACCCGATCGTTAACTTCTCTCTCTCTCTCTCTCTCTTCAAACTCAGTGACTCTTCCATGGCCATGGCAACTTCTTTCGCGCCATTATCGATTTCAGGTTCGCTCTTTTCTTCCTAACAATCAACAATATTGCAACAACATACCGCGCGTATATCATCATCACATCATTTTCAACTTGTTCATCTCACTCCATTTCTTTTTAGGGTTTTTCAATTCAATTTTTAACATTTTCTTAATTTCCATTATTCTTCTTATATACAAATCCATTTCCATCAACCAACAAATTCAAACTGTAATAGTTTATTACATTTTTCCGATGAAATGTTTAGATTCGCAATTGGAATCCTTGAATTATATGATTTTATTATACGATTATTATCATTATTGAACTTGATTTGATTTGATTTGGCAGTAGGTGGATCTCATCTGAAATCACCTGAGCAATTTTTAACAAAGCGTAATTCATCTCTGCTTGCTGTTCAAAGGAAATCAAACCTTGTCACCAGGAGGAACCTCACTTCACCGGTTCGTGCAGAATATCGGTATGATATTCCATCTATGGCTTATAATTAGAAACTCACAAAAAAGAATTTGAAGTTTGCCATGTTTTATGAAGACTTAAGCTTATGTTTGGTTCCACGTTTGGAGTAGCTAGAATTGATTTTGAAGGTGTAAAAATGATTTTGACATGTTTAGATCCTCTCGAGTAGAATTGATTTTGCCACCAGAATTGATTTTAACTCGAAGCTATAATTTGTAGCTTTTGAGTTTTGAGTCTAAACGTGACTTGTACACTGAAATTTATTGTTCAATTCATTTTTACATAAATGTATCCAAATAGAAATCACTTTACACTCAACTCACCAAGCGCATGTTTCAGGAATCTCTATTTATTTGTGGTGTGTGCACAAGTCAGTAATTCTTTTTAACCTTATATAGTTCTAGCTTACCTTTGATGTTAAATAACCTTACAAGTATTTTCCACTAGCTTTCTTTGATGCTAATAAAATCATAGAGTAGTCTTCCATACCAGTTGCTATGTTTGAATTTGTCAATGAAAAACTGGAAATGAAGAAAAAATGGTGATGTTTTCAATGTTTTCTTTCCTCTTTCTGTCGCACTTGTATGTTTTGTTTTCACCATTTTTAATTAAAATCTAAATGTGCACTTTCTCTCGATGTATACTTAATATGATTTTTAAAGCAAAATGTGAATAGTTATAGTTACTGATTTGTTTCATGATTTTTTTAGAATAGTTTTGTGTTTATTGCCTTTTGAATGTGAGCAATGACTGGAGCATTGAATTTGCACGTCGCTTGATCTTATTGGTTGCTTATTTTGGAAGATTATGTAAATTATTCTTTCAATTAAGTAATAACTGTATCCTTTTCGCAGTGAAAGCAGAGGAGGTGGAGGTGGGGATTTGGTTGCTGGCTTTATTCTGGGTGGGGCTATTTTCGGAACTCTAGCCTATGTTTTTGCACCCCAGGTGATTTCTTCTTACTTTAATTTTATTTATCGAGTCTAGCAAGTTTAACTGGAATCTATTTATGATAAATAAGCTTGATTGTGCTATCCAAAAAGAAAGAGAAAAGAAGACAGAGTAACCATGTGATAAATGACTACTTGTTTTGTGGGAAAAAAATTAAAGAGGAGACGCAGTTGCAATAAGACTGAGTTAACAACAGACTCTTGCTTATCAACTACAGCCCAGTTTGGATTTGTTTCTAGTTGATACAAACTTCTCAATTAAAATACTTATTCTTAACTTTAAAAAGTAGCCTATATAAGCAAGTTTATAGGTGCTAATGGAAGAGTTAGATGACAGAGCTTTTAAAAAGTTGAAATGCATAAACTTATTACCTAGTGCAACATTTGTTTGTTGAAAATATGCAAACTAACTCTTCATCACTGTAGTTTTATTACCTAGTGCAACATTTGTTTAATGATTTGAGAGCTAACTTATTAGCTTTTCCAAGGATAGGAAAAGAATTGAGGAACTTTCTCTTTTATTTGCAATATCATTAATGTTAGCAGTCTGCTGCCATGGTGATGGTGGAAAATCACAGTGGGAGAGCTTCAAGCTTACGGCAGCGGTTGCTCACCGCTCAACCAAACACATAGTTGTGATTATTTAATTTTATTGACAAATAGAATAATGTCTATGAAAGTATACTGCTAGCTTTTCCATCTTTGGACCCTGTCTTATCATTATGTCTCAAGTACTCGGTGTTATTTTAGCAAAACCTTGAAGGGCTAGAAATTATTGTCATATTAATATAGCCTAGTTTTGTCTCAACAAAGAGTGATATTTGCATTATCTATCTGATTGTTGTATTGCTTTTAGTTCTTTTACTATTTACTCACAAAAGATATCATTGTTTCCATTATGAAGGCTCGTAGTATGTTATGGTATTGACTTTAACTTGCCATGCAGATCAGAAGATCTCTGCTAAATGAAAATGAATATGGGTTTCGGAAGGCCAGACGACCAATATATTATGATGAAGGACTAGAGGTAATTGGGCTTCTCTTAGCTTTAGATTCAATATTTCTTTGTAAGTGGAATATGTCGGGTTTGTTTTGATTATGTTATGCTGTTCATGAAAACAGGGGACCAGGCAGACCTTGAACGAAAAGATAGGCCAACTAAACTCTGCCATTGATAATATATCTTCACGTCTGAGAGGTAACAATAATGTGCCTGCTGCTGGCCCAATAAGTGATCCTGAAATTGAAGCTACCAAGTGAAGCACTTCTAGTTTGATACTGTTGTCAACGATACTTTGAAGTAGCGGAAAAACATTGAAAATTGGGTATATGTTATTTGAAGGGTAAAAATGTATTGGTGCTGGATTGATATATGGTTAAAACTGTGAAACTCTTAACCTTTTTCCTTCTTTGTTTCCTACGTTGGAAGATTTTGTTTCTGTGGACAGTGGAAGATACAGTTTGGATTATGGAGCGATATAAATATAAAACTAGCTGTAGGCTGTAGCCTGTTTCTTATTTGATGAGTGTGGTACTCCTTTGTTTTTTGGATGTAGATTCTCCTTATAAGAAGCTAGACCTCTATTGAATAGTTTTAATTTACTTTTAAATTTCTTAATTTTTTATAATTTATCGATTAGCTTTAAACTTTGTTTAACTTTAACGTTGGTTTTTAAATAAATAAAAACTAGGCTGAAAGCTACTAATATTTGTTACAAATACCAATAGTTTCAAATCATATACTCGTATTATCTTACATATGTCAAGTTTTTTTTTTTTCTTTCTAAAATTCTAAAATTAAGTGATAAAGAATTTAGTCTCAAGGAAAATTATTTGTATCGTTTCAATTAATAAAAAAAATTCTTTTTACCCAATCGTTTTTAAAAATAATAATAATATTTACACTTCAATTTAAATTGTGTGATTATTGGTTTTACAGTCAGTTTTCTTTCACAAAAATACTTTTAAGTTTATTTATCATTAAAACGTTCAAGATTTAATTATGAAATTAAGATTTGATTTAATTTTAGAGTAAAAATTTGGCATAAGTATGACAAATTAAAAAGATTTTGTAGGAAGTAAGAGTAGAATGTTAAAAGGAAAATTTTGAGTTTTTTTAAATGTAATCCACTTGCAAAACCCAAACTGTTTACTGAAATGGCACAAAATCTCACGTTTATAGCTATAGTGCAGATGGAAAGGGTGCAAGGAAAATGAGAAAGGAATGTTTCTTCAAGAACATTAAATGTTGAATTTGTGATATTTAGGTGAAAGAATATTAAAGAGGCTTTCAATGTAATCTATGTGCATGGTTAACACTGCTTTAAAGGGGTACATAAAGTGCAGCATCATACGTATCACTAATTCATAATTGTTATTATGCTCAGTACTTTAACTGATGCATGCAACTATTAGAAAAAAAATCATACAGCTGAAACTTTGAAAATAATTAAGCCAAAATCACAAATAATCATTGCAGACTCATAGCAATCTTTGCAAGCTCGAGTATTTTTAAATACCAAAATCGGTGTCTCACCTGTCGTGCATATCAAACCATAGGCTATAACTAGTTTCTCACTATAATCAAGAAGTTGCTCTTTCCTTTCAACAAAATTACACACTTAATCTTCTTCATCAAGAAGACCCTTTTCTGTTTGAGGGTGGTGTCTATACAACAATATCAGGTTTATCTATGGCCAAGATTGCTTCGTGTGCATAGTCCACTTTGCCGCATTTTGAGTACATAGTGATCATAGCACTCTCCCTAGAGAGGCATTCAGTTAGCCCCTTTTTTTATGGCATCGGCATGAACTTGAGTACCATAAATCAAATCCGAGACAGCAGAGCATGATTGGAAAGTGTTGGTATAGATGAATGAACTCAATAACACTCCTTTACTTCTTATTGTATTAAAAGCTTCAAGAGCCTTGTCAAATTTACCACTTTGGCAATATCCAGTGATAGTACACCATGAAAAATCATTTGGCTCACTTATGCTTTCAAAGGCTTGACGTGCGGCTTCAAAGCTTGCACACTTAACAAAAAGTCCACCAATGGAATACCAACCGAGACCTCAGATTCCAAGCCAAGTTTTACAATGTAACTATGAATTTGCCTTCCCGTGCTTAGGTCTTCTAAAGCAGCACAAGCCTTAAGCACTATTGAGAAGACAAACTCATCCAACTTTACCCCTTGACTTATCATCTTGGCAAATAATGACAGAGCATCCCTGTGCAAGCCACAACATTTTCCCAAGTCATGTTATTTGTAGCAACTTCTGCACCCTCCAACCACCCACACTTGACGTACATATTTGAGATATAAGTGTTGATTGAAACATCGCCAGTGAACCCAATCCTTATCAGCTGAGAATGTATCTGTTTGCCAAGGTCTAATTCTGAACAATGTGAAAAGGATCTCAGAAGAGTACAGAAGATAGAGGAGCTCGATATGATACCCGAATCAAGCATATGCAAGAGCAATCTAACAACTTCATTTACATGCCCTTTCTCAGCATAAGCAGATACTATGATGGCCCAAGAGGACACATCCCGATCAGCCATATTATGGAAGAACTTCTCTGCAGCTCTTACACTTTTACAGTTACAATACATTCGGAGGATGCAATCATCAATGACCTTGCTGCTTTTAGCCATTCTCTGCAGTCTGTTGTGAAATAATTTTCCATCGGACAAAGCTCCCAACATTCCACACATTTTAAAGAGATATTTGTACGATCCGAGGTCAATGGAAATACCTACTTCGTCCATGCTTCTGATGAATTCATGCACTTCTTTAAGCTTCCCTTGTTTAGCTAAAGAAATCAAATGCAAGTTTTCAACTTGGCCTTGTTGACTTTTATGGGTCTCTAACATAGAATGACTGGATTTCAACGAGACCCATGAAGGGATTTTCGCAAATTTAACATGTCTCACATCATTATGTTTATCATTAGCTTTCACTATCGGTGACAAATTGGAAAGTGGCTGAATACATTGGCAAGTTATTGAATACATTTGGGTTGTTTGCAATTAGAAGAATGGATCCTTCCACAACTTTTTTCTGATCCAACAAGAATACCCAATTTGACAAACCAAGTATGAGAATCAAATCAGATTCCACAAGAGCAAAACCTGAATATTCAAATCAATGCATTGTGTTATGATATGAAAAAATAGATAGAATTCAAATAGCCATATACACAATCAAACCCTTGCAAAATTAGTCATTGCAGTCTTGTTTGGGCATTTTATCAAACACATAGCATGCAACATGTGTTAATTTTGTTTGAGAGCCCAAAATGAATCAAAATATCCAAAATCAATTTCACTCTTAACTTTGCTCAATAAATAATAAATGAAAATCAAACAAACAAAAAAGCCACAGAAAACATGAATTAAGATATGAGAGTGATTGATCCAGAAAACTATACTTTTACTTTAATTTGAAGACTGAATGATTTTTACTTGAGAGTTGAGGCAAACAGTTCTAGGTGTAAGATTTGTTAGATAATAGTATTTTTTTCTGCAAATTTATAGCTTATTTTTACAATTTTACTAACTTATATATATAGATTTTTTAATATTCATCAAACCTACCTTGTAATTTCATATTCATAACATAGCTTAACTGTTAATTTTATAAGATAGTTAATTTTATTAAACACAGTAAATTTAATTAGTTAATTTATTTGTTGTAAACTATATCCTTTTCTGTAAGCCAGCTTATTGCTATCAGCTATTTATTTATTTTACTAAGGCCCCGTTTGGCGCGGCTTATTTTCTACTTTTCTATTTCACTTTTAATGAAGTAGATCAGTAAAAAATTATGTTTGACCTTATTTCTCCTTGCTTTTAACTTCTTTACTTTATTTCTCTATTTATTTTACGTAGAGATAGAGTCAAAAACAATTTTTTACTTCTTTAATTTTTTTAAAAAGAAGTAGAAAAGTAGAAAATAAGCCGGGCCAAACGGAGCCTAAAATGAGCCTTAGCTTTCAAAAAGTGCACAGGTAAAATAGTTTTGCATAAACACATATGTGTTCTTCACGCGATTATATCAATAAGTGTTTAGTCCTGTGAGCTTAACTCAATTAATGGGATATTGCATTATATATATGCATAAGATCTGGGTTTTCCATCATCTCATTTATCCACTTTAAGAGTGAAATTTCTAGCCACTAAACTACTTGACAAAAAAATTTATCAATAAGTATTTATCATATCTTATTTAATTTAATAGTGAAATATGTTGGTACTTCAAAACGTAACTTGATGCATGACTTGACATAGATTTTGTTTTGTTAAAGTCATAATTCAAACTCAAGTTTTTAAATGTTTTGTCTTAACTTGAAGATAAAATGATGGATTAAAGATTGTTAAGTATGGAGTTGAATGTTTTTGTGAGCTACTATCTTAAAAAACTCAACTAAAAACATAAAACAGAAAGATAAAATAATAAGTTGTGAGAAATAGCTTGTTTGAGTGTGTCAAATTAAATGTACAACAAGTGATTCAATTTTTTTAAAATGTGTCGTTCTCGACCAATATCTTATTTAATTTTAGGCATAAACATACATTAATTTAATACTTTTATCAATCTCTAAATAATTGTTCTCTTTCCTCTCTTTTTTTCCAACTCATTCGATCAACAACCGAGATTTGTTATTAATAAATTAGAGATACAAATTAAGAAAAAAGAAAACGGTTAGAGTTTCATAATATCGGAATGAAATTGTTTGATAAAATAAGAATTAGAAAATAATTTATAGTAATACCTAATTGACCACGAGACTACTAACACATAAAACTCAATACTTAAATCCTAATATATCTAAAAGTTATGTGTCCCTAATTCAACTCCGTTTATACAACATACTTCCTCCGGTCCATATTATAAGGAACAATTTGGAAAAAAAATTGATCATTTTTATAAGAAATTTTGACCGATTTTCAAATGTTTTAAATGTTTAATTTCACTTGTGCCCTTATTTATTATGAATGAGAATATTAAAAATAAGTAAGTTAGTTGAATTGAGAGTAATTAAATAAGGGTATACATAAAATAAATTTAAAATTAGAAAAGTATTAAATGAAAATAACTATGTAGAATGTGTTTCCTTAGTATGTGTAATATTTTCAAATTATTTCATATAATATGGATGGGAGGAAATAATAACTATTAAAATTGGGATTTATTCAACAATCAAGGAGAACAAGTCTATAAATATACTTTGTGCTTATGATTTGTGCTTATGATTAGTTGTTTTAGTAACTATTCCCAAATTATTAAGATGTAGTGTAAAAAAACCTTAAAATTACTAAAACCATTAACAAATGCTTACCGTTTGTGAATTCTATTAGTTGTAAAATTCTTACTTAAATTTTCACTCTCACTTTTTTTCATGCACCGATCTATTATTTTTTCAAGGAGCATAGTTGTTAGAAATTATATTCTTAAGATGGATAAGTGAGATAACTGAAATTTGAACCCCGACCCTCATATATATATATAATATAATGTCCTACCAAAATGAGCTAGTTTACCTTAACAACAGAAAATATAAATTCTTGTTTTAAAATATCTTTAGTTTAAAAACAAATATAATACTCCCTCCGTTTTTTTAAGTGTCCGTTTAGAATAGTAACACAAAATTAAGAAATTGAATTTTTGCACCTTATCTTCATATTATACCCTCATCAATAGATTTATTGTTATACAAAAAAAATATTTTCAGATTATTGTTATCAATAGAATATAACAATAAACAAACTTTTTTGTTTTTTCTTTTTAAAAAAAAGCCTTTAGTTTTTCAAATATATAAAAAAAAAATATTTATTGAAAAAGATAAGTGTAATTAAAAAAGGGTACAATTGACAAATCGTACCCTTAAAACACAAAATGGACAGTTAAATAGAAACGCTAAATCCGACAAAACTGGACACTTAAAAAAAAAACGGAGGAGTACAGTATTGTTTTATTTTGAAACATATCCACTTTAAAAATAAATAAAATTTTACCTTATTAATTGTCATTTTTTTTTTACCTTATTTAAAAATATGTCCAATTTAAAATAAACAAAATCTCACTTTATTTTAAAATATATTTAGTTTAAAAACAAACCAAATCTTACAAACTTAACCTCAAAATAACTTATTTTAAAATATATTTAGTTTAAAAACAAATAAAATCTCACAAATTTTTTTTTTTTATAAAGAAAAATCTCACAAAATTAACCTCAAAATAACTTATTTTACGATATATCTTCGCAGATTGCAATTAAATTTTATCTCAAAGACCGAAATGTATATATTTTGTGACTAAATTACACACATATCCTTTTAAAAATAGACCATTTTATAAATTTAAAAGGAAAAGCATTCCTATATTCCTATATAAGTATAAATAAACCATTAATCCGTAGAAGACATCACTAATACCTTATTTGTCATAATAGTTTTCTAATAAAAAAAATTAAATTAAATGGGATAGACTCCACTGATCCACCCAACAATCAAACACTTGGCCACTATAGAAAAATTATTACATATTCTATTTTATTCTATTAAATTAAATTAAATAAATGCAGCCCATAAAAAAATTAAATAAATGCTGACTAATCTATATATGGCTCCACCACATGTCCACATCTTAACCTTTGAAGTGTCGATCATGAAAACAGACACTGTTGCCAACTTGCCAACCTTAACCTAACCCATGTTTCTGCTCAAATTTTTTCCCAGCCACAAAAATGTTAAACCAAATAAATTTGAACATCACTATACTTAACTACATTTTCTGCATTAATTAATTAATTATACGTAATTTTCAATTACAATTATTTTGAGTCACAACCCACTACCTAAAAAATTATAAACAAACAAAAACTAGAGTTAACACACAAGTCAACAATTCCTCTATGAGTGAGGTTTGGTTGTAGACTTTTTGAATAATAAGACCAAAACAATAATAAATAAAATTGAATACACATATTATTTGGATATAAATTGGTAGTATATTGTTGAGGTGAATATTTGTGATAAATCCAAAAAGTTAATAAATATTACTCTGTATTTATGATTTTATCATAATTGTCTACCTCAATAGTATACATATACATATTTAAATAAGACGTGCACAAAAATATTTAACAAATTTTCTCTTCAACAAATAAGACGTGGATTTTGTTTGTGTCAAAAAAATAGTTTCCCCTAAAAATTACTAAAACATATATAGTACTAGTAGCATATATATTGAAAGTTCCTAACCAAAAATATATATTGAAAGTTCTTTTTCTTTTCCCTCAAAAGCAAAACTTGGTTGTCATCATAAGAGAATCACACTCACACCTGATCAAATTACATCAACAAGAATCATGGTTAGTATTACTACAAAGTACAAACAATCAATGCAATTGCAAACCCTTTAACATATACCACACACATGAACAAGTCTTTTTTTTCTCTTGATTTGTTAATTTTTCAATTATATTATTTGATATTTTTGAATTGGTTAATTATATGGAATTATAGGTGAATGGAGGAGGTGCAGTTGGTGTGAGAAATCTGAATGAAGAAGAAATCAAGTGGCCACCATGGTTGAAACCACTTCTCCAAACAAGTTTCTTTGTTCAATGCAAAGTGCATGCAGATTCCAACAAAAGTGAATGCAATATGTATTGCTTAGATTGTATGAATGGAGCCCTTTGCTCTGCATGTTTGGCTTCTCATAAAGGCCATAATGCTATTCAGGTAAAAATTAAAACTTTTTTTCCCTATAGTTCTAGTTGTTTTTTATGAACTCAATCTAAAATATGCACCGACACATCAAATAAAAGGTTACATGTGTGATTATATTCGATCACTTAATTATTTTTCGAATTATTAGCGGTATTATTATGTCCGATGTCTGATATTTGTGTCGGTGTTTCATAGCCTTAGGGCTCTATTTGATCCAATTTGGTGAGGATTTAATATAAAAAAGGTTAAAAGCTTGAGGATTTTGATAGTTGTAATCTGATAATGTAACCTTAATGCATTGTTACTTTGTTGGGAAAGGATATAATCCACTATAATGGATCCTAAAAATATTTGTCTTTTGTGTTGGTTTCATCGATCACACGTGTGCCATTGAATTGAATGCTCAATTTGCATTATCAAAGTCAACTATGGATGGCCAATTAAAATAATTTGGTTGTTGAATTTTCTTCCTTTGAAAGAATTTATTATTATGCAATTTAAATGCCCATAATTTCACCTTGATGTGAGAATTGTGATAGATTATACTCCCACCGTTATTATATATAAACAAATTTTCACTTTTTAGATTCATTAAGTTATTAATGTATATGGTATGAATTAGATACATTAATAATTAAATGAATATAAAATGGTGAAAATTTGCTTATTTGAGATCAGAGAAGTACTAGGTATTTATTATCATTTGAAAATTTTCTTTTGATTTAATTTTTTTTCCTTGTTTGATAGATAAGAAGGTCTTCATATCATGATGTGATAAGGGTGTCTGAGATACAGAAATTTTTGGACATAACGGGGGTTCAAACATATGTTATAAACAGTGCAAAGATTGTGTTCTTGAATGAAAGACCTCAGCCTAGGGTTGGCAAAGGAGTCACCAATACTTGCCATGTATGTGAACGAAGCCTTCTTGATTCCTTCTCCTACTGCTCCCTTGGTTGTAAGGTATGTATAATCAACCCAACTCTCCATCAAGTTATCATTGATTTTACACTCTGCAGTGCTGACCTACTTTTGATCGAAGTGTCTTATATGTGTCGGTCTCGCGGTTTAACTTCTATTGTTAGAGACTATGGCGTGACATGTTAAGTGAACATGTCAAAATGTAAATTATGAATGTCAGTTCATAAGGGATTGGTTTAACTATGAAATTTACGCCGTTTGGTTAATAACAAGAGACCAATATGGAAAGATCGCAAATATTCAATACATGTGTCATGTCGTAATCTCATAAAGGTATAATATTTTGAAAATTCAGACTATTTTAGCCAATGCTTACAATTTCAAAGATTAATTTTCTATTTACTCTTGTTGTTAACCACATTTCTTGATGTATTACGAAATATTATATTTACAAATATTTACATGATATATATACATAATTGAATGTCTGTGTATATATTTTTGGTGTATGAATACAAATTAAACCATAATAAGAAATTACATCTTCAATCTTTCAAATTTTTATTTTGTATGTATTTATTGAATCAGATAGTTGGAACCTCCAAGAAATTCCAGAAGAAGAAAAACTCAAGTGAGAGAGATGGATCAGATGGTGAAGAATCAAGCAGTAATGAAAGTGACAGAAACATAAACAAAATCCAAAGCTTCACACCATCAACACCACCACCTTACAAAACAGCTAAGAGGAGGAAGGGGATTCCACATAGAGCTCCAATGGGAGGAAACCTTATTATAGAATACTTATACTAATCAGTACATGTTTATATTTGAGACGAGTTTGACAAAATTACAGCGAGCCACTATGATTTTCTTTTTGAAATTTCAACACCGTGATTTTGTCAAACTCACCGTCATACTAAATTTACACTCTAATTAGTATTATTCATCATATAGGCTATAGGTTATAGCTGCATTGTTGGTTTTCTTTTATATGTAACCAAAATCCACATTATTGCCTAACTTCTAAAGTGGTAATTAATGTGACATCTTAGATATACTTGGCTTTATTGTATTTTACAAAGTTACTTGATAAATCAACTATGCTAAGAAAGAGACTATGTTTCTTGGTTGTTGGTTCCTAGACTACTCTCAATTGAGTATATTTAAGTTTGACTCATGCTTTAAAAGATAAATAAAAAATAAGGTCTTAGTAACAAGTACCCTAAAGACATTGGTTAAGGTATTCATAAGAAGAAATTTTGTCTTGAAAATATAAGATGTTATCTTTGTTTATGTAATAATTATACAGCTTTTTTAAACAAACTTACTTGCTTAACCAATGTCTTAGGACAATTATTATCATTCTCAATAAAAAAAAAATCTACCAGTGATCACTAATATGTTTTTCATATCAGTAGTTTATGTCTTACTTCATCAGTTTATCCAACTTAGTGAAGACTCATTTCAGTAGAACCAAATTCAAACAACGTAGAAATCGAAACAAATAATATCATTCAAAAACTGTTGCATATGAAAACACATGAATATCTTACTTCTAAAATAATGTTAGGCTATAAAACCAAAACTACTCATTATTTGAGTACAACCTTTTCTGTGTCTCGCCATGATTCGATAGATTAAATACTAACCTTACACTTCATGCCAAAAGATTCAAATTATATGAATGGTAAGATGTGATATTAGATTCCAAAGTAAAAGTTGAGGATGACTCTTTTTCATCTACTATGCAATATGGCCAGCCAAGGTAAGGATCTTGACATGCTTCTTCTGCCTCAACTCATGAGGAACTGGTCCGAAAACTCTGGTCCCAATAGGCTGCCCTTGTTTATCAACAAGCACAACAGCATTGTCATCAAACTTGACCTCACTGCCATCACACCTCCCCTTTGGCATTGCTGCACGAACAACTACGGCAAATACAGTTGCTCCCTTCTTCACTTTTCCATTAGGATGTGCTTCTTTCACTGATGCTTTTATCATGTCACCTAATCTTGCTCCTCTCTTTCCTGTCAACGCGTGTATGCACATCACCTTTTTAGCCCCGGAATTGTCCACAACCTTCAGAACAGTCCTCATCTGTATGAAGGTTCTTTGTTGCTGCAAAAAGGCAGACATGTTTTTTTTCTTCAGAAAGGAATCATACCAGTTGTATGTGTGTAAGAACTAAGAACGGATTTGTAACTTATTAATAACACATGTATCTTTTGTCAAAAAAAAAAAAGAACACATGTATCTTTGCACCGCATGGAAAAATAACTATTGTTTTCTACGATCTTGGTTTAAGTTTACCAATACCGTGTTTGGTAAGCATAAGAAATTAATATTAAGGAAATTATAATAATTGAAACATGACCGTGCAACTGATTCCTACTTACCTGAGAAAAATAATTGCTGCATGTCATCTCATGCGACATGGTAAATAGACCAGGGGAACTGTTGTTTAATCCACCGAACAGAGAACGGCCCACTAGTTTGATATTTCAACACATGAAACAGAGAACTAATAAGTTAATAAAAATACTAATAAGCTGATAAGAATATCATATTATCAACATAAGAAAATGTGAGCTCGTGTTTGACTTGTAAGTAGGGGGAGGGAAGTATCAGCGGCACGAGTGCAGACTCAATATAGATCAAGATAGAGTTATGCAGCTTGATATATGAAATTTCAGAGTGGTTACAAATTGCAGTGGTTAAAGTGTTAAAACAGAACAATTTATTGCTAAAGCAACAGTTTGGAAATGATGTTTTAGGGAGCAAAATCATCATGAAATAATGAAACTGCAACATGGCTGTAGTAAACGAACAATTTGAACATCACCACCAAAAGTTATGAAGACAACCTTTGGAAGAGTACGAGCATCTGCATCATGGACTGTGTCTAGAAATTTTGGAAAGGCAAAATTATAAGAGATTTAAAGTATAATAAATTATCAATCCTCTTGTCTTTTCCCTCTAATATATTGAACTACAAAATGATTTATTTGTTTACTTGTTGGAATGGAAGGGTATGTGACTGTGAGTGTGCCCTTAAGAAAAGGCATTATTTTGTTGGGTTATTGAACTTGTTTCTAGCTAATAGGTATCTTGAGATTGTATCTAATTGCTAGTAAAAGTTTATAAAAGTGGAATATAGGCCTTGGTTCTTGACTTTCATGGTCCCTAAGTTTTCACATGGCTAGGACTGTTCAAATTAACTGCCGAACTGCCGAACCGAACTGAACCATTATTAACCGAACTTATTTAAGAGTTCACGAACTGAACCAATATTTTAAACCCAGTTCACTAACCATATACTGAACCGTTAAGAACTGAACTATAAACATTAGTAACTACTCACTAAGTTCAATCTTTTTCCAAAATAAAAAAACAAGTTTTCAAATCTCTCCTTCACCAAATTTCTCCGATGCAACAATTTCAAGTCTGCAGAATTTATTTAACGCAACAAGAAGTGAAAAACAAACAAAGACCGATCAAAATCAATTTCAGAGATTCTCTTCTCCATTTCTAAAATGCTGAGAGAAAAAAATAAATAAAACCTTATCAAACGTGGATTCTAGAAAATTGATAAAATTAGAGAAATTCAATCCTAAAAAGAAAAAATAAAGAAAAACCAAAATTGAAATAAAATTTCTACAATTTTTAACACGCAAAAGCAAATTCTAGAAATAATTTGGGTTGTAAGAATGAACATACCACGAGAACATCTTGAAGCAAAGGTTGCAGCCATCTTCAAAAGAGTATGATGAAGGAACGAACAAAAGGGTTTACTTTAGAGGACAAAGGAGGTGGTGGATTCTCTGCGCCAACTGTACTCTACCGTTCGTTTTATTTTGGTCCGCCAGATAAATCCAATGATTTATATGATGCCACGTGGTCTTATGATTTATATGGGTCGAACCAGAAAGAAACCCGTTTGTGTTATCTGCTTCTTCTTCCTCCAACCACCTTGCTTGCCGCTGCTTCCTCACAACACACTCCAACCGCTCTGCTAGTTTTCAATTATTCTTGTAGGATAAATAATGGATTTCAGAGATGGAGCTCACAACTTGTATCATATTATTCTTGCCGTAAGTTTTCAATTTTTATCATCCTTTAGGTTTTTTGGATATAAATTGGAGATACTATCATGTTCTGTAACTAATTCAGATTGGATATCTTGGGCTTCAACTACTATGGTACTTTCTGCAAATCATTGTCAGTGCATGGTATTACATATCAATCGCGGGTAATATATTTCAAAGCTATTTCATCTCTTGTGGAGTATTCAAGAAATATAAGTCTCTTCATATAGGAAAGCTTCAGTACCTTGCCATTGTCATAGAGAGTGAAGATGCTCATCAGACGTCAAAAGTTATTAAGCTTTTGCAGTGGCTGGACTCAGTTGGTGTAAAAAATGTATGCCTCTATGACATGAATGGTATGAAAGGTTTGGATTATCAGTGATTGTAAGGTTTCTTTTATTAATTGAGCCGTATGATAATGATTTTTTTGAACTCTACATTCTAGGAGTGTTGAAAAAGTCAAAGGACACCATATTTCAAATAATGAAGAATGCAAAATCCATGGAGGTAATATATAATTTTTTTGTTCTCAGCAGATTGCTTCTTTGGTAATGTTGACTACATTCTGTACCATTTTTAGTTGCCCTTTTATCTTGAAAAGTTAGTAGCTGATGGAACCTGCCTATAGTATTTGTGAATATGTCATCTAAGAAATCATTGACGCGGAGATGATATACATGTTTCTGTTGATATATTGTATAAGTTCATCCCTCTCAATTTTTTATTAGGCTCATTGCATGGGTAAGATGTTGGTAACATACTCGCGATACAGCAACCCCTTTTTTCTTTCTTTTTCTTCGCCTAATCATAAGAAGTTGTTCCACACACACTAAAAGTGAGAGATGCCTTATCTTCCTCGTCTATACTAGTGGAGGGAGAAATATCATTATTGCCTTATGCTCTATTTCCATTTTCCTATGCATCCATCTGATTCATTTATATAAAATATGTATTAAATGGCTAATTCAGCTGTAACTTCAATTGTTATTTCATTCGTTTGATCTGATTTAGCTTTAACTCAGTGCAGGAAGTTAATGAGGATGTAACACACCATGCACCAGATCACATGACCCTTGAATTTGTTTCTTATGTGGATGGGAAGGAAGCAGTGGCCAAAGCAGCTAACTTGATTTTTGTTGAGAATTTGAAGCGACATAACATAGGTGAAGAACTTGATCATCAAATATTGTTAGAGGCTCACCTGAATCAGGCACTGCAAATTGTTGGTATGTTTGCATCCTAATTCTACTATTAATTTTAACTGTAAAGTGTGTATTTCCGTGTGCAGACTGCAGAGTATAATATTATCTGGTCAATGATGATCTTGTTTTACTCTCAGGTTGCAAAGGCCCTGAACCTGACCTTTTACTGGTTTACGGACCTGTGAGGAGCCATCTTGGTTTTCCTGCATGGAGAATTCGGTATACAGAGATCGTGTAAGGTGTTTCTAGGATATTATTATTTTTATTGTTGTCGCCATTGTTATCATCATTGGACCAATAAAAAGTTAAATTGTTTGTTCTCAATAGTGCAATAATGGTGATGCATAGAGGCTAAAAGAAGCAGTAACTCTATTACATGGGCATTTTGCTCTGCATTAGGCTTATGGATTAGTCTGATGATAATCTGAAATAGAAGTCCATGTAAATGAAAGTAGTTTGCAATTATTGAATGGTCAATTGGTCAGTGAATATAATTGAATCTGATTTAGTTTCTCTCCCTTTTTGTTAAACTATTCTTTCTTGGGTGGTAAACCTGTAGCAAGCCTTAAAAACGAACTTCCATGCATTGCATAGGTTGTATGTTGATGTTAGTTTAAGAAGTTCCATTTTGTATGTAGCTTCATTTTTCGGTTTTTTAGTTGAATAGATTCTGAGTAATGCTTCTTGCAGACATATGGGATCCTTGAACTTCATGAGATACGGTTCCTTGATAAAAGCCATTTACAACTTCACAAAAGTGCACCATAATTATGGTAAGTTTTCTCAATATTTGTCATGGTTTGACCCCCAATAATTGCTACATTTTTTAGAGTAATTTTAATTATAAATTGCATTTTGCTTCTTGCATCTCCATGTTCACTTCTTGTTATATCTTGTACCAGATTTTCCAAAAGCTGCTCACAGCCTTCAACTAGAAATAAATAACACAAACCTATAATAGTATACTATGTTGATAGACCATTCTTTAGTCCTTACTCCTTACCATTATGTATGAGTATGATGTTACCATTGAACTATAAGCATAATTTGTATAATGTATGTTATAGTATTCTACTTGATTGCAAAAAAAATTAATTATTTTTTCGGGATGGCTAACAGGTACATAGGGAAGGAATTCAATCAGAAGTAAACTGTGCAAGCACAAAGCATAGGCGTGAAGAATCGAAAAATACCTAGCTTAACATCAGTGTGGAGGAAGCGTTTCACGCTAGTAATGCGTAAATGTGTCCTTATAGAAATAGAATTTCAAGTAATGATTTAGTTATACACTCACTAAAAGTTTTTTTATTTTAAAAATATTAAGTTATCTTTACCCTCACTAGTCACCAAATATTAATTTTGCTCTTGCTTTATTATGCTGCAAAAACCCACGTAACAATACAATGACATTACATTGTAGACTGTATGATTATTTGATTTCTTATATGTTAATAAAGCTAGTACAAGAAAAGAAGAAAAAATATGTATTACTGAAAAATTGTTCACAAAATATTGACATTACAACTATAATTGAATTGCATTTGCTGTAATGTAATAACGACTGCGGGCCATATTTTAAAATCATGTCTGTGACTGAGGATCACATAACAAAAAAATGGGCATTGCTTAGAAACTGTGAAATGTGACTTTGTCTGTGTTGCATATTTTATTTTTTGTTTTCCGTAAGTTTTCTCTATTAGAGATAATTATTTCCGTCATCGTAAACATAGTTCAGTTGATAAAAATATTACATGTAATATGTAGAAATTAGAATTTTAAACTCTGGTATATCCATTTACTCATTGGTGTTTGTGTTGCATATCCACCAAATTTTCTTCATATATATACTATGAGAATGAAAATGAAGTAAAAAGAAAATGCAGCACTCTGGTCCCGTCACTATCAGAATCTCAAAAGAGAAAACAATGGAAATAGAAGGCTACAAATTGGATTGGCCTATGCTGTTTTCCTTTTCTTTCTTTCATCCATTTTTTTTTAATAATATCCAATATTAATATATATTGTAATGTTATAAAAAAATATATATATTGACAAAGAGAACAGTGCCAAAAATAAAATTCCTACTATGAATGCAAATTAGATCCATTAAATGAATATGAGTCATGCCGTCAAGTCTATAGACACGTTGACACATGACTTAGATAAAATGTTGTTGATATTTTGATCACAGAAGCAAATTTAACTATCAAATTGGTGACTACACTTGCGACGTGGACGAACACATCAATGTTTAATGTTACACGTCAATGTATTTAACGATTAGATTTGCGGAGAAATTCATTTAATAGTTGTGAACCTATTTGAGAGGCTGTTTAATTTTACTATTTCAAAAAAAAAAAAATAGAGACAAAAATGGGTTAAGTTGCATCTATAATCAATCCTGTAACATAACATTAATGTGACAGCCACAAGACAAAGGAAGGTTTGTTGGTTGCTAGTCAGTTTCCTCACCATACAAAGGTAGAAGGAAGGATCCAATGGCAAATCACATAATTTTGAATATACAAATTTTGTTTATTACGCCATTTAATTACTTAAACCACCTGCTGGTGGTTCCCATTAACATCATATACCCCATCACCGTTACTTAATTAATCATATACAGTAAAACATTATTAGGACATTAGTTCAACCGTCACTACATCAACAAAAAAAAAAACTAGAAAGGTTTGTGTATAAGTTGGCATACCACAACTTTGTCTCTCAATATCAAAGTATCCAATAAATTGATTGCTTGGATTATTATAATAAGTCAGATTGGGAGATTGTTGTGGATGATATGAGGGTGTGTATAGTTCAATTATACAAAATTGTTGAGTTTTACTGTCAAATAACCGATTATCCCAAAAGCTTAAGCTGTTAGGAAAGACTATATCAATAGTTTTATACTATTTATAACATACTTCATTACTATAATAATTTTATAGTTGTTTTTGTTAAGCGTCAAGTAAACGGTATAGTTCGTGATTCGCAAGAGCAATGGTTTCATACTAGTACTAGAGACAATTACACAATTGCTTGAACTTGACAATGTAGTTTACAATTAAGCATTATGTCATGTACTTTGTACAAATAATTGTTTGCTGAAAGCTTTATTTCTTCAAATATACATGATATATGATGCAATCAATAATTAGATAGCATCATGATCTACCTATCTTAATTTGTAAGGCGTGCCATGGTGTACATAATATGTGCTGTAAATTTTGGTGCAACATGCTAATCAATAGTCTACACCCCATGTACTTGTGAAAAAAATTTCTACAGAAGGACCTTAGTTTTTCATATTTGCAAAAGTGTACTGGTGTTTATGGTGCGAGTGTATGTTTAGTTTCAATTCTAGAGAAGTTGGAATTGATTTTAGGTGTGCAAAATTGATTCTTATATATTTCATTTTTTTAGAATAGAATTGATTTTGTCTTTAAAATTGATTCTATTTAAAGCTAACAATCGTAGCTTCTGACTTTTGAATTAATTCTTACATTAGAATTTATTGTTTAACTCACTTTTATACGAATTTATCCAAAAATAAATCACTTTACTTTCAACTCAATTTTAGTCATAATTAATTTACTCAAAATCAAAATTTCTCACCGCACAACCAAACATACATTGAGGTTGAAGTGCATTTTTGCAATGACTTTCTCAAAAAAATTATGTTGAAGCATTACTTTGGGTCTTTGGAGAGGGAGACAATAAATTCTATAGACATATTGGATTATGTTCATGAAGAAACACACATTCATGAAACTTAGAAGTAATATCAAAGTTAGGATTTTAATAATAAAAATTAACAAAAAATATATATAACTTAACATAAGCCAAAGTTTTTTTTAAAGAAAAAGAAGTAAAGAAGGTTAATACTAATCTAATATAATTCATAAAATCAATTTAGTGTCAAAATGAATACTACTAATTAAGAAAATAATCTCAAAGCAATGAAGAAAGTTAAGAAATGTAAAAACGATGCACTGTTTGGTGAATTGACTCACAGCTTGGCTCATTTTCATTTTTAAATTAACCATTCAGGTCATTTTCATACTAGTATAACCAACTTTGCTTTTTTTTATTCCTTTTCAAAATTCTTGGGACATGCACATGCCAGGTACCAAATCTTATCTTTAAATTTATTAATAATCTATAAATAAAGACACAAAAATAGGTAATATTGGTAAGAGAAATATATATTTTTTCTTTACACACTTCAACCTATATATTTACATAATTTTTTCTCTTTCCTCAAATCCATATCCACGTTCATTTGTATACATCATTAATACACGGCTTCAAGATAATGTGTGTTATATAAGTGACCGTTAATTGATTTAGTGGTGATTAACACTAAATTTGATAAGGAAGAATATGATTCAATCCCTCACGATTGTAATTGAAAAATGACTGAAATCACTTGATGTCAGAATTGATTTCGAATCAAATTAAGCTGTATAGTGGACTAGATACCGAAAAAATGTGTCTTGTTTAGACACACAGAATTTAGACATTGTATAAAGTATAACTCATGTTGAAATTGTAGGAAGAGAGAAACAAAACAATATAAAAATTTAAAACTATATAAATTTTTTGTCCGAATTTTTTTTAATGCATCAAAATATCACAACTGAGTTGATAGATAAATAGATAATGCATAATGCTAAATATGATATAAAAAAAATTTGTTTTAAAATTCATACATTCAACATTTTTAAAATCAATTTTTTTTTTTTTTCATACAAAATTTCTACTTTTTACATCATAATTTTTCTTGATATATCATCATAAAAAAGAATGGCAGTTATGGTAAATGACCTCTTTTTTCCTGAAAAGAAGGGTAAAGTCTTTACTTCTGAAAAAGTAATAGATACACATGCCTTTAGTTTTGACACAACTTAGAAAATTCAAGGTTACTTTTGTCATTTCACTTTTTCCACCTGAAGAAGAAAGAATACATAGTAACATAAACTACTATACTACTTGTTGAAGTGAAGTGAAAAGAGAGAGAGAGAGAAACAGTGATTTAGAGAGAGAAAGTGTGGCCACTCTTGAGACAGGAAAACAAACTCAATTTATTGTTTTTTTTTTGTTTATATGTTCTGTAAAATTCCTCTCTATCATTTTCTTCTTTCAATGATTTTCCATTAAGATAAAAAGAAGAAAAAAAAATCATTTTTTTTTATATGTTAGTGTGATCCCAAATTTGTTCAGTTTCTTGTTTCTGACAATGTTGGAATTATAGCATTCATTGTTCTTCTGCAACTGACACTTTGTTGAACAAACACAACAACAACACTTTGAGAAACATCTTTTGTTTTCTTGCTTTTAGTTTCTTTCTTTCATCATGGCTTCTAAATCCAGGTTTGTCAAATTTGATGCTTTCTATGTTTTTTTTTTATCTCTTTTTGTGTTTATTGCTTTAAGATCTGATTTGGGTTTTCATTAACTTCTCCAAAATTGCATCACATTCTGTTCTTTTTATTTTGTATTTGGATTTTTATTGTGAGATTTTGATTAATGAGTTTGATCTGTTGGTTAAGGATTTTTTGTCTAAATTTCCTTACTTTATTTATAATTTTATCTTTATCTGTTTAAATTTTTGTGCTTTTTTGTGTTTTTTTGTTATCTTGTGTGTATGCTTAAAGTTTAAACTTGATATGTGATTACTGATTATGGCTCTAATGCTCACTTTTTGTTTGATGGATTTAGTGTGATAATTTAGATAGATACTGAATTTGGTATTAAAATTTAGTTAACTTAGGTTTAGATCCATGTATTTAATATGATAAATGTGACATTTTGTTACTTTATAATTTATAGTATCTTGTCTTTTTTCTATCTCATTTAATTCATTTTGTTATTCACATTGTTGAACTTGATAGATCCAGTTTATCTGAAACATCCAACAAAGCAGCGTCACCGGTTACTCCGAACAAATCAACTCTCAACAAAGCACCACCAGCAACTCCAAACAAAACATCACCTGCAACTCCTAGAGTTAGTAAACTCGGCAGAGGAGTGTCCAAACCGGAATCTGAGACGCCTTCGCCTTTGCAAACTTCGCGACTTTCTGCAGAAAAAGCATCGCCGCGATCTTTGAATTCAAAGCCTATTGCTGAGAGGAAATCGCCGAGACCTACCACACCAGCTGATGTAAGTTATAGGATATACATTTTGTGGAATGTGTCTCGTCTTTCTCTGAGACCGAGTTATGTTTAGCTCTATTGCCAAATGGTTATTGCACTTTGAGTGTTGGAATTTTCTTCCTTTCCAAATCTGTTTCTGGATGAAGCATTTGAGCTTTCCAATTGTCGCCTCATATATGTTATTTATGAGATGTTCAGTGTGTCGGTAATGAACTGTCATGGTGTATGTCTTGTTCATGATGCGTGCTAATTGATACAGGAAAAGCTGTCGTGCTTTTCATTGGTTATCGGTATTCTGATGTGTTTTATATTGAGAAAAGGGGACATACATTGTCAATGTAAACTAGTTTTTTACTCATGTTCAATGAGAATCGATCAATTTGTAGTTATTTCAAAATTACGTTACTAATCGGGCAACATGGCAATATCATGAGTTTTTGTTGGTATTCTGTGTAAAACTATTTAACACCAACTGTGCATCTCCATTAAATTTGTTTCATATTTCCTTTATTTTTCAGAAGCAAATCCCAAGAACTGCTGCAAAGAGTTCAGAATTGCAGACCCAATTAAATGCCGCTCAAGAAGATCTAAAGAAAGCAAAGGAACAACTAGTTAAGGCTGAAAAAGAGAAGGAAAATGCAATAAGTGAGCTTAAAGAAGCTCAAAGATTGTCTGAGGAAGCAAATGAGAAACTTAGGGAGGCAATGGTGGCTCAAAAGCGTGCCGAGGATGATTCTGAGATTGAGAAGTTTCGAGCTGTTGAGCTGGAACAAGCTGGAATTGAAGCTGCTCAGAAGAAGGAAGAGGAATGGCAGAGAGAGCTTGAAAGTGTGAGGAACCAGCATGCTTTGGATGTGTCTGCTCTTCTCACTACCACTCAGGAGCTTCAACGAGTTAAGCAGGAACTTCTCATGACTTGCGATGCAAAGAACCAGGCACTGAGTCATGCTGATGATGCAACTAAAATTGCCGAGATTCATGTTGAAAAAGTGGAGATTCTTTCAGCTGAACTGATACGGTTGAAGGGTTTACTGGATTCAAAGCTGGAAACCGAGGCTAGTGAGAACAAGATTGTATTGGAGCTGCAAACTGAGATAGAAGCTCTTAAGCATGAACTTGAAAAGGCAAAGGGTACCGATGAAAAGTTGGCAGAGAAAGAGAATTTGATCGAACAGCTTAATGTGGAATTTGAAGCTGCTAAGATGGCTGAATCTTATGCGCACAGCGTGCTAGATGAGTGTAGAAAAAAGATTCTGGAACTAGAAGCAAAGGTTGAAGACGCAAATGAGTTAGAGAGATCTGCGTTATTGTCCTTGGAATCTACAACAAAACAGCTAGAAGGTAAAAATGAACTGTTGCATAATGCAGAATCTGAAATTTCTAGTCTCAAAGAGAAAATGGGAATGTTGGAAATGACAATCGGGAGGCAAAGAGGAGATCTTGAGGATTCGGAGCATTGTCTTCTTGTGGCTAAGGAAGAAAATCTTGAAATGGCAAAGAGGATTGAATCACTCGAATCTGAAGTTGAGACAGTTAATAAAGAGAAGGCTCAGGCATTGAACAATGAAAAGATTTCGGCATCGAGCGTGCAGACCCTATTAGAAGAGAAAAACAAACTTATCAATGAATTGGAGATTTCTAGAGAGGAAGAAGAAAAAACCAAAAAGGCAATGGATAGCTTAGCTTCTGCGTTACATGAAGTATCCACAGAAGCTAGAGATTCCAAAGAAAAACTATTAGCCAACCAAGCTGAAAATGAAAGCTATGAGAGTCAGATCGAAGATTTAAAGTCGTTTTTAGAAGCTAGTAAAGAAAAATACGAGGCCATGCTTAATGATGCACATCGCGAGATCGATGTTCTTACATCTAGTATTGAAAATTCTAAGATGGATAATGTGAACTCCAAGGCTGAGTGGGAGCAGAAAGAAGATCATCTTGTCAGTTGTTTAAAGAAAACTGAAGAAGAAAACTCGTCTCTCGGAAGCGAAATAAATAGGTTGATTTCTTTACTGAAAGAAACCGAGGAAGAAGTGAATGTCAAAAGAGAAGAAGATGCTCAACTGAAGGAGAATATGAAGGAAGTGGAAGCTGAGGTGATCCACCTGCAGGAAGCGCTTAAAGAAGCACAAGCTGAAAACATGAAGTTGAAGGAGAGTTTATTGGATAAAGAAAACGAGTTTCAGAATATTTTTCAAGAAAACGAGGACCTCCGATCTAGGGAGTTCGCGACCATTAAGAAGGTGGAGGAGTTATCTAAGTCCCTTGAAGAAGCTACCTCCCGAAACCAGAACGTTGAAAATGGTGATATCACTGATAGCGAGAAGGACTATGATTTGCTTCCTAAAGTAGTAGAATTCTCAGAAGAGAATGGACATGGAGGAGAAGGCGTACCTAAGGAAGAAGAGAAAGAGCTTCCGGTTTCAGCCAATGAAGAAACCATTGTCTTGAATGACAAGTTTGAGAAAATAGAATCTCCAAAATCTGAGAATGTGAATGGAAAACTGAAGGAAGAAGATGAGGGGAAGAAAAAAGACGATTCCGTTGAACATAAAATGTGGGAAAGTATCAAGATAGAGAAAAAGGAGTTTTCGCCAGAGAAATTAGCAGCCGGAGCAGAAGAATCCTTTGAAGAGGAAGTTGAGTCGAAGATAGACGGCGGCGAGACAAATGGAGCATCTGTGACAGAGAACATTGATGATGGCGGAAGCTCACCAACAAAGCAACAAGTGAAGAAGAAGAAAAAAGCTTTGCTTGGCAAATTTGGAAGCTTGCTGAAGAAAAAGAGTGGTAGCAATAGCAACCACAAATAGAACAATACTAGTTTGCTTTTGTTTGGTATATTATTGAACATTAAAGTGTTTGCATGATGATGTATTTGGTTTATTGTGATTTTTTGCTTCTTGGATAGGTTTTAAAGAATGAAGAGGCTTGTAATATTGTTTAGGATTCTTTCTCTAATCACTTCTTTTGGCTGTGAATTTGACTGTGATGATGGAATTCCAATTTTTTGTTTTCCACTTTAATATTCTGCTGCTTTTGTCCCTTTTTTTTTTGTCTCCTCTTATATAGATTTGACCAAGAAAAGTGGCAAGTTGAATTGTATTTTATGTTATCCTAATTTTAATGGAAGTTAGAATATTCAAGTTATGATGTTTGGTTCATACACACACCCCTTCTTTAGATATGTAATAGTACACAAATTAAAATGCATCTTTACCTCTTATGAACTTGATTATGTTTAGTTTTTGTAATTTTACTAATTAACTAAAAAGTCAATCTTAAGTTGACTTCTAGCATTTTGTTAAGATTTTTGTACTTTAGGTGGAGAGAAGTGCTAACAATGCATTTTTTTCCCCTCTATGATAGGTTAAAAAATACTGTATTTGTTTTTAGAATGTCAAAGTTATATATAGAAAAGCATAAAAACAAAACAAATTAGAGAACTAAAATGCATCAAAAAGGTAAGTTAAAAGATGCATAAAAAAATTAGAGAACTAAAATTGCAATTAAATTGATTTTAAATAAAATAATAATCTTTGGTAAAGAAAGTAAAAATAAAACAATGGTAAGAGATTAAGTTTGGTCTAGTGGTGAGAAATTTGGTTAGTATGTATGAAATTATGAGTTCGATTTTCTGTTCTATCTAAACAAATAAAAAATAAAAAAATAATCTGATGACAATTGAATTAATTTATATTTTATATCTCGTAAGTCTATGGATGTAATTTTCAAAATAATTGATTTTGCCATTCAGAATAGGGGTGATCGTATCTGAATCAATCCAAAAGTAAATCCGCAAATCGAACCAATCCTAATCGAAACCGCAAAAAACCGCATTTATTTTAAACTGTGCGGATCATTTTTCTTCTAAACCCCGCAGTTTGGTTTGCGGTTTTCATTTTAGAAAACCGAACCAAACTGAACTAAACCACAATACATAACTTAACTCTATCAACCAGCAATAAACCTATTACATAGTCAAACTTAGCAAACTCAACCCAAATTAAGTCCATAAAACAGTAGGCTGTCCATAAAACTATACTATTGGTATTAAAAATAAGTTCTTATGTATATGAAATTTATGTTTACGCATATTATATCATGTAAACAATAAATTAAAATTTCCTATCTTTATTCGGTAACAAGTTGGTAATATCTTTATATTTTTTATATCGCGATAAACCGCACAAACCGAACCAACCCTAACCGCATTGGTTTGGTTTGAATGACTTTTTAAAAACCAACCGAACCGCATGCATTTTTATTTCGCGGTTAGAATGACTTTTATGCTCAAAACCGAACCGAACCGCGAGCATCTCTAATTCAAAGAGAATTAACAGTTCAGCTTATTGCCCATTTGCTTTTCACTCCTATGTAATTATTTTGGATAGAGATTAGAGGGATTCATTTGATAAAAAAAAATAAAAATCTCTAGTTTAAAAAACCAAAAACAATAATAATTGGTAATTTTGAATAATTAAAAGCCTTAATAGTTAAGTTAAGAATTTGATGAGGTAGAAGCCGCCTACTTCACACTCATCTTCCATTTTCGAACAATTTTCCATTTTTATTTTTTTTAATTTCAATTTTGGTTTCAGAATTCAGAGAGAGAGAGATGTGGCCTGCGATTATTTGTGGTTTGATTCTTTACAAATTGTTCAAATGTTTCTTCTACGACGACGACGTTTTGGACATTGAAGCTTCTGATTCTTCTGTTCTTTTCTCCCTCTCTAATAGGTTTCAATTCCATTTCTACTGTTTTCTTTTCAATTTTATTTACTATTTTCTTCAATTCATGGATCCAATTTCTTGTTACAGGCTTGAAAAGATTTTTGGTGGTAAAGTTTTTGTTGGTCTTCGAATTCCCGATGCTGATTCTTCTTCACCACAAACCATTGATCTCGTTCTTCTCACTAAACGGTATTTTTCTCACTTTTTGCAACTGTTCTCTCTTCATGTTTTACACTTTTTTACTCATGTACAATGTCGTTGAAATTATGGTGTTACAGCTCCTTAAAAATGGAGCAACTTAAAAACATTGATGTATGTAGTAACATCCATGTTTGTTTGTTGGTTGATTTGTTTGTCTTATAGTTTTACTTGTCTTTGTTTAGTTAAATGGAGAAAAGGGTACTTACTTGTCATTTACTTGCTTGCTGATTGCTAGCTAATGATCAATAAGTTTGTGGCGTAATGTCATCATGAGCATAACTCAATTGGTAGGAACATTGTAATATGCAGGAGTCGGGTTGGAACCTGAGATTCCCCACTTATACACCTTAAGGGTCCTTTTGATTTATAAAAAAAAGTATTGTATTGGACCAAACAACACAAGACAACTTTTTAAGATATTGAACAACTTGTAGTCAAAAGGTTATTTTGATATTTTAGACAAAATTTCAGTTTTTGTCCGGTCCATTGCCCCCCAATTCGTTTAGTAATTTTAAATTCAAACATAGTACAACTGTAGTTATCCTGTCCAATCCCTATTTTTTTTTCCAGATCAAACGCACCATAAGGGTCTGGCCAGTGGCCACTACGCTACTTGACCAAATAAAATAATAAAACTTGTGGTTTTAATTTTCTATTTTTTTTTTAAAGTTTCAATTTAATATTGCAGAGAGCTACTAGTGATATCTGTGAAGAACTTCTCAGGAATTTTGACAGTTCAAGGTGATGGCACTTGGGTCTCTGAAAAGCCAGGCAAACATAGTAAAGTTGAGCGTCACTCTGATCCTGTAAGGAACCACTTGAATCAATGTCTTTGTTTTGTTCATAAATGTTGAACACCAGCAGTTTTATTGCTGCAATGTTGTTTTATAAGATGGCATGAAATATATTGCAGTAACTACTTTTGAATGGTTATTAAATATGTAAACGGATATTTGTATTTTATTTTGTTAGTATTTTGTTATTGAGGCTGTATTAGGTGTGGAAGAACATGGGTTGATTGCCAAACTAGCAATTTCTTTCATTAGTCGTTTTCTCATCTTGTATACAGGTCGAAGAAGTAAGAAAGCAAGCTTCTATCCTTGAAGCCTATCTTGAGCAAAGAGGGGTTGTTCTACCTAAAGGATTTCTATCTTGTAAAGTTATACTTCCAAATCCTAAATTATGGTATGTTTTTTAATCTAATTGAAATATAGGTTCTAGTTCATGATTTGCCAATACATGGTTTGATTTTATATTAAAGACCTCAGAATTGCCAATTTTGGCTTCATATATTGACTTGCAATGGTCATTCTTCCAAATATTCATATATTTCATGCATTCTGTTTTAAATAGTTCTTGCCAAGAAATGAAGAAATTAATACTGTGTAATTTCTTGTTGGAATTGGAATTGTGTAATGAATAAGTTTCAAATGTATTGAAGAAATTGTAAGCATCAGTTTAATCCCTTGACAAGTTGTATTTATGACGGAAAAAATGTATCAGCCTATCTGAGTAGTTTATTTTCCTTTTTAACATTATTCTGTAATCCTGTAATATTATCATATGTTAAAGTTCTTCTATTTGTATTTGCAGTACCATTCCTGCTAGTGATTTTCCATCTGAAGTTATTACTCATGAACAATTGGTGCAACTGAAGCCGGGAACAAAGAATGTGTTGTCTAGTTGGGTAAAGAGCACCTTTGTTAGCGGGAAGGACATGCAAGAATCTGGTAATCAGAATCTTGAATTTGTCCTTATCACAGCTCCAATATGGGATAGGTTAGTTACCTTCTGTTGTTATATTTCTAATGGTGCCTTGACAATAATTTCTATTGGTAATCAGAGATTTTTTCTTCAAATTGTTGATTAAAGGGGCATACAAATCAAATGTGCTTGCCTCTGGATTAGTTTACTCTTAGATAATTGTTGGTTTAATTCAACCGAATCTTATTTTTTCACTCACAAAACCGATTGTTTGGGTTACAGGTTGGAACTGAAAGGCAACAAGTATGTATTGGGTGAGTTCCTTGAGTTTAAGGGCAAAAAGGAAGATGTTGAGGCATTAAGACATATCAGAAGATCAAAAGTTGGTCGCATGATAATCCAAAAGACAAGCATGTTTGGACTAGGTAATCTTGCTATGTTCCTATTGTATTTAGCAGTAATAACAGTAATTATGTTATCCTCTGTAAGTTATATAATAGACGAGCCAAGATCACGAATACGAACATTCCACATTGGCTCTATGAACAAGCGTATATTCAATACACTAGTTGCATGTGACTCTTTTCCTATAAAATTATAGTTTCAACTAATAATTACCTGTTTCTGGTGGAGGATAACATTCAAGAGAGGAAGCTTTCTAATTCTTTACTTGCATTGTTATTATTGTCTAATAGTATGCTGTTTCTTAAACTAACATGGGATACTTTTGCAGCTCCTTCTACACTTCAAGTTTTATACACTTTGCGTGACTATAGAACCGAGGGAGCATCAGCACTAGAGTGGAACGAAGTAACCGTAAGATCAAGTACTGAGATCATCTTTCAGGTTGAAAATGCTTCCAAGATCAGAAAGTTTAAGCTCTCTTCAGTGTCCTCTATGCATCTTAGCGCATAAAGTTATGCAACTGAAATGTCAATAAAAGTAAATTGTTCGACATACAAAATACTATTCTGTGCTTGTATTATATGGCTTATATACATGTCGATATAGATATAGTTGACAGTTTTATTTTATTAACATGATCATATTATAATAGCAATGAGAAATTCAGCTTCTCAAGAAATCATCAATAAGTCTTGCTGAAAGAGTAAATTAACCAGGCCTCCTCATACTATGCTCAAGGTAACGATTACTGATAATTGAGGGTATTGACTGTTGGTACCACTCAATAGTCATTAGCTTTCGCTTGCCTGAATGAAAAGTGCTAGCTTCTTCCAATAAGTCCATTTAATGTTCAAATTTTTGTAAGCATAAGATCTTATCTTAATTCATCAAACAACGTGGGAGGATACAATCTTCTAGCAAAGGTTGATGGTATGCAAACAGTGGTGTTGAAAATGCTGTCATCTTGAGAATTAGGAAGACATCTTGAGAATTCTTGTGGCTGTGGTGCATTACAGTAATGTATGCTATCAATAGAATCCTGTTGTGTGTGATGTAGGTGAATAGTGTGGCTCATATCTAATGTATGAAGCCTTATTGTTAGGACGGTGGGACATGATGCATATACTCAAAGAAGCCTTCCTTGTTTTGGTGCAAACAAGTAATGTTGTGTTTGATATGCAGAGACTGTAAATAGACCTCATACGAGACACTCAATAGGTAATGCGGTGAATAGACCTCATACGAGACACTCAATAGGTGAGCCGATTAGAAAGAAAGTAGGCAAAGTCATTACTTTTATCCATGACTTAAACTATATTTTTTTTAAGATAGTAGACGAAGTCATGGATAATAATGATGACTTTGCTGTAGATTTTTATAAATAAAACAAGAAAAGTTATAGACACCAATCAAAACTTTAACATAATTTATGTAGAGCAGACTAACGCAAATTTTGATTACCGCAACAACGGCAACCTTGTGGCCGTGCACACGACAACAAGGTATGTAAGGTTTGACTCGACACTTCTTAAAATTGGGGGACCAAGTTCAAACCATCTCGTGGACAATTATAAAATAGTTGTTGGTGTCTTTTTATTAAATAATAATTTCTCCTTTTTCATTCTCTTTTTCTTGTAGAAAAATTTAAAGTAGTTTTATTAGATGATAATTGACTATTACCACTATATACTATTATTAATGAATGGCTTCCTTGGATGTTACATCGAAAGTGTGGAACAATTGAAGAATCAATGTAAAATGTTTTTTTTTGCCTTCTTTATGGGGTCAAAATCAATATAAATATAGTAATAGTCTCACCTAACAAATAACAGAAACTCTTGACTTTTAAGTAAAAAGGTTGCAAAGATCAACAAGTTATAGAAGAAAGATGATACTAACTTCACCTTTAGCATAAACAAATGGTTTTAAGGACAATGTTTTACAAGACTTGAGTTTGTTTCATTTTCTTTGTCCTATTCTATTTTCACTTGTGTAGTCTCCACTCAACTAATCATCTTTTATAATATTAACTCCATTTTTCCCATTTTGCTCAATCAATTCAAAGGTGTTATAATTTATGTGGAAAAAAAAATTAACATAGATTGCAAGCATCTTCTTCTTCATGGCTCAATTTTCCAACCATTCACACTTACAATTAATATAAATTTAAAGTCTGCATTAAGATAATTAAGAAAAGAACATGCAACTGCATTTTATACAAAAAGATGAACATGAACATAAGTTGTAACCTATGATATTAATTACAAACTCCATGGTATACAATCCATCAACAAATAATACATATTATTGTAGATATATGAACAACTGTTTATTACACTAAAATGAACAAAGTGTTGATCCTTATAATATAAAATAAATCCCAATAATTATTGCTGTGATAATTTAACCCATCAAAATGCTGTGATCTTTCATGAGACTGTTGGCTATGGCTGGCTTGAATATTGTTGTCTACAAATAAATAAAAATACTGTTAGAAATAATATAAAACCATTGATGTAGCCTTTCCTAACAGCTTAAGCTTTTGGGATAATCGGTTGTTTGACATGGTATCAGAGCCTCTATGACTAAGTGGTCTAGAGTTCGATCCCCGCTCCCCTCACTTTCTAATTAAAAAGTGGAATTTAAGCATATGGTAGGTGAACCTATGCATTATCCACGCTTCAAGCCCAAGTGGGCTCTTGCGTGAGGGGGTGTGTTAGAAATAATATAAAACCATTGATGTAGCCTTTCCTAACAGCTTAAGCTTTTGGGATAATCGGTTATTTGACAAATACAATTAAAATGAGTATGACATGCTTTAAATAATATACAGTACGTTTAATAGTTAATAATTATAAACAAATTTTACACAAAAATTCAATCATATTTCGGTGTATTTTTTTCCCTGTAAGCAATTTTTATTGAGTAATATTAATTAATAAAAACAATATATAATCAACTATGACCACCATTAATTAATATATATACAGAGTTTAATGACCATGCACTATCAACAAATCATATATTACTTTATAAATATTTACTGAGATATTTTAAAAAGTAATATAATAAAAGTGATGTTAAGGATCTTGTGAGCTTAACTCAGTTAGTAGGAATATTGCATTATATATGTAGGGGACCGATATTCGAATTTTGGTCATCCCACTTATCCACTTTAAAGTGATGGTAGAGTGAAATTAATACTAGTATATAATAAGATGTTTGTATATATAAAACTTCTTTTGTTGAACTTTAAAACAAAACCATGTTAGAAAAAGATTAAGAGAATGGCATGCATATATACTTACTCTATGAAATCTTTCCAATAAGCATCATTTGCATCCTCATTCATGAAATCTCCCCAAGTTTCAAAGTTGGTGGAAGAAGTGTTACAGCACTCTTTTTCATTTATCACCATGTCTTCTTCGCGTACCTTAACCGTTGCTAAACGTTGAGGCGAAACCGAAACCAGCTTTGGAAGCGAATTTGTTGATATCGCGAAATCAACATTTGTGTTACCAATTTGTTCATCAAATTTCTTAGAGTACTCACATTCTTGTGGTTGAAATTGTTGTAGAGGAGCTTCAAAGTTTTGCAAATTAGGCTGAATTATTTGAGAAGAAATACCAATATTTGAACCATCATTAAAATTTTGTATGTTACTATTAAATCCCAAGACATTATTCATCAAACTTTGTGGGAGCATAGAATATTGTAGCCTTAGAGCATTATTTATGTCACAATTGCTCACAATGTTTGCAGCATTCAATATTATTTGTTGTAGATTGCTAAGAAGGTCTAGGTGATCTGTTCTTGGCCTGTGTGTCACTGGATCTAACCCCATTTGCATTAGCTTTTTCTTCAAATGTGTGTTCCAAAAATTCTTTATTTCATTATCAGTCCTTCCTGGAAGATGTGTTGCTATAGATGCCCACCTTAATTATATAAATCAACACAAGTAAATCAATACTGTTCAAAATTAAATCATAAATAAATTACAACTTTATTTTTGTATAACATAAATAGTTTTAATTTTTAAAAACTTCTCCATATTATAGCACTTTATTTTATATATATATATATATATATAAAAATAATTACACATGAACCAAAGTTAGACGGGCAACAAGCTGCCCCGCTAAACCTTTCTGTATAGCAAAACCTAATCTTTGAACAACTACATTCATAGACCTAGGCGACACAACCAGGGAGTATGCTCCTCCTTAAGATCTTAAGTTTGATTCTCTCTGGTGCCAATTTGGGTGGACTAGCTTTTAAAAAAAAAAAAACCAGAATTTATTATGTAATTATCTTATAATTATTAATGAAGATTATTTTGTATAAATAAACCAGAATCTATTTTGTTTATCGTAATAAATAAATTATTTTCAAAATAAGTTACTCAAAACAATCTACATTGAAATAAATTTTTTTTATTTCTTTTTAAATTCTATTTCAGAAAATATATATAAGCAAACTATAAAAATTTCTAAACGTGATTATTTTAAAAAGGAAGGTATCCATGTGATTATAATTCAGTTAATAGAAACATCACATTATGCAGAGATCGAGATTCAAACTCGAAATTCTCTACTTATTCACCTTAAAAAGAAAATAACACAAATATTTCATATAATGATGAGCTTACTTATTTCCAAGAACAGAATGCAAATTGATGATAAGTTGCTCTTCTTCATCAGAAAATTTTCCTCTTCTAATATCAGGCCTTAGATAATTATTCCATCTTAGTCTACAACTCTTTCCACATCTGTTCAATCCTGCAAGCTTTGGAAGAGCTCTCCAACTTCCATGACCATGTTTTTGAATATGATCCACTAATATTTTATCTTCTTCTGGACTCCATGGACCCTTCTTCAAACCACTTTCATCATTGCTTGGTGTTCTCATCATATCACTACAAGGAAGAAAAAAGTTGTATGCTAATTTGATTTATTTAGTAGTAGATTGCATGCATGACTAAAATAGAAAGATTAATTAAGAAGAATAATCCAAACCTTGAACTATATTATGAAGTGGAGGATATAGAACTAATTAACATTTAACACACAACTTGTTATTATTTATAAGGTGGCGATGTTTGGTCTTAATGTATGATATATGACTAATATATATACACATGTGATGTTGGTGGGAAATTACAAGTTTGTCCTGTATGTATATTTTATATTCAAAGTCAAATAGCTAGTACTAATAAGTAGTTACGACTTATAAGTAGTTTGACTTAAAAGGACAGTGAGACACTCAAATTATATACTATGTACGTACTAATTATATTATGCTCACAACAATGTATGATTTTAGATTATACACAAACAAAGAGGAGGGCTAACAACACACCTTCTAATACATTCTTCCCAACACACTCTATCTAAGTGGTTGAAATTCAAATGGATCTCACTAAATCATGTAGGCCCCACATAAATTTGGCGGGATCCATTTAAAATTCAACCAATTAGATAGCGTGTGTTGAAAAAAGTGTGTTAAATGGTATGTTGTTAGCATAATTCATACAAGAAAAACAGAGTCAACAATGCACGCATTGTATTTTCCTTTGAAAAATCATGTTTAATTTTTATTTTTTAATTTTAATGTAGTTTAATAGCTAAAATTTTACCTTTTAACATAAATAAGTGAAAGTAGCAAAGTTTAAACTTTAATCCTACATATTATTTATAATGTTTCTACCAACCGAACTATATTCACATAGACTATGTTTAGTTTTTTATTTTATTTTTTGGTAGAGCATGTTTAGTTTTTCCTAGTCACCCAAAAAGTAGATACTATATACAGTATCTTAAATTTTTATTAGACAAAATTTATGGATATGTTATTCTATGAAATGAAGCATTTATTTGTTTTTACTACAGAAAGCGCGGAAGCAAAAAAAAAAAAAAAAAGAGAGAGAAAGAAACTATAAAAGAATTTCTTTTTCTTTCTAAATTACCCCTTTATAACTTTGAATTATTTATCCATCAACCAATGAGAATAAGCCACATAAGTGAATTTACATGTAAAATAAAAATTTGTTACGAGTTAGTTGTAGGTATCATATACAAATTCACTTACGTAGTTTGTTCTTATTTGTTGATAGGTAAATACCCTCAAATTATTAAGGAATAGAGTATGTATCACCTTAAAAAAAGTTAGTTAACATATAGTATCAAAGAATCATTTATTTAAGATCGAAGGAACAACTATAGAAACTATCAAAGAATAATTACATTCACACTTCATATTAGTTAACATATATCAGCACGATTTGATTAAACACACATAATTGATAAATAGTAGAAAGAAAAAAAAAATAGTATGTATTTGCGAAATAATTAAATTATATAATTTTTTTTTTGTGAATGTTACTAAATGGTGGGTCTAAATACATGTGATCATTTACATTCTATAAAAAAAAAAAAAAAATACATGTGATCATTTAAGTATTTTTCTATCGGCACAACAATTAGATTCACAATACGACCGTGCAACTAATTAACCTCTCTAATCTGTATTCAAAACACATTATAATTTGCTTTGTGTTGTAAGAGATTGAGTACCTCTTATACTCCCTTATAATAATAATATTTTGCTTATAAAAAAAAACCTCTCAATCCAACTCTAGCAGTCTTCTAATTCTTTAATTTTTTTTTTTTGAGGACTTCTAATTCCTTTAATTAACACTCCAAAACAAACAAACAAAAAAGTTGGACGTACGGAAACAGGCTGCTTTGGCAGTTTGCAATTGAAACATATTTTTTTGGCTTTATAAGGTTCTTCAAGAAAAATATTTAAATACGATTGTTCATAATTTCTAAAAGCAAAAAAAAAAAAACATGTGTAGAAATAGAACAATATTATTGGAAAAAAGTCTCCGTCAATGTATACCAAATCATGAGAAAAGAGTTATATATAATATATAGATAGAAAATAAGCCACATAAAATTGAACATGTGTATATATTACTATTAGTAGTAAGTAGTAGGAATTGATTTGATATATACATAGTCTTACGTAAAACTACTCCCTATAACCTTAATTATATATTATACCTCAGTTTGTGCCAGGCAGTCAATTCATGTCCTTTATTTAAATTTTTATTCATCTATTACAAATACTTTGGATTCGATACATATGTATGTCACATACCACAAGAGAAGAAATTAAAGAAGTTTGGACATGGACTATTGTCATATTGGAATAAACTTTGTTGAACATAAGTGAATACTGACGTATATATGTCTGAAAATGTACTAATGAGTGTGTTTGTGTTTGATTTTGTGTAAATGTTGATTAGTGAAGAGTGGGTGTATTTAGCGTTTAAGTATAGAAGATGTATTGGCCAAAATGTTTAAGTGTTCACTATATATAGTTGCGATCAGATTTAGTCTCAAGTGGTTAATGAGTTTTATTAAAGGACAGATTGTTTGGAAGAACTCGAGTACGATTCTTGGATGAAACAGTTTTTTAGTCAGACTTTTACTTATCTCGTGGTAGAACTTCAGATTACTAGAGTCACATCTCCTAAGAATCGGATGATATGATTAACAAAAACAAAAAAATCATTAGCCAAAATATTTAAGTGTTGACTAGTATGTGATGTGATTTTGACTTAAGTGATTAATGAGTTTTATTAAAGGTCAAATCGTTTGGAAGAATCGAGATTCAATTTTTGGGTAAGACAATTTTTTGACCAAACTTTTACTTACACTTGCATCCGCACGTGTTTGTACTCAAATAAATTTAAAGGCATACATGTTTATTAATTTGGACTAAATAAACAAATTGATCATTGAAATTGTAGAGCTAATCTAGTGTCTCATTATTTATATTGTAAAATGATCTTTAAAACTGTAAAACTTTAATCAATATTCGTCTCCATGTTGGTATTTGTAAAAACTAAAATGACATTAGTATAGGTGATTAATTTGAAACTAAATGATGTAGGAGATGTATTTGATAATATATCTAGATTGAAAGACAAACTTAATACTTTTTTCTTTTGATATAAGAGACAAACATAATATTTTGAAATACTGATGATCATGCATGTCAAAAACCCTGTTAGTCTATGTTCTCTTTATGAGCGGGATGTCAACCTACTTTGTGTTGGAACTGTTAGAATTTTGTGTGTGGGTGTTTCTGGGGTTTGGTGGTCTTGGTGAGCAATTGACTCGCTTTTTGCTTTCTTTTCTAAATTTCTACTCTTTCTCTCTCTTTTCTGGCCGTTTGGTGTTTTGGGAACGGTAACTCTTCGGCTAATCTGAAGGGCATCTTATAAGTTTTCTATCTTTGTTTTCATTGTTTTTTTATTTTCTTTGAGAATTTTGTACTTCTTATACCCTTTTGTGGACTCTTTGGTATATCCTTTCTCTCAATTTATATTATATTTGCCATTAAAAAACAAAACTGATGATCATGCATGTGAAAAACTAGATCGATGTTTTTCAAAAAAAAAAAAAAACTAGATCGATGGTGACCTTTAATACGGTTGGAATGAGGCTCAATGTTTTTGGCCACATTTTTTTTTAAATGTAGTGCTATAAAATTGCGACCCGGCTAGTTTTGAAAATAGAAAAAAAAAATGGAATACTCTAACATATATAGGCCATTGGAGTCTCTTAACTCTTGGTATCTGTTGAAATCTTTCATGTGACATGGATTACACCAATGAACATGAGAGTTGAAAACACAAAAGATTTATAGTTAAAGTTAGGGTTAGGGATGACAAAACTAGTCACCCGGCCACTAATGACAAAAATAACATAAAAATAATAAATTAAAGACTATTTTAGGTTTTTTTTATTTTTTTTAAAGCAAGCTATTAACTAGTGAGTGTATGAAAAAATGTAAATATTATCATTCAAAAATTCATGATTCATCTTTAACCAAATTTAGAATAAACCAACAAGACAACAAAAATAAAAAGTTAATTAGTTCACAGATTCAAATATATTAGAAACATAGACCAACTCGATGGATGCAATCCATTTTTTTGCTCTCTATGAGTTTAACTCAGTTGATAGGAATATTGCGGAGTCGGGGTTCAAACTCTAGACACTTTACTTATTCACATTAAAGGTGAAATTTTTAGATATTAAACTACTTGACAAAAAAAACTCCAAATCACATAAAAAAAAGCTTCTCTATTCTTTTTTTTTCTTTTGTGACTGACTTCTCTATTCTTCTTAAACCAACAAATTGCATTATTATTTTCCTTTCATCACGACAAAAGTGTGAGAGGGAGGAATTGAACCACTCAGGTTTAACTGTTCTGAAGAATATACTGCATATTTTCTTCTAGACACATTACGTGTGTCTTAATTATGTTTGTTTTGTAACAAGGATGAGAAGAAGAAGTAGTCACATCATAAAAACAATAGTCAATGTAGGGGTTAAAGGGATAGTAGACCTTCCCTTTGCAAGGGTTTTTCTACCAACATTACCTCATTATCCATTTTTACAAGTCACTTTACTTTACTTACAATATTTTTCATTTTCATGGACTAGCTAGTGGTGCCCTTTTTATCTAACAATTTCGTGTAAATGGAATATTTGCTAACAAGGACAATAAGATCCACCTTGTTGCTTATTAAATTAGACTTCATCTAATAAGGTTTGAAGAAGCTATGAGTTATATGACCGGTGTTCAAACTCTGGCGGTGAAAAAAATACTAATATTAATAATAACTAAATATTAATTTTGTCTATTCAATAAAATAAATTGCTCAATTACAATGTAAATATTTATACGGGATCATGCTAAACAATATTTTTGGGGAAATTGCTAAGCATAGCAAAACTTAGAGGAAATTAAAGATAAAATTAATATTATAGAAAGATAATTTTTAAAATATTTAAGATATTGAATATACAAGTTATAAGATAATTTTTTTTATAAATATGTTTAACTAATATTTCAAAGACACCGTTTAACATTTTCCTTTTTATATTGCCATAAAATGTGATTGACACACTGGTAATATAAGGTTTCTGCAGCGAAAATTATTGTCGAAAATTATGACCGTGTCAATCACATTTTATTTTTTTATTTTTTTGAGTAAAAAAATAAAAATAAAATGTGATTGACACGGTCATAATTTTCGCTGCAGAAACCTTATATTACCACCGTAATTATAGTTTGAGGCAACATTAAGTTTAAAATAAGTATGTAATTTGTGTTTACTTGCAAACTTGGTACATAATAAATTTTGCTACAAATAGACAATTTTGGTTAAATTAAAACCCTAATGTGTTTTGAATATATAAGTAAAAGGAGCTAGTCTGTTATCAAGCTAAAAGTTGTTCAACTTATTATTATTACTCCAAAAATAAACTAGTTTATAAACTCCAATCAATCCAAACATTAACTATAATCAATAGAGTTGGTAAAAGAAAAGATTCACGTAATTAGAAGAATTACCAAAGGTTCTAAAGATTAGTTGAGAAGACGATGCAAGAAGACTTTGGATAGTGTTTTATGTGTCACGTTGTGGATTATAAAACATTCAAATAGTGTTTAACTCTTAAACATGAAAAGAAATATTACCTTAATGATATGACTAATATCGTCTCTTTTGACTTAAGAGACCGACCGATGAGTTTTTGGAAAAGATAATGTAAAATCCCAAAAGAAGACGTCACAATATAGCGATTTCTTGGATCAATTGTTTAGACATTCTTTTAACGAACATAGCATATATAGTTCGTAATCGTTGGTGATCCTTTGGTTTCTACTTTTACCTAAGTGAGTTTAGTCATTAACACAAGTTATTTAGATCTTACGAAACTTTAAAATATAATTTAATCCATGATTAATAGAGAAAATGAAATATGTTTGGTCAGGGCACTATTTGGAGGGTCGGCCTTAAAAGTTAAAAATGATATTTTTAATTAAAAAAAATACATCAATTGCTTGGGCAACAAAGCTTTCAACCACGGGCATAAATTGTTTTTAAAATTACCTTCAAATATTTATATATATATAATGAACGTGCGACTAATTTTGAGCAAATTTTAACAAAACAAACTAAACACTTTTTAATATCACAAGTTCTTTTTTGTAATTACTATTATTTAACTACTCATTATATATTACCAATGTATTCAATAAATTACGAGGCTGCATTAATTTTATTAAACAAACTAAGTGTGTTACTCTCTTGATATTTGTGTGCAACCTTTGGTCGATTACTCGGCAATCTTTTTAATATTCCTCCTTCATTCTCTATTCTCTGCGAAAATCTTTTTCAATTTCATTGAAAGTTAAGAATACATTAAAGAGTTGTATTTCACCACAAACCAACCTCAATTATCAACCCCCCTCCAAACCCCAAATCCAATTCAACAAATTTCAAACCACAAATCCACAAAAAATGCAACCTTAAACTCCAAATCCAATTACACAAATTTCAAACGCTAAATTTTAAACCTCAAATCCAAACCACAAAAATAATGAATTTTAAACCCCTAAACTCCAAACCCCAAATCCAATTCCACAAATTTCTCATGCATATTACCCAAACCCCTCACTACTAGACCAAACCTAATGACTTTTTTTATATCTTTTTTAATTTCGAGAATTGTTAAAAAAAATGTTCCCGAGAAATGATTTAGTTTAAAAGCATTTCCTGAGTTTAATATGATTGCTAAATCATCCTGTCACTAGCTTTTAGCTTGGAAAATAATAATAATAATAATAAAATGGCGAAAGAATAGAGGATCCCCGGTCATACATGCAGGGGCTGAGGTTCGAACTTCGGTTATCCCTCTTATCCACCTTATGGGTAGAATTTCTGGCTACGAGGCTACTTGACAAAAAAAAAAAAATAGAGGATCCCATTTGGATTTTTTTGTTTGGTTTTTTATAAGCATCCCCATTTGGATGGTGAGGTGACTATAACGTGTAGAAAAACTAATTTTACAAACACGGAAATAATGATTTACAATTTAAGTTAGCTAATTTTCGGCTTAAAGAGACATGATAGGAATTTTTTTTCCCTCCAAAAATAATATGGCCAACATTAAAAAATGGCACCTATACATCTTTAGGGTATTCTATATTTTCTTTAATCTAATCCTATAAAAGTATAATCAACGATAACAATTTACTAGTTGTTCAACTAAACATGCATAAAAAGATGATTAAGAAAATCAATCAATCACATAAAAGGATGATTAAGGAAATCAATCACAATCCAAGAACCACTTCTTAGGTTGATCAAGCTGCTTGGATGTTGACTTGTTTGAATGTTAAATTAATCCAACAGCCTCTTGTAATGCTGCCAATTCTTTGAACAACGACTGGTAACTAAATTTCCAGTCATGCCTGTAGGGATGCACAAAAAATTAATTTAACACTCGCTGCAAAAAAAAACTAAAACAAAACATTTCCGAAATCCACAACTAAAAATAAGTATAGCAATAATACTATAGGTATTCTTGGTTAGGCACAAACCTAAATGTTAGAATTCCGCATAATACTAACCTCCAGGTCTTAAAACAACCAACATTGTCATAAAAAAACATTAGGTAGTAGGCCGTGTCATTGTAGATAAACCTCGTCCCACTGGAAGAACACCTGGATAACCCTCACCTACTTCTTCCACTTCTATAGGAGCTGCATAATAAGCATAAAAAAGATTGTAACATTAGTCAATTAACCAAAACTACACCAGTTGTACTAGTCATAACGAGACATGTTTTTCCTTCCAAAAGATCTGCTAGAGCTATGCATAGACAATGTCTCAAGAAAAAGTTATACACCAAAATTTCAAAGGGAAAAAAGAATTTTAATGCTCAAATTCAGTAATTGTCAAAGCTACTCAAATTTGGAAATGATGTCTGTTTTGTGTTCCATAGTTGTGACACACATGGACCTCAGAAATCAAGTGAAATCCAAAATTAACCATTTTGAGAAAACACTGTACCTTCTATATTTTGTGCAGTCTGAGCACCAGCAACCCCAATGCATGAATATAGAGAATCTTCATCTACTTTCAACTGTTCATATGCAAGGTATGTATCCTCAATAGTAGCAGCTTCATATAGAGAAGTTAGGTCCTTGATACATGATATGTCCTGGATCCCACAATCAACATCACAACAGTGCAGTAACTTAGAATCATGTGACAGAGTAAAAATATAACAGAAATTGAGACTTTGGCAGGACTGGAAACTTCAAACCAAGTTTAGATGGCAATAAAAATCTGAATATACTGATTGCATGTCAAAATTCAGACATTGATCTCACCTTCCTTGGAACAGACGAGGCTTGCAAGTGAGCTAGCAATCCCAACCAGTATGCATTTGACTTGATTTCAGCTTCATGTCTCATAAGAAGGGTCCGTTTGGCCTACATTAGAGAAAAGCACCAAAGAAATTCTCAAAATTTTCAAGTCATAAAAGATCATTTTACAGTAAAAGGAAGAAAATTCAATCCAGAACATCATAGAAAAAGAGTAAAATCAAGCCATATTCAAAAATAGAATGAGACCGCAACTGCCAAGTGCAGGTTTCCTAGCCAGAAAGGTGATTACTCTCTTAAAATTTAATCAAAGTAATGGAATAAAAAGCAAAAGGATCAAGTTTTTGAAAACTGATAAAAACATGTATCAGAATATATTTTTTTTAAAAAGTGATGTAACTGAAAATTGTAAGGTAAAAACAACCGAAGTATATTTAGGTACTAACCCTGTCCAATTCCCTCTCCGTAATTTGGTTGCTATACAGACCTCTAAGAACATTCTTACATGCATCAACAGCTTTGTGTACCTGCAAATCAATTACACTTGAAACTTGTAAGCAGAAGAAAATTGACAGGAAAAATGAAGTGACTGCTATAAGAATGTAGCCCGCACCTTGCTTGGAGTTGATGTTACGGAGATCACATACCACCCTAGTTTAAGCCTATCAAACAAGTTTAATTCGAATGACACGTCGTATGTCAACCCTAGTGAATCTCTGACTGTTGTGAAGAGCCTATGCAGTAAAGATGCAGCGAAGCTTGTTAGCCTAGTTGGAGATTTCTTTCATTCAAATATTTTATAAATAACATTTTTATATTCAGGGTAATAGGAGAAGTCTTGGATATTTTTAAGACTTCATCTCCAAAGTAAAGGGTTGCCCCATTTGAAGCACCAAGATGATCGAGCTGGCCTGTTTTTTCCAGCCTGGAAGCAAGCATGCTGTCCAAAATTTTCAAATTAAGCCAAATAGTAGGTTAGTAGAAATAAATACCTAGAATTTATAATTTCAGAAAGCAGTCCCATTGTTATTCCAAAGAAAAGAGGATGACTACGGAGGATGCTCTTTTGTGAACCACCTTCTGTTTGTAGAGCATCAGAGCTGGTCCCATTATCTGCACAAATCATTCCTAGCATTTAACAACTAATAGCAATTCTCAAAAAATTACTTTGAAATACAATACAGGATCTGATAATCGTAAAATAAAATCAAGAAACCTCACCATTGACTGTTGGTGCATTTTTAATTGTCTCTAACAGGTCGTTTCCATCAACAGTAAAACCCCAACGGTTTGGTGCAGGCCCAGCAATATAAGCGCATGCCCTCTCATCAGTATCATTTAAGAAAACCTGCAAAAAAGGGAAAAATCAGAACACACGTGTCACGAGCAACATATTGAAATATCTCCAAGTTTTGGGGATTCGTTTCTAATATACAGCTGGTATAAATATATTTGGACTGTTTCATCAAATAATAGTGATCAGAAAGTTATCAGTGTCTAGTTCCACTAATTCTGAAAGTCCAGAGAAAACAAAATCTGACTAAGCAACTAAAGGGTAACTTATGCTTAGTTTCTCACTTCTTGAAACTGCAAACCGGATGGATATGATCGAAATGATGGTGGGATGAATCCTTGCTCGCTTTTAAAGTTTCTTGTGGCCTGAGCTGTGCCAAGGTAATCTAGAATACATGATTCAATGTCTTCCTCAGTGAAGTCACCTACAATGGATACCTGAAAAATATAAAACAAATTTTAGTTTTTGAATATAAAATGGCCAGCTATATTCATTCAATATAATAATAGCAAACCTCCATGTTATCTCCAACAAACTGATTCATTACAGCATCCTTAACAGATTGGAGAGTTAAATTTTCTAGTGAACTTGGTGTAGGCTCAGTAAATCGCTCATCTCCATCCAACATTGCTACCATAAGTTTGTGAGCAGTTGAGCGTTCTAAACTCTTGGGGATGGAACGGTAATATGACAGATACAGTTGCCTTGCTCTATCGAAAGCATCATCTAACCAGACACTATGCTGCACAACAAAAACAATGGTAATGTAAGACAACGAGAAATTTATAGATACATCATACGACCATAAGAGTTATGACAGTAACAACTGACAAGATGTTTACCTCAAGCACCATGTGAAGTAATTGAAAGGCTGCACGCATCCCGTTGTCCCTTAATGTAAAACGGAACTCCATAGATATGAACTCCTCCGTAGATTCTAAGGAGCAATTTATCAGGTGATTTACACAGAAAAGTTCAACCTGTCATTTATGAATGAAATACAAGACACTCAGTAAATGGAGGTGTAGATTACTAGTTAGACACTGAAATTGTCCTCACTGTGCAGATGACACAATCGCATTCACAAGATGTTCAAATAATTAAACTTATGTCATCAGAGAAAATAAACATAATCCAACCATTAACATTTGGAACATCAGTTGGTAAGAAAAATTACCTGCTCCCTTGAGAAGTTGCCGACACGACCTCCCTCACTAAGGGTCCTAACACCCACAATCACAGACCCTCTTGAATCAGAACTCTCAGCTACTCGTCCGCCACCAACAATCAGCCGCATCACGCCACTTTGTGTTTCACTTTTAGATATCTGAGTCACCATTTCAAAAACATGAGATGGAGGAACAAAAGACACCTCGGAGCATTGAATGCAGTACAATGGAAGAGCAAGGAAAAATGAAAAAAAGGTACTACAATCATGAAAACCTTAATATAAACTCAACAAACCTTATAGTTCACAGGAATTCCATTTGCAAGACGCCGCCGGGTGATTCCAGTTTCCTCATCATGAAGCTTTGTAGCATTTGTTCCAGGACTTACTGGAATAAACGCTGGCTTGCGCTGCTCTTTTAATTCTTGTAGATTTGATGATAGTACAAGTTCTTTTGGAACTTCAAGCTGCATATGCATATAAGCAATTAGCTGAGCAGTAATCAAGATGCGCCCAACTCATAAACGAAGTTGGATCTCACAAATAGTGTTTCACCATTCATAAGTAATGAAACAAATGCAATCAGTGTGGCAAATTCACATCATAGCACATGAAGAATAAATTCACCACTCATATTGTGGTTATAACTCATGAAACAACATAACTTTTAAATGTAATCAAAACACAGTACCAATAGACAAGTCATCAGTCATTCGGCAACTTGATATTTCTAATGTCAAATCAGGATCAACTAACAAGGTTTTAAGTTAAAGAAAAAAGGTACCTCGGGTTCTGGCTCTATAGGTTCGTCCAATCCAGATTTGATAGCATCTGTAATTTCAGTCGATGATATCTTAAACTCTGTTTCACCAGCTCCTTCAATATGAACTTTTTTGGGAACACAAGCAACAATTGCTGCGGGAAGGGGTGCAGTAGGCTTTCCAAAATCAGCTATGAATTCTAACACCTGTGCACCAATATAATTAACCTGCACCGAAAGATGTTTAGAATTTAGAATAAATAAATAAAAGTTACCATTTATACTTTTATATTTTGCACACAAAAAAATGAATACAAGTTTTATGTGAAACAATTCTTCGATATACTAATAAATTATAATATAATAAATTAATTACAATTTGATTAATTTTCTAATAAAAAATAGAAAAATTGATGCCCAAAACAACCAGAACACCAAAAACTAACTTAATAATGGGAGAATATTACAACCAACTGAAAATATATTTACAGTACAGTCAATACAGTTGACAGTGGCCTAATAAGTATTCTGAACATTTTAGTTTTTGACTAGAACAAAGATGAGCTACAAGAAAACAAACCAACAACCGTGAAAGAAACTAATACCTACTTTTCAGCACGCAGGGAATGTGGAAATCATTAAGAAAAGGCAAAATCAGGATAAATGAAACGCTTGCAGTGAAAATTCTAAACTTAACGCAAAGAGACTAGCACTTGGCATCAGATCATGCTGTCGGAAATATCCCACATTAATGCAGATTATCTTGTTACCACTTACTCAAGCAGGTCATTAGTCATTAGTTAATGTGAGATTGAGTCTTATCTTAGAAAAGGAATCAATTAGTAATTATTTGGTCCAGCCAATACATACTACTGATTAGAAAAGAAATTCATTCAAGTCATGCCTCCAACAGAAAATTCATCTATAATTTGGTTTAATAAAGTAAGAGTCAGCAATAGCAAAATAAGTATAAAGAAATGCACATTGTCCGATGACCAATAATGAAAATACCTCTTCAAGGGTAACTGTCCCAGCAACACCAAGTAAACTTTCATGCCCTTGTCTCTGGTCCATAACTTTATGGCTTAGAGCATCACTTTCCATGATAAAATCCAAGTTATCAACAGAAGAAACATTATCAATCATGGCTGCTAGGTGTTCACTGTCTTTCAGAAGTGCATCTAGATAGCGAGTTAATTCACCCTGGGTAACACCAAATTCTTTAAGCCTGCGAACCTACATCATACAAATTTACATTAGGCTATGATAACGGAGACAATTTTGAAACCTAAATCGATTTAGTTTTTTCTATGCATTTGAAACCAAATGGATAACGGGGACAATTATAAGAGTAAAAAAGAATCATAATGACAATTGAACAAATTCGATTCATTGTCTTAAATTCAAGTAGTTTTAAATATCTTTCAAGGTTAAACTAGGAGATAAACCAGCAATTGAACTATAAACAAACTGAAACAATCAATCGAAAGAAAATTAAAAATTGCACTATTGCAAAGACAGATGGAGACCGGCAGAGAAAACAAACCTCATGAACAGCAACTCTAATAGCATTTTGCCAATTCTTTGGTTCTGCCGTTATGGTAAGAGTGGTCACAGTACATCCTTCCCTTCCAGAATCACTATGATCCAATTCAACTGAAGTGAATGGTGGATTCGAACTCTGTAAATTTCGTTCATCAGCATCACAACATATTTAGAAGCTAAAGGATAGACTACCCAGTAAATTACAAACCACCAAACATTAAAAAATAAATTAGAGTGACATTCAGATTGAACTATGATATGAGCTTTGACTGTTTGCACACTGGTAACCTTAGTGATGTATAGGTCAGTACAGAAAAACATAGCCATGTCGCTTAAATTGATGTCTACATTCACATAAGAATATCATTTTCTCTAACATTTCTTTCTTCTAATTATTATTCTTCAGAAGTATTGACAAAAACTAACAAGTTTTACAGCACCATTGGGTGGGAAGAATATTTATAAACAACAAAGGCGCAAAACAGAAGTTGTACCCCAGAGCAATTGAAGCATCTTTTACTAATGCCGAAAAAAAATGCATCAAATACTCATATATCACATAATGGAAGCCAAATAAGTTCTTGCAGTAGACATGTAGACAGGCATGAATAATATAGCACTGTAGCAGATAAAAAGAACTTCAGCTCACCTTATATCTTGTATTAATACGAAAATGAAGAGCTGACAAAAATATTCTTTTCATCAAGACAATACGCAAATCTCCGTATGTTTGAACCTTATTCACTGGAATCTGCATAAGATTTCAATAAGATAATGAATAAAGAGAGACAGAACAGAAACACTAATCATGTCTACAAGTATTAACTAACACAATAGAGGGAAAATGTTAAAAAAGAAGTATGAAAGGAAACAAAAGTGAGGATATCTCTTGCCAATCCCAGACAGTAGCATGGTGCATCCAACTCCAAAAATGCTATGACAGGATGGTTGTTTTACCAATAATTATAGATACTAAATATAGTTTATACCTCAAGCATAAAAATGGTGAAAACTCAAAAAATAAAATAGTAACCCAAATTAAAGACACTCATATAATCAAAAGTTTTAGTCATATATATAACCACCATCTATCTAAGGAATAATTAAGTAGTTTATAGTGTAGCAAAAGTTGAGAGAAAAATGGGGAAAAGGCTGGGCAAACAGGGATTTTGTGCCTGTTTAGAATCGGGGCCGCTATACGAGGGATTTTGTCTGTAAAAAGCTGCAACCATTGTCACGCTGCTAGAGGCCACTGATATAAAAGAAAGTGTTTAGAAGCTAAATGCCACCATCCAACACACATTACCACTATAGCGGGATGATTTGACACTATTAACTACTCTGATGGAAACATGACATAACATACAATCATACATAACACAAATAACTTATATATGTGCCTGCAGGTTTTTTGTTTCAGAATGACAGGAACAACTTGCATATGAATCGGTGCAGTTTTCCACCTTATCTATTATGCTTGTTGCTTAGCACTAAATATGTTCTATTTATCATAGTAAATCTTTATCATAGTAAAACATCAATTAGACAGCTTATAAGAATACAATACTTGTTTATCTAAATTGTTCATTAGACACCAGTATATCTTAATGAACCAGTAAATCGCAAATCTCCTTTACATATATTATGCCCAGCGTCCTCATTTACCATTTTTTTCCACACAAAAGGTCTATAAAACTAACCATCCTTGCAACGAAGATATCAGCTAAAAAATAAAATTGACAAAAAAGAAAAAGGAATAAGATAACTAAACCTCTTCATACCTTACAAAACATATTAATTGAAAAGTTCTGAAGCAACTCATGTTGAAATATTTGTGGTGGCTTCAAATTTGCACTGCTTCCAGGAAGTGACCAATTATGCTTCACAGGAGGACGTACAGCTTGTCTTTCCTTATTAAATGTTTTTGATTGATCCATTGTATTGGTTGATCGTTCAATAGAATTTCCACCTAGACCAACCGACAGCTTAGGAGCAAGAAAACTGGCCATTGCACCAAATGCACTTGGTGTGGCCACAGAAGCTTTCTCATTGTCTACACCAGTTTGTCCAAAAACAGCCTGCATAACCATAGTTATTATTGTATAATACTCATGAACTGTAAAATTGATCAACTAATGCTTTGAAAATTTATATTTGACATACTTCAATCTGGCTAACAATCTTTGGGATGTTGTCAATATCCCCCACGATGTACAATGTAGCATTTGCAGGGAAATACCAACGCTCATGAAATTTTCTTATTTTATCTGCATCCCACTTCTTTATCTGTTCTTCTAATCCAATCGGAAACCTTTTGCTCAGCTTGTTTTCAGAATGCAAATGTTGTAACAACTGCAATCAATAAAATTAAAAGGAAATCAAATACTGATAAAAGAGACTGGATCGATATTCTAGAGAAGAATCAAGTTGACTCTAGAAGATATTATTTTCAGCACCTGGCAATCAACTCGATACTCTATTGTGTTCATCATTTGAAGCTCTGAAAGTATAGCTCGCCGTTCTTTTTCAATTCTAGATGAAAGGAACTTTGGGTGGAAGGCTATCTGCATGCATCAATAACCATAAGGTGTGAGATAATGCTAGTCTAGAAGTGCCATAGCCATCTTTACCATTTGTCCCCTTAAATGCCTTTACAGATAGGTCAAGTAGGGTCAGGAAGAACAAAAGTATAATACCTAGATCAGATGAAACATCTTGTCAAATCTAATATTTGCATTTCTACAAAGTAGATGTATCTTACATGATAAGAAATAAAGTGTACCTCGTTCAGGGCATCCAGAACAGATGGAAGAAGATCATCAGAATCCTGACACACAAGATTCACCAATAATCAACCACATCAACAAATACATATGCCTAAAGAATCACTATGCCTAATCACACCACATTATTGTAATGTATATATAAGAAAAATGCAGGATACATAAATAGAAACAGTATGCAGTTTAAACATGTTAAGGAAGAAGTTTTAACACAAAATAAGCGTAGTAAACAAGAGCACTAGAGTTTGACTTTTAAAATATTCCCTCTTCCATTTCATCTCTTTCTCGGGTGAAATTTCTCTCTCCTACAGATTGAGCTTAATGTCCCTAATGGTTGAAACTCCTTTAAAGAATGTTATTCACATTTCAGAGTGCAGACGAGCATAACTATTTCTTTCCATGGCATTGACACGGGTGTACCATGTAACAAAAACTTTCAAGGACTGCACATTCAGTGTACCAATTGAACATTGGGGATATTCATGACAATTTCAGTTAAAAAATCTACAGAGTTAGTTAGTGCTGTGCTGCTCAAAATGTAAACTAATCATATTCAGTACAACACCAACAACTTCCATGTACTGCTTGGTCAAAGATACATGATAAACTTCATTTTTCCCTGTTCACATCGGCTTGCTTTGAATTAGTGTGTTGAAAGTTTGTAACAAAGAAATGTTTCATAAACATCCAAAATTCCAAATGAAAAACTAAACTACCACTGGCTTAATATTTGAACACTAGACAAATAACCGCAAACCCACAAAAGGTCCAAACCTTGGTAGTGGTAGGAGCATGGATGTGAAACACTGTATGGTGGAAATCTGTATAGGCATTTGAGCGGGCTCCAGTTCCCAAAAGCTTCTCACGTTTTTTACTTCCAAGGAAAGCAACATGTTCAATCATATGTGCAATTCCTTGCTCATCATCCTCTTCATCTATTGATCCTGCATGAACTTCCATGTGCGCTTCAAACCTAAAATAGCAACAAGCGGGTGCTAAGAAGTCAGCCACAAGTGGATTCTAGAGAAGCTGCATACATATGTACAGCGTGTAGTACAGCAAAACAATGTTTAAAAGAGAGAACATAAAACTATATACACATCGAGTGCATCAATTTATTAATTTGATCGTTAAAAGGGCACACTGAAAAACACTCAAGATTGATAAATCCGTGAAATCCACAATTCCACCTTAAACACAACCTATTTTTGGATTCAATTCCAAAAATGATTGAAATATCATGCATTTCTTATCACATCAGAAAGCATTCCATCTCATTGTCGATGTACTATTATTAAATGTCAAATTGTCAACCTATCATCATGTATTGAACTCACCTTGTTGGCGGAATTTTATTTGGCAAAATCAAATAACGCAGCCCATTCTTTAGTTGACCTCGATGCAACTTAGGATGAGATGGAAGTTCCGAGCCCAAAAACTCCTCTATCCTTTCCAGTTCAGAATCAAACAAACTTAAGTCTTGTTTTTCAGCAACACCATCAGGCCAAGTTGTGCTCGCAGCATGTGGCTCATCTGGACCAACAGTTGCATGCGGAACTTGAACCCGCTTAGCCTGAAAAAACACAGCAACACAACTACATATGAAAAAGAGAACAGTGATTATGCCTAAATCCAATCAAACGAAAAACACACAATATAAAGGGAAATGCTAACAAGCGCCCTTGTTAAGAAGTTCAAGAAATAAATTTTGATCCTGGAAATTTGTGCACTCAACACTTTGAAATTTTAAAAATTGACTTTTTCTACATAAAACTTATCACTTATTTCCGTTTTTTACTTCTTAACTACTTGTTAGCATGACCCTAATATTAAAAGTAGAATTTAAAAACATAAACACTAGAAATTGGAATATTAGACAATGATGACATAATGTCTCCAAATACTTATCCACATATGTAATAGAAGCTTTAACATAACAAAACATCAACTTTCAAGCATCAAATTACTCTAAATATTGGTAATAGCAAAATTCTTTCGATCAGTAAAATAATAAAACATGAGAAAAATCTAAAAGACAGGTTAGTTAGTTAGTTACAAGTTACAACAGACTATAAATTGACAAATAGTTACCAGGCAGCAAAAAAAAAAAAACTAAGCACAATAAAACACTATATTTGCAGGGACTGAATCCAAAAATAAAACTTACAAGGACTAAAACCAAAATAGCAGAAAAGCCGGGACTAAAATCATAAATAAACCAAATATTTATTATCATGTAAAATTGAAGTAAAAAAATCTTACAGAACCAAAACGGAGCTTATCCTTGGATAATCCAAAAGACGAATTATCGAAAAAAGCTCCAGGAACAAATCTAGAAAGTTTTGAACGGCGTTTCTTTGTGGAAGCAAGACAGCAAGAAGTACAGCTTTGCCGTAACGGTGTAGCCGTCGGTTGAGAAAGGAAGGAAGAATAATGTTTCCAAACATCAGGCTTATTCGTTCGTCGTAAACCTAATCCGCCATGAATAACACCTCTTCTATCACTGAAAATAACAAACAGTTAAGTAGAAATTAATGAAATACGGTTATTATTGTTATCGATAATAATCGAATGAATTGGAATGAATTGTAAGAAAGTAGAGTTCATTAGTACCGTGGAGAAGAGAAAGAGAGAGGAGAAGATAAGAAGAAACGGTTGTTGTTACGGAAGCGAGCGGAGATTGGAGAGTGGCGATGAAGACGATGTGGAGGGAGAGAGAGGTTGGTGTTAGTTCCAATTCCAATAACGGCGGTTGAAGTTGAAGCAGCCATAGGCATAGGCATAACGATGATGATGATATGCGTAGCAGCTTCTTAACCTTACTTAGGCGCAAACACACTCAACCTCTTTGTGATTGATTTTTCAGATTTTTTTTTTTTTTTCCTACTTCTCTCACAGAAATGTACTCTCCTATGTATATATGTATGTGATGATGTATTCTACGACTGTGTGGCGTTTATATCCACAAAATCAGAAAATAAAAAATTAAATACACATTTTATTTTATGTCCGAAAATATGTAAATTGACAGTCCAAAAATAATTTAGTTTAATATTTTCATTTTTATTTTCTATTAAAAATTATTAAACATATTTTATTATACAAAAAAGTGAGAAACCTTATTATTGTGGAACATGTTAGAATACACGATAGTCTATCTCCCTTTCAACTGAATTTTTCAACCATGCAAGAATCGATGATCAAACTATGTTATCATTTGTTTAAATATTAAAGATGATCGAACTATTTTTACTACACAAACTAATCACATTTTCTTTGAGGGAGGACCAATCATGAATAGTTACTACATAAACATTTTTTGGATAATATATCAATGAATCTCAAAAATGAACTTTTAAAACTAAAGGGAGCAGTTAGTTACCCTTAACTTTAATTTCCGTTCACGACCTTGACACAAATGATTCACAAAATCCGGTTCTAATGTATTTATACAAACTCAGTTTAAACACGTTTACGCAATCTTTTTTTTAAAAAAAATCACATTTATGCAACCTCGGTTCAAGTACGTTAACTAAGAGTATTTTGGATATTATTGTTAAATATTTTTCAATTTTTGCTTGTAACCAGGAAAATAGGGGTGCAATTGGCAAAAATCAAATCTTATTTTTGAATTTTAACCCATGAAGAACCATCAGGTATTTTTAGTCAAAAGCACGTCCATGGCCTAAGGGCCTCCCCTTTGCAAATTGCAAAAAGAACATCATAACGTCCATCATAAAATGTTTTATTTTGTAAATAGACGAAATGACAAAGTCATTATAAACTCACACACACACAAGTGAAGGAGCTGGAGTTCGAACCCCCTATCGTAACGTCCGGTATAATAATTTCTTCATTTTTTTATCAGCTAAAACTAGGACTTGTGGACCCATTGTAAAATGTTTTGTTTGAGAGCAAGTGATCATAATTAGAAAGATGAAATAGTTGAGTTCTCTCCCCTGTCCCACCATCACAGAGTACTATTATTGTCAATGGATACATACGCATGATCATGGTCTTAGAAAGCCAATACCAACAAAGTACTTCATGAATCACGAACAGGTGCAGATCTGGCACATTGATGGGCTTCAACTAATAACCCCTAAACTATAAAAAATGAACATGTATATCTATATATTTTGCCTTTTTGAGCTCTCGAAATTTTATTTTATTTTGCACACTACTAGACCAAGAGGTTCAAGAACTGAAAAGTTTGAACCCTCTGAACCAGGGTCATGGGTCCTGATTATGTAAGCTGACTGTCCTACTCCTAGTACTAGAACTTCTGCCAAATAACAGATCCTGCTGACAATAACAGAATCACAAGTTATCATTGCACACGCTTATTTATCAGTATTATCTTCTAGCACAATGGGAGCCAAGCCAACCCGTGGTCTAAAATAATTTGTTAAAATGCTTTTTTACAATGTCTATGTGTAACCTACATTTTTGGTTTCATCTCTGGATTGCATTGAGAAAACTTATTCTGACAGAATAGTTACATATAGTAAGTACAATTTTGGCACCTTTCTAGAGAGAATTATAAGTGAGGTTGAATAATACAGGAAACAGAAAACTAACAAGAAAAAAATTACACAAACTCACTACCATTACACTCGACCGCCACATTTCTTTTGTTGGGTATTGTTGAGAGTGAAACAAGAGAATGACTTTCTTTACACTTTTCCCACCTTGAGATCTTCCTTACTTCGTTCTTGCACAGCTTTGCAGCCACTGCCTTAAAGCCACTCTTCATGTAGCTTACAATTGCAGACAAAAGCACTCTGAAATGTGAAATGAAAATTAAAATTCTGTAAATAATTTACATTTTTTTATAGATAAAAGGAACCACAAATATACAGAGTTAGAAGGAGTCAGTATATCCAATGTCAATAATCATTTTGACAATTGCATAGATATTACAACATTGAAACAATAGTTTTTATACATTAAGTCAAATATGCATATATCAGTAAAGAATACAGAACCTTTTTGGTTCAACTTCATTACTTTGGAAAAAAAATAAAATTGCCAAACCTATATCACAGTTAAGGAATAATACTACAATAACGTTTTACACTATCTATACCACAACATTCTTTCAAATCACAAATCAAGAAGGCATACAAGTTAAAAGATATATCACTTACAATGGTGAGCAAGGTGACCGTCCCCCATTTACGTAGTGAACGAATAAAAATGAATCATAATGTTGGCCATTGATAAAATAAAATCCCTGCAGTCTTCTAACACACGTGAAAGACATTTTCTTGTATAAATTGATTGCCGAGATATTGAAAGAAATTACATGCAAGTAAACTGCTCTGCATGTTGAAATACTTGAAGCATATTTTATGACCTCCCGTATCAAAGAAGAAGCTGGTGATGAGGCACAAATTAGACTGTCAATCATATTACTGGAGGGCTTCAACAAAATAAAGTACAAAACAAACTACTACCTATTCCACGGCTCCTATATGCTTCCACCACTCCCAGTGTTAGAACGTACACTAAAGTCTGATCAGATTTGGCCGAGTCATATCCAAGCAAATCCACTATCTACAAGAATAAAGTTCATACAAAAATTTACAATTATCAGCAAAACGTTAAGCCAAGAATTAAGGAGGGCCTACTCTACGGATGAGACAGTTTGATTAGATTTAGTGCAAATCAATTCGAGCAAGACATTACTTAAATGTTACTACCAAAAGGCTAGGATAGAACACCAATTCATAAATTGGTGACTAATGTTTTTGAATCACACAATTCACACACAATACAAACAAGTAAAATTGTCCCAAAATCATATGACTCATACATAGAGTATTATCTGTCCAAACTTACAAAATACTAACACGGACTAGTTTTACATACTAATAAAACATATATTGCTATAGGCTAGTATGTAACTACTAGTATAGCAGCTATTATCAATACAATACAGTACATACAACCACTTTCAAGTATCACTACATGTATTTCTAATGCATAACTACTCAAACTGGTATAGCGGCTATTATCACCTCCTAGATTACACATTCCAGTAGGCTAATGGAAAATTCTCTGGTGTATTTAACTCTAGGTTGCCACCTTGTCCTCAAAGCTGAATGTAGGAAATAGACCTGAATCTAATGATAATCTGACCTGAGATCCAATTTAGAAAATAAACAGCATTGCATAGTTCAATTAACACTCAACTACTAATAGATATTTATCCCAAAGTCACCTTATTTATAGCTCTATAATACATACAAATTCTCTGTTAAGAATTTTATTTCTGAAATATCTCGTTATCTCCTAAGATCATCCCCAAACCTTCATTTTATCAATCTTAAGATTCAAGTAAAAAGTAACTCAAAAGTTAATGTAATTGTGACTTGCTTCACTTTTAATTAGAAACGTGGTTGATACTCGATTAACTTTTCCTACCATCCAGTTGTTCCTCCAATAGATAATTCTTTTAGAAACCTGACTCGCGGTTAAAAATAAACTTTGTTGGCCTACGAAATTTCCTCCTTTTGGTCCAGTAGGTCAGATAAAAAATGACAGAACACAAATAGGTAAATTGTTGCTTAGTGTTATTGAATGACACACAGTACAGCTTGTTGTGCCAGACCCAAAGATAAATGACTCCTACAGAGAGTATTCTGAGATTGCCTCCCAAACTCACAACATAAACATAAACAACTTTATACGCAGCACTACAACATATATTTTCAATAGGCTAACATGTAACTACTTGTAACTTTGATCATAGAAGTTATTATCAAAATGTACGACTACTTTCAGCCACCGCTAAAATATATATTCCTAATGTATAACTACTCATAAATATTTCTTTTTATATAAACTACCCATAAATACACAGCTACCCATCAGTGTATTATAATAGTTAATTAGTTATTTTTGTTGTGAATGCTTTATCCTCCTAGAATATTAAAATACACATTCCAGACAAAATTTTCATCAAAAATCAGCTAAATAACAAACCCCTTTAAAGTCAACAAGTAGATCATGAAAGCATTAAATAGTCACTTTCGACAGAGTAGTAGACTAGTAGTATCAGAACAATTTCACTTTTCAGTGCTAGTTTCTAGCAATAATATACAGGCAAGTTTTTCAAAGAATGCTCCAAGTGATAAGACAAAATGCATACAGTTATATATAAAGGGAGTCAACCTCACTTTCTTTTGCAAGAACAATCCGCGCTGTTACAAATCCAATAAGCTCGTCACTTTGGTCATTAGGTCGACTAATATCAACTGCTCCCCACGACACAATATCCCGTCCGTTTACCACGTCTTGGAAAAAAGTAGATTCATACCTGAAATTCATAAACATCTTTAACTAAACACAAATTCAAAATCTCATAATCAACGGCAACAAAACAACAACAACACCATGATCTCACCTAATAGGAAATAATCTTCCATGAATACGCTCTAAAACGTCAAAATCAGAAGGTCGTATAGGCCTGTAACATATCTTTGATTGACTAGACCCTTTCGGGTTTACCATTGAGATTTTTCCACTTAATTCCCAGCAAATATCTTATACACTTGGATCAACCAAGCAGCAACAAACAACCACTTCCATTCACACAGTAGTAATAACAATTACAAAGGCCATTTAACACTAGCTAGCTATAACTGCAAATTAAACAACAATTTTTCAGAATTTCAAATGTAAATTGAAAATACACAAAAATTAATAAAAATAAATAAATAATATCTGCAAAATTTAGCTCAAATCTTGGATTTGGGAATTAGATTTGGAAATTGAAGCTACAAAAGTAACACAGAAATGAAATGATTTGATTATGCGATTGAGTAATTTTAACAAACACGTGATGGGAGTAATAATAAGAGAATAGATAGATATGATACCAAAATAATTGTGATTGTCGATTAAATGGCTTCGTTTGTTCGGATCACAGGAATTAACGAAATGAATTATGAATCTATCTATGTATCTATCGACTCAACTTCACCCTCTCTCTATGTTCTCTACTTTTCCTTTTATTTCTTGCTTCTTCTTTTATGTTCAATTTTTTTTTTTTTTTGACAAGTTTTATGTTCAATCACTTCAATGTTTTATGTTTTATTTATTTGATTTTTTTATAAAATATATTGATATTGATTATCCCATTTTTTCTTCCCAAGTATTCATTTGTGAGAGGGTAAACTAAGTTAAGGCAATCTTCCTTTCTTTATGGTAGTAAATTTATGTACGTAAGCAAACTAGATTTGGCATAGTGGTAGGGTTTAAGTAGCAATGCATACAATTTTAGGTTCTCTCGATCCAAGTTGCGGGGATCGAACTGTGGTCCTTCCTACTAAGTTTAAGGTTAATTATTACTGAACCAACCAACAATTGGTAATAATTAATTAGGTACGTTTGACCCGACTTTTTTTAGTTTTTTATTCTCTTTTTAATCAAAAGTTGGGCCAAACACATTTTTAATAATGTTCTTATCCGTAAAAAGTAGATTTTTTCAATGTGCAAAATTAGATTAAATGAGTTTATAGGAAAACGGGTTGAAACCTACTTTTGAAAAAAAATTCTGAGGTTTTTGTTTGCAATGATCACGCTTCGATTCCTGCTGAAAGCTCTTTTTATTATTTTTTCATTTTTAAGTTTGTTTTCACTTAAATATTATCAGTTGTTATTATCTTTTTTTAAATTTGTTTTTTTTACAAATCTTTTTTAAAAAAAAATATTTTACCAAACAACATTTGCTCTTTTTTTGAAAGTTTTTATTTTCACTTCTAGATTACAGGTAGCTTCTAAAAGCTAAAAAAACTAGGCGAAACAAACCCTTAGAATATTCAATCATTTTTTTTACTATTAGTATCAGATACATTGGAAATACTTCGTTAACACTCATACTATACTTCCACATACATATTTTAGAAGTATCATAAAAAATTATTAACTTTGGCCTGTGGGAGCACTACATATTCAAAACTTTTTAAAATATTTTTGACATGTTTCTATATTTTTTCACAGGTTTCTTTATTGATTAAACATATTTTTTCAAAACCAATAGTTTCTTTTAAATATTGCAATTGACAGGTTTCTTTATAGATTATATACTGAGCTAGGGAGACCGTTTTTTTTTTTATTTTATATTAGTATATTATTAATTTCATTTCATTTTTGTTCTTTCTATTTTATTAAATTCGCGAAAATAATCTCCTTTTTTTAATTCAATATTTTACAAGCTATTTGCTTCTTCAGAATTCAAACTTGTTGAATAAAATGCATATTTTAATTTGTGAAACACACTTCCTTTTCTATTTTGGACTGGTTGCAACTTGCAACAAGACCATGGAAATCTATGACTCAAACCTTGAAGCAAGAACGTTTTGCCACTACAGTACGTTGACTCGTTTAATGGTGATTAACGCTGAATTTAGGAGGGAGACCATGATTCGACATCGCACAATAAGATGTCATAAATGACACTCGAACTAGATTAGGTGGTCCCGTGTCAGATACTAATGAAAGAAAAAAAAAATTGATTTAGTTTAAAACCGTATAAGATGAATCAATTTAAAATATCATTCAATTCCGGTCTCTCTATCCGCGAACGCCCGGGTTAGTATTCCTTTGCTCTCAAGGTAGGTATTATTTTCACTCTTTCGATAAATTATTATAGTTCATAAGCATAAGTCGAATCTTCTTGAATTAGGGTTTATAATTGTTGATGAACTAATTGATTGATTGATTGATTGGTTGTAGAGTTGCCGATATTCATTCAACGAAGGATCGTGTTTGTTTGTTTGTTTTCAGAGTCCGTTGCTTTCTTCCTTATTCATTGCTTTTCCTATATTACTAATTATCATCATCGTTAAATTAAATTTTTGGGATTAGTAGGGTTTAAAACCTTTGTATTGATCTTTTTTTTACAAGAGATTTTGTGAAATTGAATGTTTTGTGATTGAGGAGTTAAACACTGATTTTATGTTTTGTGGGATTATTAGGGTTTAATTTTCCAATTCTGTGTGATTTTGTTTTTATTTTTATTTTTGAGTTGATTGACTAACAAGTAACAACATAGATAACCAAACTGTTTGTTATTGGATTAGTAACTAACTTATAGTTTCATACATACATATTCCTATATTACTAATTATCATCATTAAATTAAATTTGGCTTTCTAATTAGTTGAAATAACCTTGCGCAGAAGATGGGTATCCCACCAGTGCAAATGCAAGCACCAGTTACAGGTAACTCTCAACAATGCTTTTCACAGTACATGTTTCACAAATTTAGTTTCTTTCTGCAACATATTTTCATTTTTTAGTATCTCAATGTCTCTTAACCAGGAGGAAGATCAAAAGCGCCATGACAAATTCATGGCTGAACTGTGGAAGAAAAATAAAAAACATATAGATGCGGCTATAGCTTCATATAGGAAGCCAAATTGTGAGACTAATATTGATAGGCCCGCGGCTACTGATATGGGCCCAGGAGACGAGCCGGAGAAAATAAGTGGGAAGAAGAAGAATGAGAGGGTCTGAAGAAAAGGGAAAGATGAGCTGTTGCTCAAGTGGAATCATGTGGGTTATGCTATGCTAAGCTCTAGGGTGTATGCAGAAACTCCTATAATTTTGGGTGTATTATGTATTATGCTTTTTTGGTGTATTCTTCTGTTGGATTCCACTTGTATAACAGAAGAGACTATGTTTTACTAATCTTTTTGTGTGCTTCAAGATTTATACATACCTATCTTCCTCTACTGTACTTCATGTTCTAGTCTCTTTCCACTACTAACACCTATTTGCTTAGCATATAGTTATATTAAACTCTATAGGTCAAATGCAGGTAATTTAAATTTAACATTTGTAACAGTTAGGTAATTTAAATTTCCTGTCGTTAGTAATGTTTTTAGTTCGTTGCAGACTTGGAACAAAATCCATGCTTAAATTTTATGTATATTGAGTTTGTTTTAATATGGTAATAATATGTACTCCTTTGATAAAAATCATGTTTCTCTACTCTAGTCTCACTATTTAATATAGCAACAATGTAGCTTCGATTACAACCCCAATTGACAGTGACACCCTCCAAAACACTGTTTTTAAACTCCGCTTGAACATGTTGAGCTATAAACAGATTATATGGTTAAACAGGCAGAATTTGAAACGCATCAGCAAACCTACAAAGGATTGTGGCCTGTATATCAGATTATAAATATTTACAATATCGTTGCTGCTTGTGAAAAAGCAATGCAAATTCAAGATATACATATATTCCTCCAAAAAATGAATATTTACCGGCGCGGTGAGCCATGTGGTAGATATATTTCATAGACAGACATATTCTTTTGATCTTGAAATTTAAAGGACTTCCCCAGTCATAAACCTGTGGTTGAGAACAGCCTCTGCAGTTGGTCTCTTTCGAAAGTCCGCATTAAGCATTGCCTGGAAATCATGAGAGCAGCATATCATCAACATTTGATAGAAGCCACTGAATTGGAAGTTCACAGTTGAATTTGATGTAGCAATAAATGTTTATCATATAAGAAAGAGTTTATACATAATACGGCATCTACAATCAAAGACAGAATAAGGGTAAACTCTGCACAAGTTGTTTCTATAAAGTATAAACTAGGGTTTATGAAAATAAGCTATTTTTTACAGAGCCATGCACTGATAGTTTCCGATTCTGAAAGACATATAGTATATACCTGAAGCAACTCCCAACCAGCACCATCACCTAGATCCAGGAATTCGATGGCATTAACTAAACTATCATCTGCTATACAGTACCTACCGAAGCATGCATAAAACAAAGTGAGACAAGACAAACGAAACGGCCTAATCATTAAACATAAATATCCTATTTTACTAGGCATTTGCTTCTCCAGAAGAGGAGTGCTAGGAACATACTCTCTAGCACGCTCTTCTATTGGTTGAAATTCAAATTGATTCCACTAAATCAAGTATGCCCCACATAAATTTAGTAGAACACATGAGAATTTCAACCTTTGAAAGAGTGGGTTAGAGAGCATGTTGGTAGCATAATTCAAACTAAAATTATAGACTAAAAGATATCTTACTCTCGTGTTGCTTCAAGATCAAGTCGGAAAGTGTTCTCTAAAAGTCTCTGAATATCATGGTGAATAAATAATTCAGTGAAGATATTATCTTATAATAAAGAAAACTTCCACAGAAAAAATCACCAGCTAACTAAAACAAAGTTAATCTGGCGGCACAACTTACTTGCAAGGAAAGGCCATCCATTACACCAGCTTTGCAAAATGGAACAAAAGCCAAGTATGCAAAAAGAAGACCCGCCTCATATCTGCATTGTAAGTCATAAAAATCAGAGGTGGCCTTAAAAAGATTCTGAAACTAACTTCTGCACTGGCCCAAGTTCAAAAAACTCACATGTCATCGGCTATTCCAAAAGCTCTTTTCTCTAGATAACTGAATGCACTAGCTGCTGAAGCTCGTGCCCAAAGACCTTCCGTAAGTGGTCCCGAATCTTCTAGTTCTGAGTACCTGGAATGATTTAAATAAGATCACCACTATATGGTATGAAAACGTACCAATCAGATTGAAGTTGTAATTTTTATCGGTAACCAATCATCGAGGGAAAACAATATCTATGAAGTTGAAATATACAAAATACACAACAGAAAAAAGTATAGCAAAAAAAGTCATATGGAATATACAGCGGTTGGCAATAAGCAGTGCAATAGGCTACAACAACAACAACAACAACTAAGATGTCTTATCCTACAAAGTACGGCTGGCTACATGGATAAAATGACGCCCGTAATGCTCTATAATATATATCATAATCTAACTCGTTAATATTTAGGTCTTTCTCAATAGTTTCTCTTATAGTTTTTCTAGGTCTTCCTCTAGTGATTTCACTATCATATCTAATTTACTCTCCTTACCGCAGAATTCCATGTCTTCTCTCCGCATGCCCAAACCACCTAAGCCAAGTTTCCACCATCTTTTCTCCTATAGGTGCTACCCCAACTCTCTCTTTTGTCATTCATAAACCTATCTCGTCTAGCTTTACCCCACATCTAACGCAACATTCTCTTTTGTACGTGTGATCATCGTATAGAAATTAGGTTAACTCAAGAAAAAATAGCTTGGCAAGTCATTACCTTACCTGATACTAACAGAAAATGCTAAATCCCTAAGTCTTGGAATCAAATAGGGAGCTTCTCTTTCAGAAATTGTGCTGCCATCATATTACAATTACGCATGTTAATGGTAGAGTGAGATGAAAATATAATCCAAATGGAAAACATAGAACAAAACTAAATGCCTGCTAGTCACATACTTGAGAGATACAGAAAATGGTCCGAGACTCTGGTGTAATCTATCATGATCATGCATGTAAGCCAAACCTCGCAAAGCACCCTGAAGCAGCTTTATAATGAAACGTTGTCTTCTTTTCATTGTTTGTCCTCGTTCAAAGCTATTCCATGTAGACAGTTTTGATAGCTTCTCACTCGCAACTTTTGCATAGTCTGCTGCACTAGATTTCCCGTAATCACGAAAAGCAAGCCACTGCATCAAATAAATGTCTCCAACATAATTAACATAGTTGGAGGATAAAAAATATGTTATGATGCTATAAAAAACATAAACTCAAATTGAGAGGACGAACCTGTTCTCCGGTAGTTGTTTCAAACCCACCCAAAAGTAACATAAGATGCTGACTAATACCTTTAGAACTGTTCTGTAAGGATTACAAAGAAGTGAGAAACTAATAACACTCCGAACTGATATGGAATGATTAAACTATCTCACTTGAAGGAACATGTGGGAATTCAACTCGTTTGCAGCCATCATATCTGCCACAACCCCACCAGCTCGTGTTCCGGGATAAACCTTCATTGTTAAAAGTAATAATAGTGTTTCAAATTTCAATGCTGAATGGAACATAACACTTTTAGTGAAGTGAATTCAAACATGAAGAGCTAGCTATGTGATTATGAACTAGTAAAGATCTCGAACACATGTGAGGAAAAATGAAGGGGAACAGATATGTGATATTACGCCATGTGTCTTTAAGAGAAAGACTCATATATAATAATATCAAACTCAGTTCCTGAAATTGTGCGGCCGTATGTATCAACCTCATTGTTAATATTCCAAAATGATCCTGAAATTGCAACAGTTTAAGACAACCCTCTGTGAATAATATTAGAGATCCATTTGATAATACATATAGATTGAGGGCCAAATCTGGTTAACATCTTGTAATTTGATGGATCATTTTGAAATAATGACAATGTAGAGTACTTAGACCCTGCTTGGATAAACATCTTCTTTTGCACTTATGAATAAGCTATTTCAGTAACACGGGATAAACTAAAGTCAAATTGTTTTTGTATAATCTATAAGCTATTTTCATAAACTATCCTCGAGATCTTATGGAAAACATGTCATACTCATAAGTTGTATGTCTAAATTTTCTCAAACAATGTCACATGCCCTTATGTCAGTAGATAAGTTCAAATAAGCAAGTACAATCGGTCTCTAAGTTGATACATTTCTTACAATTTTAGGACTAAATTGAGTATTTAGTGTATGTTTGGTATCACATAGGTATGTCAGAATCACGATTCACGGTAAGTTACCGTGATTTTCCAAAAGTTACACTTTGTAGCTTTTGCAAAATCACGGTGATTGGTATCACATTAGTATGTGAGAATCACGACGTGTCTCACAGTGATCTATTGTGATTTTTCAAAAGCTACACTTCGTGATTCTGGCATATTTAGCTTGATATCAAACATAGACATAGTCATAATAAAAGTACCTTAAAAAGAACAGGGGTTTGTCTAAGTGGACCCTGGGAAACCCTGCCTTCATAAAGCCTGCAATAGAGCTGTCATAATTCCTTATCAATCGAGATTATTAGTAGATATAAGTATATATATATATATATATATATATATATATATATATATATATATATATATATATATACCCAGAAATGAATATGTAAACGGAAAATACTACTACTACCTGATTCTGACACTGCCTTCTTGAACATCTTGAGTTTTCAATCCACCTTGAAATGAATATTGATCAGTAGTACTAGTAGTGACATTCATGAAGCCATAGTTTCCAATGGGTCTACCCACTTGGAACCAATCAGAGTTTGTGATAAGGTTTGTGGCATTAGCTTTAACTTTAAGTATTCCAAATTTGGGAGAGTGTGAGAACAAGAAGGTGGATTTGGTGGAGCAGAAGAGAGACATGGAAAGTGGAATAGCAGCAACAACCATGTTCTTGTTCTGTCGGATAAGAATTATATGATTTTCATTGTAGCTGATTAATCCCTTCCACTATCAAAATTACAGGGCCCGTTTGTTTTGGATTTTTTTGAAAATAGATTTTGTAGTGTTAGAAAATTTTGTATAAAAAAAATTTATAAATTTTTTTTTTATAAAAGCTTCAAATGAAAAAAAATTTGAATAGTTATTCTTAAAATGTTATTTTATGTATTTGATCATTTTATTGAAAAAAAATTTGGATATCAAAATTTCAAAAAAATCACTTTTTTGAAGCTATTTCAAATAGATTTTCATCAAAATTATTTTTGAAATATAACTTTTTATAAAAATTGAGATTTTAACTATGTTATATGATGTCAAAATTAGTGTTTGAATTTAGAAAAAACGAATATAAAAAAACTTGTAATATTTTGAAAAACGATTTTATAAAATCTATTTTCAAAAATATAAAGAAAAAATCTATTTTTTTAAAACTGAAACAAATAGGCCCATAATTCCATCCGATAACAATTACATGAGATGTTGCCGGTTCTATTATATCCCCTGAACATGCAGCAGTGTTAAAATTCTTAGAGATTGCCACTTATTTGGCCATATAAGATTTGAGAGATTAATCTCTGCAATTATGCGCAGAGATAACCGATTTACGCAAAAAAAAAAATTATTGAAATCATATTATCATATTATGTACTCCGTCTTAAAATATAAGAGAAAAAAAACTCAATTTTCCCCCCAATTATAAGAGAATCACATACGTATTTATCTGTTGTCCAAAAAGAAACACAAGTATTTATCTTTTTCACTATTTTTATTGCTTAATTTACTCTCTTATTTTTTTTCATAACCAATAAAAAATTGTTTTTATATTTTTTTGATGAAATTTATTTAAGCAAAAACACACAAAACATACTTCAAATTGATTTTATGTATACAAAATTAAATTTGAATATGATTTAAAGGATATACAAGGTAAGTGTAAAATACACATCCAATAAAAATCCACCAATTTACCATATCACTCCACTCGTGATATTTTGAAACAACATAAACATCATTGGCATGAAAAAATTGTGTTTGAGTGTAAATTATTTTACATTGACCATATGTTCATTAAACCCATTTGAATATATTTGTGTCCACGCATTTTTTAATCTATCTATCTTTACTAATTAATTTATTTATTTATTTTAAAGTAAAAGAGGTTTATTTTTTATAATAAAAATTTAGGGTGAGGGGATGGTGCCTCGGTCTAAGGCAGAGAATGTCTTAGGGCTCAAAGAGCACTTACAAAGGTTGATAAGTGGAATGATCGAGATTCGAACCACGTCCTCCTATATACATAATGCAATGTTCTCCAACTAAGTCAAACTCACGGAACAAACCGCAGAAGTATGAGCGAGCCCACAACCCAAACGATTGCTAAATAAATAAATATAAGAAAAACTTACTTTTTTAGAACACATTTTATTTAGATATGTACCAGTATATCCGTTGAGGTGGACAATTATGATATAATCGTAAATAGTGTTTATTAATTTTTTTATATTAAACGCTATCCAAATAATATGTGTATCAGAGTATTCACCTACGAAAAATCCTAAACCTAGATGAATGAAGTTGAAAAAGGAAATAAAGACAAAAAAAAGAAAGGAAATAATCAATTAAAAAGGAAAAAACATAATGGTAGTAATAATGATTGTGCACCTAATTTTTTTTTATCAATACAAGACATTTACATAAAAAAAAAAAAAAAGAGAGAGAAAAATTAGAGATAATTATATTATATTGTTTTCTAAGGAAAAAAAGAGATCAAGATACCTTTAAATCCTAGTTCAACGCAAAGAGGGACGTTTTCCAAATCAATATATGTGCTATATATATAAGTAATTAAGTATATTTTATTTTATTTTTCTGTAAAATGTTCTCTATTTTCCACTTTCTTAGACTGTTTAATATATATATTGATTGATTGAAATAGAGTTTCAAAGTACTATTAAGTAGACTAACATTCAGCTTATTGAGTGGTAAGAAAAAAAAAAGTAGACCACCTTATACCCACTATTGGTTTATTAAGAAAAAAAAAGGAATGAGAAATTTTCCCCACAAGTTAATCTGATTTCGGGTCAGTTCTGGTATCCGTGGTTTCAACCATCTCCCGATCGCAGTTGCGGGATCAAACTGTGATTCTCTCTATCAAATTCAATGTCAATTACCACTGAACCAACTAACGATTGGTAAGTAGTACCTATTTTAGTTTACCACAAAAGGTACGTTTTTGAAATTTATTTTTATGTTATTTTTCAATTTTCTCCCTAAATGATTGTAAGTTGAAGTTAGAAATTAAGCCATTGATTTTAATTTACACTTGAGTTTATTCTTCAATTCATTTTTATATAGATGTACACAAACATGAATCAATTCAATACATTCGTAGAACCAAACACACACTAATTAGGTTATTTAATAGATTGAAATACAAATTCAAAATATTAGTATTAAGGAGATCACCTTATATCCATTACTGGAATATTCTTTCACCAGTAGTGTGCTGCTATTTTGGAACAAGGCTTGATGATTGTTTTCAATGATTTTTTTTATTGAATTCAACAAAAAAAATTAACACTCAATTTCTATTTTTTATTTATATTTTCTTAATTACAAAAAAAAAATACTATATATATACACACACACCATGTTTGATATTTGTTCAATTATATATTTTGATTTTTTTTTTTAGTGAAACCCACTTAATTCATCTAAGTGGTAAGAGTTTTAATCCCCTTAAGCATGTGGTCAGGGGTTCGATTTATGACTCATGCATATGGAAACTTCGTAACAATTTCATGGTAACAAAATAAAATGAATAATATAAATTGATATATTAAAAGTAAAAAGGAAATTAAACGATAAAAATATTTCCTATTTCAAAGAAAGTCTAAATTCACACATCATATACTTTATGTTTACTTGAAAAGTTATATAATCAATAAATAAATTTGCATTATTTTAGTGAAACAATTAAATTATATTGGCAAATACTCTCTCCGTCCCATATTATAAGGGAAAAATGACCTTTTTTTTGTCCCAAATTATAAGGGAAAAAACAACTTTCAAAAATGTTTTTTACTTATTCTTATAAAATTAAATGCAAATTGTATTTAATTTTTTCTCTCTCTTATTTTCTCAATAAACAACAACCAATCAAATTTGTTTTTACATCTTCCCATGCAACTTATTTCAAGAAAAACCCACAAAACCATATTTCAAATTCTCAAGTTTTGGTTTTCTTAATAAGTGTGTTTTTTTTCCCCTATAATATGGGACGGACGGAGTATCATGTAATTTTTCTTAGTTTTTTTCCATGCAAAAGTAGGTTTTGTTTTATTTTTCTTTCTTCATTCATATTTGCTTCTTTACATCTTGAAAAACATTAGAAAAGAATAATATTCATTTTAATTATTATTTTTTTATTCGATTTTTTATCAATGTCAGTTAATAGGACAACTAGTTTTTGTCACAAATTGTGTCAAAAAAAAAAGTTTTTGTCACAATTTTTAAAATTTTCCATGCTTAAAAACATAATTGTGCCATTAGCAGTAATTGTAGATCAAATATTGTAACCCTTATGATTTTTCAAATTTAAATGTTAGATTCTCTTCTTTTAATCATTCTCTACAACAATACGTACTCTTTACAGATCTAAAACTTTCATACAAAAAAATCAGCACAATGTCTTGGTTTATTGGATGGATGACATCATGTTTTTTTCCATGCAAAAGTAGGTTTTGTTTTATTTTTCTTTCTTCATTCATATTTGCTTCTTTACATCTTGAAAAACATTAGAAAAAAATAATATTCATTTTAATTATTATTTTTTTGATTTTCTAAACTCTCTGCAGATGATGAGTGTGAGAAGTATCACATTTGATAAGAGAAAAAGTGAAACTTTTAATAGTATCGACAAAAGAAAACTGTTGTTCACACGCATAAAATACGACAGGAGACAACTAAATAACAGATTAATAATGAAAGATAAATTTGTAGATGATGATTTTATAGCCTTCAATTTTGAAGAAAATGAAGTGAAAGGTGAAAAAGGTGTGCGTAAATATGCAAGACCTTCGTTTCTTGAGGTATCTAGCTATATTTTCATTTTCTTGGATTGTGTCGGATGCATGCAGTGGTAAAAAGTTATAGTGAAATTTGTACCAATTTTTTTTTTTTTAAGAGAAATTAGAATTCTAAACAATTCAATTGCTTCAATTAAATTTATTTCATTTCTAAATATAGTTTTTTGGATCAGTACGTAATTAGATTAGATGATTAATTGTTACCTTTTAAAAATAATGTGGAACCAATTTGTAATTTTTTTTTAAATTAATAGGATCCATTTTACTAATGTGTAAATTTTTGAAATATATAGGTCAATATGAGATTAACATTACACACAATAAACAATGAATTTCAAATTTTCATCCAAATTAACAATAAAATTTCTTATAAAATTTTCTCATTCAAACACAATTTTATAAAGTATCCTAAAAAATTACACTATGATTCAATGTGGCCTACGAAATTTTTGATATAGCAAGTATTCAACAATGTTACCAACAATTTTCTTGCTAACGTCTACATTCTCTTTCGTTATAGGGCGAGGAGAAAGAGGATAAACAAAGAATATCTCTTGAATCAAGAGACTCTATTCAATCTGAAGACACTAGTGATTCTTTTACTTTCCCTATGTAAGTCAATCTATGTGTTTATTACTTATTAGCCACTTTTTTTTTATTAATATCTAGCAAATCAATATGATAGATTTAATTCATATACAATGTTATTGTCAATTAATCATAACCGTCAAATTATCAGAAACATTTTCCTTATCATAATGATATCCAAAGTCATACACATTATTAGTTGAGACGTGCTTACGGTGTAATTTTTTTTAACCGACGACAATCCGTGAAAATCAATCTCTTATATGGTTCGCGATGCAAACATAGAACTTTATTGTTACAAGGTGGATTTGCTTTGAAAAATGCAGGTTAGATTGTGAATGGAAAGGAAGTCCAGTACGCATGCCTAAACCAGAAGGTGAACAACACCTAAAGAAGCAGATGGATCGATGCGTTAGATTTCGGTTGTAGATTCTGATAGCTGCATGCATGCACATTCTTATCTTAATTAGTATATATATCAAATAAGCATGAGAAGAATGAAACCAGCCATCATCATAAAGACATGATCTAACCACTAGTACTAGTGCAACTTTTGAGCTTTACTTTTGTATTTTCTTGTAATTAAGGATTGTGATGTTATGTGGATTTGATGAGAAAAAGTAATATTGTTTTACTTGAATTGGTTTTTAGACACTTTGAAACTAATATCATTATCATCAATTTTTTAGTTAATAAAAAAGAATAGTCCTTTTAACACTTTTTGAAACAAATTCATCAACCAAATCCTCATATTATCGGTCTGTTTATTTAAGCTTTAAAAAAAATAGATTATTTTGAAAAAAATCTAGAGATTTTGAAGAAAATCTAAAGCTATTTTCCGTTTGTTTACAATCATAAAAATTTATTTTTTAGAAAATGGTTTTCAAAAAAATAGTTTTTCATTTTGAAGAAAAAATAGAATTTTTTACTAAAATTATTTTTGAAAAAATCTGAAACAAACACCACTGAAATAAAAAAAGTAACTTCTTTTTGAAAAAAATTCTCAAACAAATGGGCCATATATTGTCTCCAATTGTAAATTGACCCTAAGTTGAGGCACCTTTAATTTTGAGCCCTTTGTTATGGGCATGTTGCCCTTGACCATGGCTGCACCACCGGGTGGCATGGGGGTAAGAGGTGCTCGTTGTGATGGAAGGATTTGATAGTAAATCTAACATGTGAGTTTAGAGGATTGATCAGATTAATCGATATTATGTAAAAGGAGTGGATCGACTTTTGACATCGATTTTAGCGGGTAATATTTGTAAAAGTTTCGTTATAGAAGTCTCTTTTTACATAGAGATTCTGGGTGAACAAGTTACTAAAAAGAGATAACTTAAAAATGCATGAAACATCTGTGTATTATAGATCATTTTTGGTACTACAATTTTGATACTAATTTAAACCATTGGGAGACTAATTCATTTAATTTTGTGTGTCTTTCTATAGTTTTAAGAGTCTTAATGTTTTTTTAAATAGACAAAATAACAAATCATAAATTTTTTAACACACATAAAAGGATGAGACTGAGATTTAACTCCTCCATCTAACAATTTTAACATTTCAATTGAACTAAAATTTATGGACTTCAAACCAGTTAAACTACTTGCTAATCCCTTTGATTTTTAGTGTTTTCTTGTCAAAGAAAAAGTATCTTGGTATTTTGAAGTATTAATTTTGTTGTGACCGAGTCCAATATTTAGAATTGGTAGTTAGTTTCCTTGTGAGGTTCTGTGGGCATCTTACATGAGCAAGTGTGATCCCATGCATAAATTTAAATTATTTATACGCACACACAAAGTGAAAAAAAGATAGAAAGAGAAAAAAATTAAGTTTTTTTTTCATTAATCAACTTTTAATTTTATTATCATTAAAATAGTAAACAAAGAGGTAGTTTTATATTGTGCGTAATTTTTTTGTCATATTTTACTTATCTTACAATGAATTTTAGATTATCGAGGTTTAACTTTCAACTCTTAGATGTAAAATACAATGTCTCTATCAACTAAATTAATTTCGCCGAAACATTCATTATTTGTCTTTTTAAAAAATAAAAAATACTACTTGCGAAAGCTTAGTCAACATTAGACTCTGATTTTTTATTCCACACTGATTCTGTTTTTATGTTGAACATTGTTCAATTTTATCAAGTTCGTCACAATTCTATATTATCCAATATCCACCCCAATTGAAAGAGAATGACGCTATTCACTCACATCGTTATTGACTTTCAAATCAAACAAAATACAAATAATGACACACAAATATTTTAAAATATGAATTAGACTTCATTAAAAAATACAAGTGTAAACAAATAATAATAGCCACTTAATATATACATACGGTCAGTTCGAATAATAATTCAATTATTTCTTTTAAAAAATTACACTAAAATATTTTACTTTTGATTATAATTTTTTTGTATGTACAATGTTTTTTTAAGAAGCAAAAATAAAAATACAAAGCTAGAGATAGAGTTTAATCATCGAAATAGGCTAAAAACCCAAAACAAAAATGCACCCCAAATAATGACCAGCACATTATTCCACAAGGCTAAGATTTAAGCAACATAACCTTCATCTAGAACAACTCCAAATCATGGCACAAATCCTCCAATGTCCAAGCACAACTCCAATCTACCAACATAATTCAATTAAAATAAAAGAAGTATATATTATAAGTGTGAATTAAAATTTTATATGGAATAGAAGAGTTGGGTCGAACAAATATCTAAGTAAAAATGCATATAAATCGAATGTTTTAAGATTTTAGGTAAAAAAATAGTGTCAAAATTCAGATCATAATTAAATATTTTAACCTTAGATTTAAGTCACTGCCACACCATAATCATAATTTGATCAAGTAATAATGCCAAGAAAGGTTTCCTTAATTTCTATGAACAATGTTTAACACAAACACAACACTTTGCTAACAGAGTGATTAATTTTATTTTTATTTTTTGACAATAACCCTTTGATTCACAAGAGAAATAAATTCTGATAATCCAGAGCAATGCCATGAGGTTAGAAAAGTCTAGCCAAGAAATCACAAACTGAGACAATTTTGCTAACATAAATTTTTTGTTAAGTTTGTGATAATCCGATAATCTAAAAGTCTAGCCAAGAAAATACAAGAGAATAAAATACAAGAGATCACTCTGTAACATAACACCGCATTCATAAGATGAAATCACAAATAAAATAATAAGGCTTAAATTATAAATTATAAAGGAGAAAAAACTTATGTGAAATTAAACCACTTTTAATTGAGAGAGAAAAAATTGTATAGACAAAAAAAAAACATAGTTTTGAACAAGTCATTAATTTAGAAAAACACACGTATTTTCCTTGTAATTGTATATTATTTTTTGTTCCTATTATATATATTATTTTATCAAGTAATTTATTGGCTAGAAAATCAACCTTAAAGGCGAATAAATGGAATGTCCGAAGTTCGAACTCCGATCATTGTATTTAAAACGTTGTGTGTTTAAGCCTTGGTCACTTGATTTTTTATGTATATAGTATTAAGTACCATGTTTGAATAATTGTTTGCTTTAATGACTGCGAAATTGTTATATCTCCAATTTATTTATTTTTTCTTTTGTGACCAAATCTCCAATTTAGTTCAACTAGAAGAAGTTGTATCAGTTTATTTTTCTTAAAAACTAACCTTTTTTTATTCAAAGCCTAAATTGAATTCTGCATTTTTTTCTCAATGACCATAATGTGACTATTTTATTTTTTATAATGAGGCATACATACACACTACATATCTGGAAGGAATCATGGTCACAAATATTATAAACATTTTTCAATATATTTTCTATGTATCTGTCTCTATCCTAAATTAAGAGAGCATCAACTAATGCAACACACTTTACACATTATCACTTATATTTTGTTGTTATCGACTAATTTAAAGGTAGTTTATCGCAATAAGCTATAAATAATTGATAGTGGATTGAATTATTAGTGCTTTGGAAAATTAGCAGTTAAAATATATTTTTTGTAATATACTAACATAAAAGAAATACTAATTATAAAAATGCTAGAAATTGATGAATAAATTGTTATTAAACATATCTATTTTTTTTTATAAATAGAAGAAATAGAAAAATCATTATTATAAACTTACTTATATAAGTGAGAGAGCCAAAATGTGACTTAACAATTTTCACATTTTTACCGGTTGAGAGTTAAAACTAGAGGATTAAATATATCTATTTTTTACATATAAATTTATAATTTTTTTTGTACAAAAGTTATAAATTATTACTCCTATCTATTATAAGCTCTAAAATTTATAAGTATCCGATTACGTGAGAACTGGAAATAGCTCCAGATAAGACTTCAAGATTTATAAAGAAAACTTATATTATAATAAATCATTGAGATCAATGAGTGACTCAAAATCTTAAATTAAATGGAGAGTATAAAGGCTTATTTTGATCTTGTAAAAAAAAGGCTTATTTTTTATCCTTTACAAATATGGAATGCACATTGAGTGGGAACCGTTAGAAGTCTCATATTGCCTAGATATATGACATAGATAATTTTTATAAGTGTAGTGTAAATCTCAACTTTCAAACTAGCTTTTGTGGTTGAATATATGTTTCTCAAATTCTAATATGGTATCAGAGCATATCTTAGATCTATTTGTTGTTTGTTGTGGAGATCTCTCATATATTTGAGCCACCTGTTGTTGTTGTTGATTCCACGTTCCAGCTTGTCTAGTCCAGGACATGAGGGAGTGTGTTAGAAGTCTCACATTGGCTAGAGATATGACATAGATAACTTTTATAAGTGTGCAAACCTCAACTCTAAAGCTAACTTTTGTATTGAATATAGACCTCTCAAATTCTAATAGAAACAATGAGTGCATGCAGACCGAAATTTGGACCGTTCAATTAAGATATGACGGTTTATATTTTAAAGTCAATTTTTTTACTATTTAAAAAAATTAAAACTTCATCAAAATCAGTGTGGTTCGATTTTGATCTTACGGCTAGAAAATGTTTACAACAACCTGACTTATAGTTATTCAGTGCACTATATCCAATTTCATTTTTAACAAATTAATCTAGTCTCACAAACAAAAAATTCAAATTAGTCATTGATATTTTCTATTCAGGACAAACTAATTCCTGATTTATTATAACATAAAGATTAGTTTGTCCCAAATAAAAAAATATTAAAGACTAGTTTGAGTTTTACTTTTATCAAAAGCTAAAATGTCTCTACAAATTTGCAAGAGAACAAAATAACTCTTCACTCTTAAAGATAAAATGAACAAAACTTGAATCGCAATAAACAGTGATTAGAAATTTCACTCTTAAAATATATAAATGAGATGATTGAGGTTCAAACATGACCCCTATAATAATATGTCTTTGTCATCTGTGTTAAACGTATGTCATAGTCACACAACAAATATGATTTTATTATTCCAACTTGTATATAGCCTATATTTGATTCAGACCCTTATATACGTCACAATAATTAATAGTAAAATTGTACATAATTAACAAAAGTCAATTTTTGCCTATCAGATCACTGTCCTTTCAAAGAACTTGTATTTTTAAAATAAAAAATAATAATTATTTGTATTTTTTCTATTCAAATTTCAAACGGTAAATCCACACGCACAAAACGAAGACCTTACGCGCAGTGGAATTATAATGCACGTTGTCTTCTTTTTTTCCAGCCATGCAAACATTCATATTTTGGACTTTGAACTAATGTATTAATTATTTCATATACTTTTTTTTTCCAGTAGCCTAGTTAGACTCACTATAACTTATAAATGTGAGTTAAATAGGAAATTTGAGATTAAAATTCCGACATTTTTAATAATATTTTCAATAGCTATACTAATTTTATTTTATTTTATGATGGACTAATAACTACTATCAATTGAATTATTTTTATGAGACAATTTTATTTTACAAGTTTTTTTTGGGTACAAATTAATTTTATTTTACAAGCTTTATGAGACTATTTTATATACTTACGTAAAGAGAACAAATGACTTAAGGCAATTGTATCTCTAAACTTATTTACTAGAGCCTCATTCTCCAAGAAATCAGAGAGTTATAAACAAAAAAAAAAAAAAAGTATTAACATAAATTTGTATAAGTTTTATTAACTCTGCGGTCGAAATTTGGATTACTAGTTTAAATCTTATTATCTACAAATTAAAATATTAATAAAAAAATTAAAAATAAACTTGTATATACTTTGCTTAGGTACGGTACCGGCAGTGGCGGAGACAGGGGTGGCCTGGCTGGGCCATGGCCCACCCCAAAATAATTGGAAGCTACTATATACTAGTATGCACAATTTTGACAAGATATCCACCCACAACCCAGTGGCACTAGTGTGAGACCTTTTAAAGGAAGGTCATGGGTTCAAACCTTTCCAGCCCCATTTTTTGCTCTCTTTTCTATTTTAATTTTAAAATTTTGCATCTTTTTTTTTCCTGATTTAATTTTAGAATTTTGCTATTTTTTCTTTGTGTTTTATTGTTAAAAAAATAAAATCAATTTTAACAAGTAGCATAAGGATTTAGGGACCGTTTGAATTTAGTTTATTTTTGAACTTATGAAAATAGCTTGTGCAAATAAATAATTTTTTATGTTAACTTATAAGTTATTACTAACAAAAATTGTATCTGTATAAATTGTTTTCTCTTAAGCTATCTTGAAAAACTTATAATAATACATAAAAATTAATTTATTTGCATAAGTTGTTTCGCATAAACTTAAAAATAAGTCCATTCAAAGTTCAAATGGGTCTTAAACAAATAATCTTGAGCAACATAATAATACATCATACCATTAAACGATTTTAGATTTTTGTAAAATTTAACATGGATGATCCATACGATATCTAAGCTTTCAATTTAACAATGGATTTTGTAAAATTTGTATTTGTTAAAGTGTTATTGAATGGTGTTACATTACTCAAATGTTACACGGTGTAATTTGATCTCTCCCCATATATATACCTTCTAAATTACTATGCTTAAAAATTTGAATGTATCAATACACAAATAATTTTTATGCTTATTTAACTTAAAGTTTCATACACAAAATAATTTTTGTATTTAACTTATCTAGTATATTTTTTTAGTGGCCCACCCGCATATTTTTTCCTGGCTCCGCCACTGGGTACCGGTACCTGATACGAGTACTAGTACGGGGTACGACATTTTTAGAAAATCTACAGTACGGTACGTTAATATTACATATTATAAATATTATTTTTTAAATAAATTACTATCATAATCTTTTGAAATTTATTTTTTTTGTCCACTGACTCCACTATTTTCATAAAAAGTGAGAGGAATAATTGAAATATAATAAATAATCAAAATATTTTAAGAGATTTTTTGATCATCAATACGTTTTTGTTGTATCCTCCATCCCAAATCAACCAAATAAAAATCGGTACGGACCGGTACGTACCATACGAGTATCATACGCGTACCCGGTACTAGTATGTATCCGATACGAGTACTTCTCCATTTTAGGAGTACCCATGCTTCATAGTAGCTTATGGATTTTCAACAAGCAGCCAGTCCTATGCCATTCCGGATCCGAAGTTACCACAGTCTCATTTCTTGCGGACAACGTTCAAATATATATTTTTGAAGTCAATCTTTGTGTTACTCGGTTAGAGGGGAGTCAACTGATATAAAAAAATAAAAATTGTTTGATTTTTATAATTTCATGATGTCATGAATTATTATTTATTTTATTTTCTTTGAGGGATTACTTCTACAAATTTGTACAAAGTTGATCTGGTCACAAAACACTGGTCTTCTCCTTCTGGAAATATCAATGGCTACTATAATCAGAATTCAGAAAGAGCCCAGAAAGAGTTCAAAATGGATACCATGTTGGGGACATATAATTAAGTTTCAGAATCTTAATGTTGCAGAAAATAATATGGATCGCTTGAGATTTGTATTTTATGTGTCTCCCTAACAAGTGTTTTAGTGTCTTATCACACTTGTTAAGGAAAAAAAAATTGTTTTGTTTCGAATTTTTTTTTAAAATAATTTATTAAAGATATAAATAATTATTTATAGTAGTATAAATTTATTAAAGATATTCTTATCAAATTTTTTTTAATTAAAGATACATTTGAATTGACTTATTAATATTTATTTATCTACATAAATACTTGTGAAATTATTTGAGAGGACTTGCAAAAATAAGTTTATAACATATTCCTAAGCTATTTCAAACCTATTTCTATAAAATTTATAAAAACAACTTATAATTTATTGGAAAACACTCTGACTTAATTTATCTTTTAATTTGTATTAGAAATTGCAACTTGGAACCGTATGGTTTACGACTGAGCCATAACAATATGTAACATTTTATTCAATGTTCGTTAGTACATGTGACCATGATTATTTATTTTATTTTATTTTGACAAATGTGACCATGATTATTTTAATGAAGTAAGAACCAATTACTTAATGTTTGAAACAGATGCCATTATAAATAGGACACTCCAGTGCACCCATTAAAGCATCACAACAAAATTAATAACCCTTCAATATCCACTTTACTTGTTTCTAAATATGGCAACAATATCATTTATGGATATACTCAGTTATGTACTTATCTTCTTGTTGTTATTCATTGTTACACAAGTTTTTTATTCACTAATTTCAGCCATAACAAGAAACAAAACAAAATTCAAGCTTCCACCAGGACCTTTCCCTCTTCCCATAGTTGGAAATCTCTTTGTAATGGATAACAAACCACATAAATCCTTAGCCAAACTTGCCAAAATTTATGGTCCAATACTTAGTTTAAAGCTAGGACAAGTAACAACCATAGTTATCTCTTCGGCCGACATGGCCAAAGAGGTACTTCAAACTCATGATTCGTCACTTTCAGACCGATCTGTACCACATGCTTTAACCGCTTTCAACCACGACCAATTTGGTGTGGGATTCCTCCCTCTTTCGCCTCTTTGGCGAGAGATGAGAAGGGTATGCAAAAATCAACTATTCTCTAACAAAAGTCTTGATGCGAATCAATATCTTAGGCGTAATAAGATAGATGAACTCGTCAATTATGTTTCTCAATGTAGTCTAAAGGGTGATGCAATAGACATCGGAAGTTTGGCTTTTAAGACTTCAATTAATTTGTTGTCAAATACTATTTTGTCCGTAGACTTTGCTACTATCTCTGCAGGTATTAATGATAATAAAGAAAACAAAGATTTGGTTATGAATATGGCAAAGACGGTTGGAGTGCCAAACATGTCTGATTTTTTTCCATTGTTGAGGTTGATTGATCCACAAGGCATAAAAAAGACCTATGTGTTTTATATTGAAAAGTTGTTCGGTGTTTTCAACAACATAATCGACCAAAGGTTGAAGTTGCGAGAAGGGGACGGTTTCATCGCCAAAAACGACATGTTAGACTCCTTGCTCGATCTTTTTGAAGAAAACAAGAAGGAGATGGACAGAGAAAAAATGGAACATTTACTACACGTATTTTTCTAATCTTTTACTATTTACATACTTTTTTTTATATATAATTGATAAATTTCTCATCCAATGTAACCATATTGTTTAACAGGATCTAATTGTTGGAGGTACTGATACAACTACATACACATTAGAATGGGCATTGACCGAACTACTTCGCAATCCAAATATAATGTCAAAGGCCAAAAAGGAACTTGAAGAAATAATTGGACTTGGAAACACAATTGAGGAATCAGACATTGCTAGACTCCCTTACTTACAAGCAATAATAAAAGAGACTTTGCGTTTGCACCCAATAGCTCCACTTTTGCTCCCTCGTAAAGCAAAGACCGATGTAGAAGTCAATGGCTACATGATTCCAAAAGGTGCACAAATTTTCGTTAATGTGTGGGCTATTGGTAGAGATCCAAACGCATGGGAATGTTCAAATTTATTTTCACCAGAGAGATATTTAGGAACAAAGCTTGATATCAAGGGTCAAAACTTTCAGCTCACGCCGTTTGGAAGTGGGAGGCGAATATGTCCCGGTTTGCCGTTGGCTATGAGGATGTTGCACATGATGTTGGGATCATTACTAATTTCTTTTGATTGGAAGCTAGAAAATGACATGAAACCTGAAGAAATTGACATGGAGGATGCAATAGAAGGACTTGCCTTGAGAAAATGTGAATCCTTGAGAGCTATTCCAACCAAAATAATTAAGTAATTGAATGCCATACATATCAACTTTTAATTCACTTATTACATGTATCTCAATAAATGGTTTGTCTAATGATATAATACATAGTAGTGTGACATAGATTATATAGACATGACAATCGTGTGTGTATGTGAACATGTAAAATGATGTAGACAATAATATAAACTTGTTTTGCCAATGTGACTTTCATATCAAATTTGGTGTTTTATAAACTTATATACATAAATCAATCTTAATAGTAGAAGCATACATAGCCAAAAGAAAATTATCATCTATGTTCATAAAATATCAGCAAAATATAGTTAATGTATACCTATCAATTTAAGGTTTAATGATATACTCAATTATTCATCTTATTAGAAAGTCTTGGTAAACACCAACCAAAAAAAAAGTCTTGGTAAACTTTTCATAAAACCAGAGTTGATCTTTGATTATAAAACAGTACACTGAAGTCTACTCTAAGGTGAATTCAGTCATGAGATTTATTTGAAGTCCATAAAAATAAAAATAAAATTTTCATAAAAATATTTTGGTAGAATTATTAAATTTTAATTTTATGTTAAATATGTTGAAGAATATATATATTTGTTCATTAAATATATTTAATTAATTTTGTCTAATGTTTATTTTGTAATTGATATAATAAAGTGAATTTGTTTAATTATTTTTGAAGCCATTTTAATTTTAGAGGAGATTTTGTTAATTTGAGCTTTAAAATTAGTAAAATATGAGACATTTTATTGCAAAAAGAAAATATCTTATAGGAGTAATTTTTTTTAACATCCCTAGACGATTTTCTTCAGCCTTAGTTATAGGTAATATAAAACAAATTTCCTCTCTAAATAGTAGTCTTTGAATGATTATTAGGATCTGTTTTATATGCAAAATGTAAATACCGAATAGAATGGTATATCATAGAACAAAGTTTAAGATATTGAATAAATATTGTCTTGTACAATGTTTGATGGATAATATATTATTTTGCTATATTAGATAATTTATACAAATGATAAAAAGTTATACTGTGATTCAGTAGAGGACAAAAATTTCAATTTTTGTCTTGTCCTTTAGCCCCCAATTCGTCCGGTCCTAGAAAAGTTTGAAAATAAAAAACAATACAACTAAAATTGTTTTGTTCAATTTCTTATTTTTTTAGCAGATGAAACACACGCTATATTTAAATCGGATAACATCACGGTAGTTTGAGCTAATATAAATTTAATAGTCCTCTCGCATCAACCTTATTATATACTACCACAATATATTTAAAATAGGATAAAATTGTTCAAAAGTCTAAGTTTAGTGTTGGACTTGGACCAAAAAAAAAAGGTCTAGTTTAGTGTGCAAATCTAAGTCAAATGATAATGCCAAACTTGTCAACTTTAACATTTTATGCGTTTATCAAGTTGAGATATTCTCTTGACCAACAGATCATTTTTAGATACACTCACATAAAAATAATATATAAAATTACTTTTTTAATTATTTATGAAATTATTAAAAAATAAAATAAAAAATTAATATGTTGTGAGTGTGACTAAGAGAGTAATATTTGGTCTCTTGACCATACAAGAATAATCCATCTGAGTTCCTATTTAGGATCTGTCATTTCTTATGTTTTAGTTGGTGTTTATCATTGCATCTATAAACTAAAAAGTAAAAGAAATCTTGTTCAGTCTTAGAACTATTAAAAGTTGAGTTGAATCTCTCACTAAACCAATACTATATTAGCATAAATTGACTAATAAAAATAGGGTAATGCTAACCGATACCCCCGGGACACCGGTTAAGGAATTCAAAAAAAAGTTTTAAAGTTAAAATAACACTTTTTAGACTTTTGAGAAGTTGATTACACAGACTCCAATGACAAATTACTATATTTGCTTCCTTAAACAGTGCCCCATTCTCCATAAAAATATTTTCATAACACTCAATTTTCTCTGTGACACATGGTTAATTTATCACATGTAAAATTATAATTATATACTCCCTCCGTCCCAAAACAATGGTCCCTGTTGACATTTATTTTGACCGTATTTTTTTTACTAATGTATAAAGATAAATATTAACAAATAAAATCTTATTTGATTTGTATCAATCAATATTTTCACAATATTAAAGGAGGAGAGGGAGAAATGTTAATCGTTAGTATATTGTTAGAGGAGAGGGAGAAATGTCAGTAGTCAAAACTCAAAAATTGAATCCTGTATCTCCTTCTTAAACTTCTTTAACGTGTCAACCCTTAATTAATCAGTGGATTGCACTTTTAGTTACATTTGAATTATATTCAAAATTGTGAATTTATGATATAGTTGAATTAACCACAATTTCCATGGTTAAGTTAGTTAACCATATTTTTTATGTTATTAATTAAGTTGGTGTCGCAAATGTAAGAAAATAATGGATCTTCATATATTATTGTTGTTAGGTGAGTAATAGACCATTTAACTTTCTGTAACTTATTTTCAAAATTGTTATTTGAGTAATAGACCATTTAATTGAAAAAAATTCTTTAACCCTCTCAATATACAGGTTTCTCAACAAGCTCCGAAAATTTGGGAAACCTTAAAGCATATTGAGGGACCTAAAAAGTTTTTTTTTTCTTTTTTTCTTTCAGTTATTGAGATTTACTTTCGCCACCATACATTATTTTTAGTGGGCCCTACAAAATTATTAAAATACACTCCTCCGTTACTTAGGTAGCGGATACCCTAAAAAATATCATATCTTTATAACGTCCACTACTTAAGTTGAGGACAATATTTTTCAAAAATTTCTTATTTTTATAACGTCTGCTACTTGAGTAACGAAAGGGTAAAATAAAAATTGCCTAACGTGCGCGAGTTACTTGTAGAATGGCAAAAGTATATTTCCCATTTAATTTTCTCTAACTTATTCTCTCAAAAGGATGGGCCTGAGGAGCCCAATCATATTGTCTTCCCATACTATACCTTTGTTTGAAATTTTCTCTTCCATCTCTCTATCTTTCTCTTATCCCTCCCAAAATTTTATTTTTGTCTCCCGAAATAAAGTTCAAACTTTACATTCCAAACTAAAAATAATTCACAAAAGTTCGGATTCTATAATCCAATTTTTTTTATTTTTTATTTTCATTTGTGTTTTGTTTTTGAATAAATGAATAATAATCTGCATAAAAAAATTAATATTCCATTAAAATACACTCAAACAAAACTTAACATGTCCTGTTAAAATAACAAATGCAAACGATACAAGTCAATAATGACATAGAACAAAAGTTGACATAAAAACATAAGATATAGTCTAGATAAAAAAAAAACATAAATAGTCAAGTGAGATGAGTATTACTACTATAATGGAAGATTAGAAGTTACAGAGATGCAAAGTCACGATACAATGAAAAAATTAAATAGTCAAGTTTTCGTGTTAACCGAATATATTTTTCTAGAAACATTTAAAAGATTTTTAGCATGGTTTTGAGGGTTCTAACATAGAGAAAGATGGCCAAAGCTCAATGGAGACCAAAAGTGGAGATTCAACCTTAGGAACCAGAGTTGATCTTTTACATTTGTTTTCTTAGGGTCACATGTTGACATTCTCTTTAAAATTAATTTTATTGAGTTGTTTTTCTATCTTTGTGTTTAATGTTGTCTTTATCTTGATCAACTAATTGAATGGTGCATGATTCATTCATCCCTTGAAATTGTGTTTCATCTCTCAAATTAGAGTTGCGCTAGCAGGTGTCACGTATGCAGTTCACGTCATCACTACCGACAGAGTAAACGACAGTATGAGTAATTTGATAGACGGGACACAATTTTAGCAGTCTGTTTGATCAAATTAGGGATTAGTCTGCTCCGAAATAGCAATAATTAAATGAATAAGCTCTTATCAATAGGTTGACGCATATCTATCCGTAAATAATTTGTATGTATAGCAACTTCAGTTGTGCTCGTTGTTTCTCTAAAGTATCTTTTTTTCTAGGAATATGGTCAAGGCAACATATCAGTTTTTGCTTTATACTTTACTTGGATCTATTTTTATGCTATTAGCTATTATGTTGGAAATTTATCCCCCGGTGTATCTCAAATGTAGAAAAAATAGAACTCATTCGAGAGAATTTGGTGGTCTTAAGAATGGTAAGTATTTGACATTTCAAAAAATTTAAGAGCAAATTTGACGATTTTTACAATTTCATAAGAGTATTTGACTATTCTCTCGTATTTTATTGTTTTATTACTTGTAATGACTCAATTTACTTGTTGAAATGACTTTAAAGATGGATGTCGGTAAAACTTATGAAAGAGTTAATTAGATGGCCTTAAAGTTCTCATTGCAGAAAATGGATTTTGAGGAGAAGTGAAAGATATGATTTTTTGTGTTTTTATATTGCGGAATTTGGTGGAATATATATTTTTATAGAGAAAACTCTCCTAAATATATTGTTATATGAAAAATACTCAAGTTTTTTATTTTATTCATAATGCTTTTGGCTTTATATGTAGAGCTATATAAACACAAATAATATCTTTTAAATAAAAAACTAATCCTATAAATTCTAAATAAATTCTTAAAATTCTAAACAGAAATATAATTAAATCATAAATCCTAATGTCACCTTATTTTAATTTTAAGTATAAATCAAAATATATTTAAATCTAACATATCCAAAAAGATATTTAGGCATTATTCTCAACCGTGAATATCTTAGATCCGAAAAAAAAATTGTTTCCATCAACAAATGCTTTTTACACACATCAGTGATAAATTAAACTTTCCACCATAAAATTAAAGAATCAAATATTTCCCACTTGTATCACATGTTAGGTAACACATTATTTTATTTTAAATAATAAAAGAAACTGAAGGATCAATCTTCACTAGAATATCAACATTGAATTGTAGGAAATAAAATAAAAAACTAGAAATATCAACATATGTATTGTAGAAAATAAAATAAAAAATATCAACATATATGCAACACGCTGTACGCATTATGACTTCATATTTTTGTGGATGTGAACAACCGATTAAGAAAGTTACCATATTAGTTAGTATCCTTCTGATTATGAACGGGATTAGCTTTAGTCTTTAGAGAAGACTTTTAGGTTCATAAAAGAATAATTATAAATCAATACAATGGGAGATTGAAGTAAATAAGTTGAGTCTTCCAAGTTCAAACATCAACTCCTGCATACAAAATGTAATGTTTCTATCAGCTGAGTTAAATTCATTAGAACAAAAACTTGAAATTAATTAGAAGTAAACAAAATTTGAATCACACGGACTTGTTAATTTATTATTCCATTTTTTTTAATTGTTTAGTAACTAAACTCACACAAAGAAATGAAAAATATTTAGATTCAATCTAGATCCCTTAAATCAATGTAGACTATTATTTAAAATTTTGTATAGCATGTATTTGATTCAGACAGTCATCTACGCTAGCTCACAAGATAGTAAACTCATTCAATTTTGTACATATGATTATGATTTATCATCAAAAGAAGACCTTACGAAGTAGAATAATATATTCAAGGTTTTATTTCAATATTTTTTGAGCCATGTAACATTCAACATAGACTTTGAACAAATACAATCATATACTTATTCCAAGTTGAAATATTCGGTAACTAATCTCTTGAAAAGTTTCATTTCAGTCATCTTATTAAAACAAAAATTATGTGGATATTATTAAATTATTCAATTCTCGTTATCAAAGACATGCTTCCTTGATTATTTTAATGAATTAAGAAATTATGAGGCATTATAAATAGAACACTCTAGTGAACCAAAAGCATCACAACAAAAGTTATAATAACCTTCTTCTATATCCCTTTTTACCTTTTTCTAAATGCCAACAATGCCATATATGGATATCATAAGTTATGTTCTTATTTTCTTAATGATATTTATTGTTACACAAGTTTTTTATTCACTAATTTCAGCCATAACAAGAAACATAACAAAATCCAAGCTCCCACCAGGACCATTCCCTCTTCCCATAGTTGGAAACCTCTTTGTAATGAACAACAAACCACATAAAGCCTTAGCCAAACTTGCCAAAATTTATGGTCCTATACTTAGTTTAAAGTTAGGTCAAGTGACAACCATAGTTGTCTCTTCGGCTGACATGGCCAAAGAAATACTCCAAACTCATGATTCGTTACTTGCAGACCGAACCGTACCACATGCTTTAACTGCTTTCAACCACGATCAATTTGGCGTGGGGTTCCTCCCTCTTTCGCCTCTTTGGCGAGAGATGAGAAGGGTATGCAAAAATCAACTATTCTCTAACAAGAGTCTTGATGCAAATCAATATCTTAGACGTAATAAGATAGATGAACTCATCACTTATGTTACTCAATGTAGCCTAAAGGGTGAAACAATAGATATTGGGAGTGTAGCTTTTAAGACTTCGATTAATTTGTTGTCAAATACTATTTTTTCTGTAGACTTTGCTAATATCTCTGCAGGTACTAATAACAATAAAGAAAACAAAGATTTAGTTATTAATATGGCGAAGACTGTTGGAGTACCAAACATGTCTGATTTTTTTCCATTGTTGAGGTTGATTGATCCACAAGGCATAAAAAAGGCTTATCTATTTTATATTGGAAAGTTGTTCAGTGTCTTTGACAACATTATCGACCAAAGGTTGAAGTTGCGAAATGGGGATGATTTTGTCACCAACAATGACATGCTTGACTCGTTGCTCAATCTTGTTGAAGAAAACCAAAAGGAGATGGACAGAGAAAAAATGGAACATTTACTACATGTATTTTCTAATCCCTTACTATTTACAATAGTTAGAGTAAATAAAATAGAAGTATATTAATATTGATAAGTAGTACACACTTTTTTATTTTTATAGAATTGATAAATTTCTCATCCAATGTAACCATTGTTTGCAACAGGATCTAATTGTTGGAGGAACTGATACAACTACATATACATTAGAATGGGCAATGACCGAGCTACTTCACAATCCAAATATAATGTCAAAGGCCAAAAAGGAACTTGAAGAAATCATTGGATTAGGAAACTCAATTGAGGAATCGGACATTGCTAGACTCCCTTACTTACAGGCAATAATAAAAGAGACTTTACGTTTGCACCCAATAGCTCCACTTTTGCTTCCTCGAAAAGCAAAGACCAATGTTGAACTCAATGGCTACATGATTCCAAAAGGTGCGCAAATCTTCGTTAATGTGTGGGCTATTGGTAGAGACCCGGAAATATGGGATGATCCAAATTTATTTTCTCCAGAGAGATATTTGGGAACAAAACTTGATATCAAGGGTCAAAATTTTCAGCTCACACCGTTTGGTAGTGGGAGGCGAATATGTCCCGGTTTGCCGTTGGCTATGAGGATGTTGCACATGATGTTGGGATCATTACTAATTTCTTTTGATTGGAAGCTAGAAAATGGTATGAAACCTGAAGAAATTGACATGGAAGGTGCAATAGATGGACTTGCCTTGAAAAAATGTGAATCCTTGAGAGTTATTCCAACCAAAATCAGTAATTAAATTTAATGGCATCATATCTATCATATTGTAATTCTCTTATTACATGTCTTTCAATAAATGGTCTGTCTAATGATATAATGACGACATTAGTAGTGTGACATAGATCTAGAAAATGTGAACACTGAACATGTAAAATGATGTAGACATAATGTAAACTTGTTCTGCCATTTTGACTTTCATCTCAAATTTGGTACTTATGTTATAAAACTTATATACATAAAAGCAATATGAGACATAGTATAGTATGTGAACAATCATTTGTCATTTTTTTAATATAAAACAGTACACAGGAGTATAAATTAATATTGTATCTTAGTATCTTACTATAGGCAATATAAAAAATGAAGTCCCTCTATAAAATAGTATTCTTTGAATGAATGAGTGTTGTACTTTTTTTCTTCTTGTTTACAAAGAATGAGTATTAGACTTGATCCTAAACATCATGGTAGTTGGAGGTATAGTTAGAGGCATAATAATATATACAGTTAAAGGTATTTTGGAAAAACCAGAAATTTCTTTAGCCAAAATGTAAGAGAAAATTAATAACTTGTTCTAAGGTTGGATGCAAATTTAGGTGGTCGAATGTCACGTCAAATACTTGAACTTACAAAGGGCATTTAATTTTGTTCAAGAAAGAGTGTGGAAGAAACTAAATGGATGAAAAGACAATTTTCTTTCTTATGTAACAAGAGAAGTGTTCATCAAATCAGTAAGTTCTGGTGAGTAGTAAACAAGGGGATCGAAAGAGATCTTAGGTAGCAAGACAAGTCCTATGCAAAGAGAAGAAGGCTGAAGATGAGTTTCAAAACACTGCATGACGTCAATCTTGCGATGTTGGCAAAACAAGTATAACGAAATTTGAATTATGATGAAGAGAGCTTTCTTGCAAAATGCTTGTAAATTTACCATTTTCCGATATACAAAGTCAATTTTATGCGACGAAATTCAATTGACTATTGAATATTGATTAAGTTTTACATACTGAACTGTTTGGCTGATTATAAATTATTTGTGTAATCACATTCAAACTTACTTCTTTGGCCAACAATTTATTGGCAGGCTTATTTTTGTGGTTTTTATGACACCTTCCTCTTTCTTTTTGTGATTCAAGGACAGCTTCCTCTGTCTCAAATCTCTGTTCTTCTATCTATGCTTTTCTTTGTCCTACAACTACAATTTTTGTTGTTTTAGAATATAAAATATACAAGTGCTGATTAATGAGTTCTTCTAACAGTAATTGATATAGCGGTCGAGGGCAACTAAGAAATAACATGAATAATAAAGTTGTAATCCATTGTCATAACAATTTAAGTTAACAATTTTGATGATGCATAGTATGTCATAACATAACCTATAACTGTGTAAGTTAACATAATCTACACACACACATGATTAAAACCAATATATAAAAGTACTTAACATAATTCCTCTGCATTAAAAACTTTTTTTCTTTCTCTGTCCTCATTCTTCTTCCCACTTCTTTTAATCATCTCATGGGCCCATGTCAACGTCCCTAACATCTCAGTGTTTCCAGTAATTCTAATTAATCCTGCAAGTTTAGAGATTGAAAATAAAGAATTCAAATATGCACATAGATACTAAATTTGTGAATATCAAAAGCATTCATTGCTAACGACCACACAAACTTAATTGAGACGTCCAGAAAAACTTGCCTCATCGAGATCAAGCAAAACAAAATGATCGATATTCGGCATTTCCGTGTAATAAGAGAGATCAAAAGACATTGACTCCTCAACCCACTTATCCAGTAAAGCCTTTTCTTCCAGTAAAGCCTTTTCTTTTTCTTCTTCTTCTTCATTTTTGTTATCTAAATGGGCCTCTTGAGCAGCTTTTGTTGATTTATTTACTGTTTTGATCAAATAAGAAACCAAAACAAAGTGCATATTAACAATAAATCAAGAAGAGCTAGCATTTTCTTAAAACAGTATAGCAAAAAGAATTGTATCTTCACAAGGTTTTGAAGTCAAAATTATAACAGATGGATGAAGTGCAATTCAACGGCAAAGAACATAATAATAAAACATTACAATATAAAACTTACATTCCGGCGTATCAGCAGCAAGAGAACTTCCCTCTATTCTTATATGTTCCATCCTCTGGATAAGGTCTGTTTATTGTTTTGATCAAATAAGAAACCAAAGGGTGAGAATATTTTAATAAGACCATGCACAACACCCAAATACATACATCAAACCCCAAAAACAAATAGAATACCGGCAAAACAACAAAAAGAATTGTATCTTCACATGGTTCTAAAGTCAAAACCTAAATCATAACACATAGACGAAGTACAAATTATTCAACTGCAAAGAACATAATTGCAACATTGAGTAAAACTTACGTTCTAGCACATCGGCAGCAATAGGATTTGCCTCTATCATCTCAACATCCATATTTTGTCTAATATCTGTTTATTGTTTTGATCAAATAAGAAACAAAGGGTGAGGATATTTAATAATAAGACTTCTTGGTTCATAAAAAAAAAAAAATAGTTCTGTTCATACAATTGTTTACAAACCTACCATTCATCAACGCAAGAGAAGTAACAAAAATATGTCAAGAAACTATGACATCAAATACAGATGATATTGTTGTAAAAAAAATATATAGGTGAGTGATGTCTAATGTGCAATTTCAAGTGAATCAATGAGAGCCTTTGGATTGGATTAGACAAAATCAAGTGATATGAGGTGTCAAAACAAAGTTTGACATCTGGTATCGACAGATCCCGACTCAAAAAACAAATACATAGTGAATTATAGCAAAATCACTTACCTTGTAGAATTCACCGTAAGTTGGCAGGGTGAAGAAAGTCAATGGCATAAGGGGATTTTTGGGAGAATCCACAAAATCTCAAGGATTTGTATGAGTTTATTAGATGAATGTGATATTTATACTTTCTATTAAAAAGTCTCACAAAATACAATTTTTTTTTTGGACCAAATCCCAAAATACAATTAAATCTATCAAAATTTCTATATATATATATATATATATATTTTTGACAAGAAAATTTATATATTTTTTAAATATTACTCCCTCCGTTCATTTTTATTTGTCGTTTTAGAAAATTTACTACAAATTAAAAAAGTGTATTTTTGTACTTTATTTTCCTATTATACCCTAATTTTATTTTATTTTTTGGAATATATCATGTACAAAAAAATAGGAAAAAAAACAAAAACAAACAAAAATATAGGAACAAAACAACAACAATAAAAAGATTATGAAAAAGTTTAGGAAAACAAAGATACAATAAAAAAATTATATAAAATTTAGTCAATAAAAAAAATAGAAAGGAGGGTATAATAGACAAAGTATAACCTTATACTATCAAAACGACAAATAATTTGAAACAAATATTTTTTTCTAAAATGACAAATAAGAAGGAACGGAGGGAGTAAGAGATACAATACTTTATAAGCCGTAAAAAATCAAATCAAATCTTGCAATCCCACCCACACTCATGGATTTGGACTATTTGTTGTATGTATGAATTTTTTTTTCTACCTTTACAATTATACTTCTATCCCTACAAATTAATTTATTTTTCAGTTTTATCCTTTATTTTTTTTGTAGAATATTTTTACCGTTTGTTATTTGTGTTAAAAAGAAATATGAAAGAATAAAATTCTAATAATAATAATAATAATAATAAGGATAAATTACACTAATATCTCATGGATGAGTCATAAAGATCGAATCCTCGACTCCTTCGTCCAGAGTCGGTTTTCGTTCGAGAGACACGTCGAGGCCGCACTTGCAGCGAACAGATATTCTTCTCAACAGGTTGTCAAGTCATCTTAAACAATAGAAACACACCCTCTAGGAAAAGTTTGTCATTGATTTTGGTTTAGTGTCTAGAAATTTCAGCTTAAAATGTATAAGTGAAATGACTGAAATTTGAACTCTGATTCCTATATACATAATGTAATGTCCTATTAAATGAGCTAAGACAGTTTGTCATCCGTTTAGTGAAATTAATCTCTACTGTTACGCATAGATATACCGATTTATGAAAAGAAAAAAAAAATCCCCCAAACTCAAACTCACTTCTCAAACCAATCGTTAGTTGGTTCAGTGGTGATTGACGCTGAACTTGGTAGGGAGGACCATGGTTCGACCCCCACAATTGCGATTGGGAGGGGCCGTAACCACTTGATACCAGAACTGACGCCCGAACCAGATTAAACTGGTGGTGAAAAAAAAAGACATGTTTCGACCCCCACAACTGCGATCGGGAGGGGGCCGTAACCAGAACTGACGCCCACCCGAACCGGATTAAACTGGTGGTCAAAAAAAAAAAAAAACTCACTTCTCAAAATCTCTCTCGCTCGCGCTCTCTCTCTCGTAGCCTTAAGAAGGCCCAGTTAAAAGGTTTGAAACCCTAGTGATCCCCCCAAATCCACCAACAACATTCTTCAAATAATAATTCTAAGCAATTTGAAATACCTGAAAGTGAAAGATTCAAAGCGCAGAACGGTGAAGAAAGAACGCACGAACGAACGCAAGCGATGTGAGTGGTTTTATCGCTAACTATTAGTTTAAATACCCAGCCCAATTTATATATATTCAAGAATCAATTACTTCTTTATTTTCGTTGCGTATTTTTAATTGGGCCTTCTTAATCACTTAATTAGGCCTTCTTAAATCAGTTAATTTGGTCTTCTTAATCAGTTATTAGTTCTTCAACCACCACCACCATGTCCTCCGCCAAATCCCGCAATTTCCGCCGCCGTGCAGACACAAACGACGAAGAAGAAACCACCACCTCCACTCCCACTCTCCCTTCCAAACCCTCCGCCCCAAAACCTAAAAAATCCCAAACCCCCAAACTCAGCTTCGCCGACGACGAAGAAATCGACACCACTGAAACCCTCCGTCCACGTTCCTCCAAACCCTCACACCGCTCCAAACCCTTATCCTCCTCCTCCTCCTCTCACAAAATCATCACTCACAAAGACCGGATTTCACATTCCCCTTCACCTTCCAATGTTCAACCTCAAGCTGGAACCTACACCAAAGAAGCACTTCTTGAGCTTCAGAAGAATACACGAACCCTAGTTACTCCTAGCACTGCTTCTCGTCCAATTTCTTCCGATCCTAAACCATCTTCTGAACCTGTTATTGTTTTGAAGGGTCTGCTTAAGCCGAAATCAGATTCTGATGAAGAAGATCATAGGGGAGAATTTGAGGCTAAATTTGCTTCTGTTGGTATTCGAAACGATGGGAAAGACTCGGATATACCTGATGAAGAGACTATTAAAGCTATTAGGGCAAAGCGGGAGAGGATTCGGCAGGCGCGTCCACCTGCGCCGGATTATATTTCGTTGGATGGTGGAAGTAATCATGGCGCTGCGGAAGGGTTGAGTGATGACGAACTGGAGCTTAGAAGCCGGATTGCTATGTTTGGGGAGAAGGGTGGAGAAGGGAAGAAGGGTGTTTTTGAGGTTGTGGATGAGAGAGTTAATGAGAGGTTTGGGGATGTGGTGGTTGAGGAGGAGGATGAAGAGGAGAAGATGTGGGAAGAAGAGCAGTTTAGGAAAGGATTGGGGAAGAGAATGGATGAAGGACCTTCTAGGGTTGTTGGTGGTGGTGGTGATGTTCCTGTTGTGCAAGTTACTCAACAGCCCAATTTTGTTGTACCGTCTGTTGCAAATGTGTATGGTGCAGTTCCAAATGTTGCAGCAACATTGGCAAATACCAGCATTGGAGGGGCAATCCCAGCAACACCAACTTTGGAGGTCATCCCTATATCTAAACAGGCCGAGACTGCAAAAAGAGCTTTGCTAGACAATGTTAGGAGGCTTAAGGTACGAATTGCTTATATAATCATAGCATCATACTGATTGTGTATTAGGCTGAGCTATTTGTTACTTGTCAAATTAATGATAGTGTGTATCTTGTGCACATGGTATTAACATTTTTTTTTATTATGAATTATGATCTCAGTGTTATTGATTAAAATAAATAGAGTTAAAAGTTAGAGAGTCATTAAGGATATCATATGAGTAACTTTGGCATCAAAAGAATCTGTGTTGTGGTTTTCTTGGTCAGAAAGAATCAAATTTGCCTAGTTTAGGTACAGGGGTTCTGGTTATTGATCGGATTAATCTTGTTGATAATTAGATCTAGGGTTTTAAGTTACAGTTGCTGCCATGTTTGCATTGTGGCTATTATGGGTTAGTTGGCCGGGCTGGCTAATTGTCAATGTGTTTGCATTCTGCAATCAAGGCGTGATGTGATTGCGGCGGCGACCATTGCAACCTAGATGCTGAGGCTGTATCATGTGATGCAGTGTGCAATTTAATGCCTTGATTACGTATGATAAAGGAATGACTATAGTTGTGGAGGGACCAATAATATAGGCTTAACTTGCACTTTGAAATTATGTTTATACTTATTTAATGCCTTGATTACGTATGATTAAATAATGGCTATAGTTGTGGAGGGACCAATGATATAGGCTTAACTTGCACTTTGAAATTATGTTTGTACTTATTTAATGCCTTGATTATGTATGATTAAAGAATGGCTGTAGTTGTGTAGGGACCAATGATATAGGCTTAACTTGCACTTTGAAGTTATGTTTGTACTTAAATGGGTCAAGTACTCTAGTGGAGCTTGCAAATATTTATGTTGTATATGGATAGTTAAATAGGTAATTGCATATTTCCACACAAAATAACGCCTTGGAAATGGACTTGCTTTTGCACAATGCATGCAACTTTGTCTTCCTGGGGATTGCTATGTTTCCTTAACTGCATTTTTGTGTGCCCTTCACAAATGACAGGAATCTCATGGAAGAACAGTGTCATCATTGAACAGAACAGATGAAAATTTGTCCGCCTCCCTTTTGAAGATTACTGATCTTGAAAACTCATTAGTCGTAGCTGATGAGAAGTACAGATTTATGCAAAAGCTCCGAAATTATGTCTCAAATATATGTGACTTTTTGCAGGTAACCATATTTCTTGCATTCTTCCAAGTTCCTCTTTTTCCTTCTTGTAAGTTGTAATATCACTAGCTTTGCTTCTTTTTGTTCTATATATCCTTCTATTGTTTTGCTAATGAGTTAATGAAGCAGCTATATTGATTTTTATGGTGGTGGAAATGTTGTGTAGATATTCCACCTATACTGTTTCTTTGGCTCAAGTCCTTCGATTTGTTTTTTGTTAACACGTGTTTGTCTTTGTTATGAAGTTTCTTTTGCTAATGCTTCTGTGGGGTATTATTTATTGAGGCTAATATCCTGTGACTTTAATTTTCAGCATAAAGCTTCCTACATTGAAGAACTTGAAGATCAAATGAAGAAACTTCACGAAGATCGAGCATCAGCCATTTTCGAAAAAAGAGCAACTAACAATGACGACGAAATGATTGAGGTAGAAGCAGCTGTGAAAGCTGCAATGTCAGTTTTAAGCAGGAAAGGTGACAATGTGGAGGCTGCCAGAAGTGCAGCTCAGGATGCATTTGCTGCTGCGAGAAAACAAAAAGATTTTCCAGTGAAGTTTGATGAGTTTGGTAGAGATTTAAATAATGAGAAACGGATGAAAATGAAAGTGATGGCCGATGCTCGCCAACGCAGGAGGTCTAAAGCTTTTGATTCTAAAAAACTGGCATCCATGGAAATAGATAATCATAAAGTAGAGGGTGAATCGAGCACCGATGAGAGTGATACTGAGAGCCAAGCATATCAGTCACAACGTGATTTAGTGCTGCAGGCTGCTGATGAGATTTTCAGTGATGCTTCCGACGAATATAGTCAATTATCCCTAGTCAAAAAAAGAATGGAAGAATGGAAAAGAGAGTATTTGTCAAGCTATAATGATGCTTATATTTCATTAAGTCTTCCACTGATTTTCTCTCCATATGTAAGATTGGAACTCCTGAGGTGGGACCCACTGCACAAGGGTTTAGATTTTCAAGATATGAAATGGTATTGACCTATTCTAATTCTATATTTTCCATTTTTAGTATTCTTTCTTGAATCTTTTTAGGGTAATTCTTAGCTCACTGACTTGATTTCCTTAGCCACTTCATGTGGTTATCTTTTAGCTTCCTTCAATTTATAATAGACTTTTTCTCTTATTCTCTCTCTTTTTATGTAGGTATAAACTGTTATTCACTTACGGTTTGCCTGAAGATGGAAAAGATTTTGTTCATGATGATGAAGATGCAGACCTTGAGCTTGTTCCAAATTTGGTGGAAAAGGTTGCACTTCCTATTCTCCATTATGAACTTTCCCATTGTTGGGACATGCTTAGTCAACAGGAAACAATAAACGCTATTGCAGCTACAAAATCGATTGTGCAACATGTGTCTCATGAAAGTGAAGCTCTTGCAGAATTGCTAGTTTCGATTCGTACACGTCTAGCTGATGCTGTTGCTAATCTTACGGTATGCTCAATTAGCATTTACATTACTAGTTAGTAGACAGTATATGACATTTGTTTTGTTCATTTTCTGTTGGTTTGCATTGTGATTTTTATACTATATATTGGGTTTGTAGAAACTAGTAACTAGAAACAATGAAGCAGCATTTGATGATAACATTTCCATCTTGTCTTATTTGTAGGTCCCTACATGGAGTCCACTAGTACTAGCTGCTGTTCCAGACGCTGCACAAGTTGCAGCATATCGATTTGGTGTGTCTGTTCGATTATTGAGAAATATTTGCTTGTGGAAGGACATATTTGCAATGTCAGTGTTAGAGAAACTTGCTCTAGATGAGCTTTTGTACGCAAAAATTCTACCTCACTTTAGAAGCATATCAGAAAATGTTCATGATGCAATAACAAGAACAGAACGGATTATTGCTTCCCTATCTGGCGTTTGGTCTGGCCCAAGTGTCACCGGAGACAGAAAGTATGTTGATAGTACTGTCAAAGTTGTTGTGTGATTACATTTGTTTCTTTTGAAAAAGACATTTGCATATTATTTTTCTTGATACTCTTCTTAATCATGGTAGTATCAGTTATGCATTAAGTGCCTACCTCTGTAGGTTTAAATTAAACTTCCTAATTAGTTTACTTCTTTGTGGTTATGAAGTTGTTTAACTCAAGTATGATCTCAAATACTGTGCATGACTGTATCATATGCAGTACAATAATAGTTTTACCTCTTAATGTGTGTTAATATAATTTTGGTCTAATCTAATACTGCCTATGTCCTTCTCTATTCTTAAATTGCAGCCACAAGATGCAGCCTCTGGTGGCTTATGTGCTGTCACTTGGAAGGATTCTGGAGAGAAGAAATGTACCAGAGAGTGATCTAGCCCGTCGACTAAAGAAAATACTTGTGGACCTCAATGAATATGATCACGCCAGGAACATAGCCAGAACCTTCCATCTCAAAGAGGCATTATGAGCTTGGGAATTTTTGTTTTCATTATACACATTCTCTTGGTATGCCCCAGAGTTTGGCCCAGGGTTAGTCTTCTCAATTGAGTGCTTCAGATAGCCTTTTGACCTTACAATTTTTTTTATCAGGAGTATGCTTTTATGAGTTGCATCTTTCACTCCTAGAGTCAGCTAAGTTTATGAACTTGCTGGAACATGTGAAACTAACTGAGGACCTTCATTATTTCCTTTGTCACCACAACGAGTATGTCTTACTAAGAACCAAAAATGCATATGTAATGTATCATCTCACTTTATGGGTATCTAGCCACTTCTTTCTTCCATTGCTATAACTAGATCTTTGTAGAACAAATCTTGTAAATTTTTCATTCTATCCTGTGATTATTAGATTACATCTGATACTAAAATAAAAATATGAAAAAACTATCTTATATAAAGTCTATTTTGAATGTTCAATGTCTATTAAGTTTGAGTGGAGTTTAACCAATTTGTGGCAATGGCGTTCTCAAGATATGTTGAAATTCAATTTGTGTCCTGCAGGCAGACCATTTCCAAGTCTTAAGCTTGTAGGCAGGGTTAGAAAGGCCTACTTCTCTCTGCTAACATAGGATTTATGTTCGCGGAGCTACGAATTGCCAGCTAGTATTTGATCCTGGCTTCTCAATTTTGATGATTGATCAAGTGGTGTTTTTTTTTTTTTTTTTTTTTTGAAGAGCAATGATATGTGAATTTATGATGAAAATTGGAGCAATTGGGAGGTCTGGTACAATAGTATTTTACTTTAAGATTTCTACTTTAATTAACATATATTTACATTGAATATGAGAAAATGTTCAAAGATGGTATAACAAGAACAGAACAGAACTTAATAGAACTAATAATTAGAGCAGAGGGATGTAAGAGACATGTTATATTATATCCAACCTTAAATTTGAATATAAATTTGAAGTTTTTGCTTGTCAAATGAGAATAAAAAAAGAGTTGGTATTCCCAAACATTAATATGACAATAAAAATTAAGACTACCAAGATTTTATTTGATGAAAAATAACTACAAATATCGTTTATCTAATCACATTACAAACACAAGAAATCACACAACCGCTAGGCAATTGGCTTAAAAATACAATGGACCATTTGTACATAAAACTACTTATTGGATATATTGACTTTTATATGGATATATAATATATTTGACTTTATACCTTGGATTATACCTTGGATTATACCTTGGATTAGGATACAAATGAACAAATGAGGAAGATTTTGAACAAAAAAAAAAACGAAGTAAAAAAGCTTCTAGCATCTCAAGGCATTTAGTTGGTATTTTCTAACTTTGCTCTGAGGTCTTTCCTTAGTATCTTTCCTGATGGAGACTTTGGAATTGCATGAATGAAATAAACTTTGTGCTGTCTCTTATAAAACACAACCTGTTCACAACAAATGTACCACATGTCATTTTAGTCAAAGTATAAGGAAATTAAATATAATTTTAATTTCTTTCAATCAAATCAAACAATTAAGTGAATATAGCAATGTATAAAGTTACCTGTTTAGCTATAAACTCCTTTACAACTTCTTCAGTTAGATCAAGTCCATTTGATCTTACCACAAAGGCAACAGGAACTTCACCAGCAGCAACATCTTTTTGCCTATTAACATGTTTGGTTTAAATAGTGATTAATTAACTATGATTCATGTATAAATCATCAAGTATCAAATTAATTAAAATGCTTACGGGACGACAGCTGCATCTGCAATAGATGGATGGCTTATAAGAAGGCCTTCAAGTTCAGCAGGGGTACCTAACATAACAAAATAGAATAATTAAGCATATGGTTAGTATGAAGCCTTTAAATGTATTGATAAATTAATTAATACCAGTACATACTTGGAAGCCTTTGAATTTGATGAGTTCCTTCACCCTGTCAACTATGAAAATCTCATCATTGTCATCTATATAACCAACATCACCGGTGTGAAGCCAACCCTCTTCATCAATAGTAGTTTTTGTTGCATTCTCATCATTCAAATATCATAAAATGTTGAGATGTATAATAATGAAAACTTCGTGAATGATTGATTTCATTGGAAAATAGTTAAATCTATAGTACTCTAACAAGCAAAATGGTGAAACATGAGAAAACGTACTCAACCATCGACATGTTTTTATACCATTTGCATTTGACAATTTGGATTTCTAGTACTAGAAGTTGTGGACATTCTGAAAAGAGTTTAAAAAGTCATGCATATTAATATTGTGTCCTCTAGTTTTATGGATGTTGTTTTTGAATGATTGATTTTGCTATACAGAAAGATTTAGCGGCGCAACTTGTTGTCTGTCTATCATTCATTCATGTGTAATTATCTTGAAAATATATATTTATATATAAACCATAGTATTGATATTTAATAGATTATTTTATGAATTTGTCTTCTTGTTTGTTCCTAGAGATGTTAGATCTATTGAAAGATTCAACAAAATGTGCACAATATTTTTATCATAAAAGAAAGAAAAATACCATGAAAGAAGGTTAAATTTGCATATATATAATATGTAGTACCTTTCGTGATTTGTTGGCCACGAATGCAAATTTCACCAGGTTGATTATAACCAAGGGAACAATCAATTTTAGGATCAAGAATTTTAAGCTCTGTATTTCTTACAACAGTGCCACATGAACCTGAGCTTAGTAACAATGGATGCTTTGCAAAACTCAAACACATGGATAGAACTGGGTCTGCCTCTGTCATACCGTATCCCTAAAGACAGATTAGAGAAAAACAAATAAAAAGACATTTAATTTTAGTTCACAAATCTAACTGTGCATAAGTTCTTTAAATATATTTTTTGAAATAAAATTACTATATTTTTGATATATACACATCTGGAAACCAAAAATGTGCCTTAGGAATATGAATTTATTCTCTTAATTTAACTTTTTTGTTAGGTTGCTTATGAATTGAAAACTCATATCTGAAAATGTTTTTTTAATAAAATTAATTCACTACTGTATTAAACAGTGGATTTATTTTGATTATTAAAATTATTCTCTTAAAATTTTATTTTGTTGGTTGAAGTAGCAATTAAATAGATAAGACAAGTGAAGATATGACACCATGATAGTAACTTGGTAGGTTTGTGCGTCTCAAGTAACCTGTCAAATGTCAATAGCAATACATAAACAATTTTTTGCTAATAAAAATTTTAATCAAATATTATTATACACAAAAAATAAATTGTTGTTGGTGAAATTTTTTACGTAATTACCGTATATGAGAAAGTTGATAAAAAAACAAGTTGTTGTTAATAAAAAAATTTAAATTAACTACTATATACAAAAAATAAATTATTATTGATGAAATTCTTTAATTAAATATTATACACGAAAATACTAATAAATTTTTTAATCAAATATTATACCTAAATCTCATTTCATCTTTAACAAACCATCCACTACAAGAAATCCATCATATTAATTTCCTTTTCCATCTTCAATTCTAAGATGAATATTGTGGCATACTTATATTTAATAACTTTTTTTTTTAACAAATGTTGTCAATAAAAATTGAACTTAAATGTTACTCAAACCTCTCACCTAAATCAAATCTAGTGACTTAAACTTATATTTAGTCTCATAAGTGTAGTTCAAATGGTAGCTACCAGGGACGTTTTTGGAGTGGTCGGGGTTCGACCCCGAATTCCACGTTTTCTCCACATTTAAATGTGTGAGTCTTGCCATTTCTGCTACATCACCCCAAAAAAACTTATATTTAATCTACTAGTTTTTAATCCAACAATTCATTAAACATTTTTGTTTATCAATCTAAAAAAGAGTAAAAAAATTAAAGAAAAAAGTTTACCTGTCCCAAAACGACTTGAGGAATTCGGTTATGAAGCGTTTCTTCAAGCTCCTTCCCTAACGGTGCAGCTCCTGAACGCACCATCCGTATCGAACTAAGATCAAACTCCGCCACCGTAGGATTCTTCGCTAACGCCAACACTAGAGGCGGAACAACCATCGCCACCGTCACTTTATGTTTCTGTATATGACCAAGCAACGTTCTGATCTCGAATTTATGCATTAACAGAACCGCACTTCCTGCTCTCAGTGCGCACAATAACACACTGCTGAACGCAAACATATGAAATAATGGAAGAACACAAAGAAGAATCACTCCTTTAGGTAGTCCTGTTGTTCCGGAAGAAAACGGAAGTGCCACCACGTCTTCCGGATCAAATTCCACTTCCGGTAATTCATCTTCATTTGCTTTAGAAATCACCGAGAAATGTAGACAATTCACCGGTGGTTCATCGATGGTTAATATCTTGAAATCAATTAATTCACCCATCTCCTCGTTCTGTTTCAGTTTATCAACGTGCATTGCTTGTGTGATGATTAACTTTGTCTTGGAAGCAGTTATTTGTCTGAAGATCTCGGCGCTGGTGTTGAATGGATTAGCTGCGGTGGCGACTGCACCGATCATGGAGGCGGCCAGGAAAGAGAGAACAAATTCAGCTGAATTTTGGAGTAGAATCATGATTACATCGCCTTTTTGGATTCCTAATTTGGATAAACCGGCTGCAATTTTTCGACATTGGAGATGAGTTTCTGCATATGTTTGTCCGGTGGAAGCGATGAGACAAGGACGATCGGAGATTTCGGGAAGTTTCTCGAAGCAGTAGGTGTGAAGTGGGAGGTGGTTAGATATTGGTATATCTGGTAATTTAGATTTAAATATATGATTAGTAGAATCATAATCATCAGAGGGTTCTTGTTTTTGTTGGTTAATTACTACAGAATCTGCATAGACTTCTGTAGTAGTGGTTTGTTTGGCATCAATAGAAGGAGCTAATGAAAACATTATGTTACAACTTAATTATAATGTTATTTTTAGAAATGATATGAATAGAAAAGGGGATTATATGATATAGTGTTTATTTTTATGAGAGAAATTATGATGGAAAGGAAGCAGGTTGGTGAAGAAGAATATAATCAAAGTGGCGTCTATGCTACCTCCGTCTCAATATATACAAAAAATTTGCAAAATTGTGTAGTTCCAATTTATAAGATTCTCTTTAAAGTTTAATGTGTATTAATTAAGTTTTACAAAAATATCTTTAATTAAATGAAGAGAAGTAAAAAATTATTATTTCTGTCTCATAATAATTAAAAGGTAATTTTGAAAATAAAATGTATGTTGTCAACAAATTTAATGCAAAATTATTTTTCTTAACTCGCGAACAAAGAGATCTTATATATTTAAACGGAGAGAGTACTCACTACGACGTGTTAGTTGGGAGTAAATGATAGTTATAGTTTCATCCGGAGAAGAAGTGAGAGGTACAACCACGTCTAAAACCATGCAAAATACTATGATTACATGCGTTCTTCTTCTAGCCACTCTCTCTTAACCTATGAGATCAAGATTGTATGTTGTGATGCTATCGTAATTTCTTAAGTTGAACTATGTAATTTAATTATTATACTACATTTTGTATTTTATAAAAAAGAATTCGGGCCGAGTTTGGGCAGATAATTATTATGCGTGTTTTTGCTGCGGGTTTGGGTTTGGTGGAAAAACCCGAACCCAATTGATGTCAGTGTGAATTTTGATTTATCACCCCATACAATCTTTGGATTTGGGTACTGTAAAACTCTCACCCATAAACACTCATTGTCATCCCTATTTCTAAATCTACTCAAACAAAAACAGTTTTGTGTCAATGAGAAAGTCTTGCTTAGGCACGTACCCAACACATGGCATTTGGACACATCCAATCAAATTTTGATAGTACATTACTTTATTAAAAAATAAAATAAAAGATGCTTTCTTCTCTCTCCACTCTTCCGCCTTCTTCTCTTCCATGGTCTCTTCTCTAAATCTCTGCAACATTCATACATTTACATTCTTCTTCCCCTTTTTGCATCATTTATGACTTGCCATTAAATTATGTTTTCAAAACCGACTTCTAAAAGTCATATTTTTTTATCTATGTTCTTCTTGTTCCTGTCATATTTCTAACTTTTTATTGAAAGTTCTTATAAATCCAAAATTTCTTAATCTTAAAAATTATAATTTTTTTTAATAATTTCATCAAAAGTGTTATTCATGAATAGAACAAATTGAACAATAATGTAATAGGAATTTTGTCAGATTGTCATTCTCAAAAGCTTCATACTTGAGCATATAATAACGAAATCAACCTCCTGCGCTAAATTTAAAGTTAGCATAATGAAATCAAGTTAATCGAGCCTTGATTGAAAAAATTGAGTGGTGAATTAATTTTTACTTCCCAGAAAGGTGAATGAAATCGAGTTAATCTTATTTTTTCCAAACTTTTTCCATTAAAGTGTGTTGTTGTTGTTCAAATGTTTTGTTGATTTTTGAAATTTTTGCTTTTCCTAGTGGAGAGATTGGCGATAGATCTAGAAGTTTTCTATTTTTTTTTTATAGTATAGCTCCAGGAGAAGGTTGATTAAAGGGATATATGTATTTTGATTTTTGATAACTTTGGAAGTACTGGAAACGTTTTGTTTGTTGCAGAGATTGGGGAAGAAGAAGATAGAAGACTTTCTCTCCTTCAATTATGATTCATTTTATAATAAACAAAACCTCTAGACAAAAATGAAAATGGAGCAGGTGTTGGTATTCATTCCAAGATTTTTGCTTTTTCAGGCTTCCTATAGTACTCTTAAGCCTCCAAAATCTAAAAATATCCCTAATTTTTTGGATTTCGGATGGTTTGCCAGTTACAATTTGAAAAGGCTTAATTTCGACACCCACGTGCTGAAATTAGTTAATTTTTGATTGTAACTGCCGAAATATAAAAAAAAAATTGAAAATAAAAAACCATTTCGGTACGTAAAATCTGAAATTAGTCCATTTTGGCACCTACGTGCCATAATTAGGTGCCATAATTAGTTAAGTTTGGCATGTAGGTGTCAAAATGAACTAATTTCGGATTTTACGTGCCGAAATATATAAAAAGTTGAAAAAAAAAACTCGGCACCTACATTCCGAAATTATAATTTTTTTTAAAAAAGAAATCATTTCGGAACATAAGTTCCGAAACTGAATAGAAATAATTTGGTCAAATCGAGAGGCTTTATAGCAACATAGGAGGCCTAAAAAGCAAATTTCTCATTCAACCTTGTCTTTTAGGCCTGGCCTGCATACGTCTTTGTTTACCAAATCCAGTACAATACCCTCAAGCCCAACGTCTAGTATATTAACGTACTTTAAAAATAAATTCCTATAAATAATAAACTTCCAAATGCGAAATAAAAAATTTGGACGACATTTTAACATATGAAAACGAAGTTTGAAGTTCCCTGGAAAATTCATAAACTGGCCTGACATCCTTACTTGAGCTACACGGTACAGAATTGATTCAATCAACTATATAGGACAAACATGACCTCTAAAATAAGTTAGTAGTAATCATATTATAATTTATGTCATTTCACATTATCTTATTCTTTGCACTATTGTTTAATAGTGATTAATTTTTGTTCGATAATTTATGGGTCAATAGGGTAAGTCCTACCTTTCCAACCAAATTTTTTACCACACATAGGAGTTATAAATCGAACTCCTAACCATTTGATTAAAGACCCATTCGAATAAATTCCTTATTAGTTGAAGCAATCATATTTGAACACAAATCCATACTAAATATAAATATATTTTCTAAATCATTTTCAAATATTGATTTGTGAGAAACTAACACCCCCGTCCACTTAAATTCAACCCTATTAATATTCACACGTTCGACCAAGCAATTTTTGTTAGAAATCTATATATTGAGTTGAGATATCTCAATATAGGTTTTTCATATGAATCAACCATGAGTCGAAGACTTTAGAATTTCTAAAACACTTACAAAAGCACTAGCATGACTCGAATCGATAACCTCCGAAATTTAAAATCTGTCTTTTTTTTTTTTGTTTGGTAGAAAAATCTGTCTTTTTACTAACTCTAAAAAAAACAATATTAAACTAATTTTAGAAAAAGTACATATATCTATCCTATATTTATTTAGGAAATAAAAATAAAGAGAAAGAGAAAGCATAGCTAAGTAAAGAGAACAAAGACTCTTCTTCAAGACTTAACCGAGTTCTTACGCCGTTACGCGCTTTCTCTACTTTTCTTTTCCACCAAACCCTTTTTCTTCTTCAACCTTCAACTCCAAACCTCTTCTTCACCGATCATTCCATCAACCTCTTCCGATTCTCCGATTCTTCTTCAATTTCCACTTCCTCCTTCATTCCTCTCCATAACAAACTAACAAACTCAAAAAATCTTCAAAAATGAGTGACAATCTGATGGAAAAAGTTAACGCGTTCAGCGAAAAGCTGAAAATTGGAGGTGTAGAAGTAGGTCGAAAAGTAACCGAAGGAATGAGTTCAATGAGTTTCAAGGTCAAGGAATTCTTTCAAGGTCCTAACCAAGTCGATAAGCTCGTTGAAGATGCAACATCTGAAGCACATGATGAACCTGATTGGGCTATGAATCTCGATCTATGTGACCTAATTAATACTGAGAAAGTTAATAGTGTTGAATTGATTCGTGGAATTAAGAAAAGGATTATGATTAAAAACCCTAGGGTTCAGTATTTGGCTTTGGTTTTACTTGAAACTATTGTTAAGAATTGTGAAAAGGCTTTTTCTGAAGTTGCTGCTGAAAGAGTTCTTGATGAGATGGTTAGACTTATTGATGATCCTCAAACTGTTGTTAATAATCGGAATAAAGCTTTGGTTATGATTGAAGCTTGGGGTGAATCCACTGGTGAACTTAGATATCTTCCTGTTTTTGAAGAAACTTATAAGGTTGTTTGTTCAACTTTGCATTTTAATAATTTAATAGTAATTATCATGACTATGATTTTGATGATTATGATTGTGTCTAATTGAATGTTTAATTTTGTTATCAATTGCTTATGAGAATGATTTTTGTTGTTGTTGTTGCAGAGTTTGAGATCAAGGGGTATTAGGTTTCCTGGAAGGGATAATGAAAGCTTGGCTCCGATTTTCACTCCTGCTCGATCGGTTTCTGTGCCGGAGCCACCTTATGTTGATGATGTTCCGCACCAGTTTCAGCAGGATGTTCCTGTGCAGGTTTTTACGCCTGAACAGACAAAGGAAGCATTTGATGTTGCAAGAAATAGTATTGAGCTTCTTTCTACTGTGTTGTCGTCTTCGCCAGAACAAGATGTTTTGCAGGTTTCCTTTTGTTTTGTGTTGTGTTGTATTATTAGGTGCATTTGATTTTGATTTTTTCAATGTGTCTTGTTTTATGCGCTCATTTGATTTTGTAATGTTTTGTACTAGAATGTTTTGTTGCGGATAGAACGTCGTTTGCTTTTGAAATTAATAGGTGTAGCCTGCGGGTTGCATTGGCCACGACAACTGTTTTGGCCTGTGGCTTTGTTTGTGTTTTTAGGGATTGTTTGGGTGTTGGGAGGAAGAGAGAATTAAAGGATTTAGGACATGGGAGGAAGGGAAGGAAAGAAGGGGAAAGGAAGAATAGACTCACTTGTATGCAAGCCAAAACCCGTCTGATTTTGGGGAACTCCAAAAAACAAGTAAATGAGGGTTTTTAGTAGGTTTATAAATTTTTCCCTAACACTACTACTCACATGATGAATCTCTCAAGCAAGGGAAAAACTGATCATAACTATAAGCCTCTTGTAATCCCCCCTTCCCCAACATAGCCTTGGTATATGCCCTTGGCAGAGGTTATAAAGTATATATATGATGTTCTCCTCTCTAGTTTTGTGATGTTATACCTATTATAATGGTTGGGTCATTGTACTATTTACAGGCTAACAGCATCATTTAGGTGTTCAACGAGAATGTTCGACATTTCACTTTTGGCTTTGTGAAGTATCTATAGGGAAGAGAAAATAATTTATGTTCCTAACTTGATCATCTGTTAGTTGCAAATTCTTTGTTAATGACAATTAATTACTCTTGCATAATGTATCCCAAGATGCACTAGTTACATGACATTGGAATATTTTTAAACCTAAACAACTTGTCGGCTTACCCTGAATGACCGCCCTTTCATGGTCTGTTAAAAGATGCTGAGTTGTTTTTATTGATGCATTAATCATGATAGTTTACCTTCTGAACTTCTTCCATGGGGTATTTTTATTAGGTCAGTTATGTTATTTTCCTCTGACCCTGCTATGCTTATGTTGAACTTCACTATATATACTTCTTGTTTGAAATATTTTACAGACCTTAAAAGTACTGTAGTGTGTATGTTATGATAAATGGATGAATATGGTGATAAAAATATTCTCGAGTGTTGTTTGCGCTGCAAAGTAAGAACCTTTTATTTATATTCTGTTTAGATGATCTTATATCTATGCTGTGAAACAAAAAATATAGTTTTGCAAATTGGTGTTCTTTTGAGATAGTTGTGAGAATAAAATTATTGATGTTTTCTGTTACGGGTGTATATATATATATATTCTCTTTTAAGAAAAATGTCCACTGATGTTTGCTATAGCTTATAGAGTTTCTATTTATAACGATTAACAATCTGACTTTCTTATTGGACAACACCCACAAAAGAACTTGTCCTATTATGTTTAATTGTGAACAGAGTTATTGCCAGTCAATTTCAATTTGGCGTGTGGTGCATTTCTAAATGCTAACTGATCACAGCCCTACATGATTTCTCTACATTCATACCCCCATCCCCTCTCAGAATGGAAAGTTGTTTCGTGTCACTTTTATCTTCTTTTTTTTTTTGCAAAAACTTTGATCCCTTGTTAGCCCCCCAAATTAGGGAATACTTTAATCTTAGCTAGGCATTGTTTCATGTTAGGGAAGAAGCATATTATATCATGCATCTGAGTTACTAAAATACAAATGTGATATTTTCTTCCGTCTCCAGGATGATTTGACCACCACACTTGTACATCAGTGCCGTCGCTCCCAAACAACTATCCAGCGAATTGTTGAAACTGCTGAGGACAATGAAGCACTTCTTTTTGAAGCCTTGAATGTTAATGATGAGATTCAAAAGGTACTCACCAAGTATGAAGAGTTAAAACCACATCCAGTTGCTCCCCTTCAACCTGAACCAGCTATGATACCTGTTGCTGTCGAGCCAGATGAGTCACCTCGTCATCTTGATACTAAAGAGGACTCCTTGATTAGAAAGCCTGCTGGATCAAGACCTGGTGTCCAAGGAGGGAACAATGATGACATGATGGATGATCTCGATGAGATGATTTTCGGGAGTAAAGTTGGGGGTGCATCGGATGGAGGACATGATACAAAGAAGCAGCAATCTTCTAAAGATGATCTCATCTCCTTCTAAGCTGCACTACTGATCTACTTTGAATTGTCTTTAACATCCTGCTACTTTTATACATAGTTGTTGATTGTGAACCTCCTTCAGAATTTCAGATTGCACATTCCATCGTTGCTGTTGCTGTTGTTATGATTGTTATTGCATTTTTTTGTGCAATTTATGTTTGAAATATGGTATATAAGTTCTTGACAAGGTATAGATGAGAAATACTGAGAAACAAATAACAATGGGTTTCGTTCATATTCTTTGTCTGCTGTGAAAGTGTTTTGTAAGCTTATATTGAGACATTCCTTTTCAACAACACACCCACCTCCACCTTTGTTAGGGGTTTTTAAACTAAATAAACTGATCCAAAGAAGATATGGAAACTTTTTTAAAAAATGGAACAAAATTGATTTACAATAATTTAATAGATGATTTTGGATCCTAAATAACCAAAGTGTTTTTACTAAAATATTAACTTCAGGAGACCTCTTTTTAATTTTTTTTGGTTAGGTGATTGTGGCTAGGATTTCAGCTTTCAAGGTGAATAAAAGGAGGGTTTGAATTTTTGCCTCCATATATAAAATGTGGTCATAAATAATTTTTTTCATGTAACATGACTACATGAGTGTATTAAAAAAGGTTTCATTCTTATTTTTTTCTCTCCATCTTTGTTTCTTTATTTTCCATTTTCATTTGTCACTTTTATTCAAGATATCACTTGGTGAGATCATTTATTGTATATGGAACCAACTCCATCCACATCACATGGTTGGACTAAGCTCTGGTTATAGAATGTGATTAATTTATGGTTGTTTTGTTTTTTTCTTCATCTTTTGATCCCATTTCTTGAAAGCATCTACCAAATAACACAACTACTTATTCTACTCCATCAAGTTTAAGATCTCTTATATTTAACAAAAATGTAATTCTTCTGCTAATATATTGACTTCTTTTAAAGTTTTCTCTCAAACTTTCACTTGATGGAATTTTAGCCCAACATTTATTGACTTCTTTCTTGTTTGGTTTGTTTCTCTGTGAGGTTTATGTCCCATTTTTTTTCTTTCCAATTTTTGTATCTCTTAATTATTTGATAATATTTACTTGTACTTTTTTAGTCCGGTTGTTAACCTAGTTGGAATGTCTGATCATTGTTTTTGAGATTACATTTTTGTTTGAAAAATATATAAGAACTTTTAAAGAGAAAAATAGTTTGTTAGTCAAATATTTGAAATTCATAAATAAGAATTACTCAACCAATTCATGTTAGATATGTCATGTGCTAAAAGTATAAAAATAATCTATTTGAATATCTCTAAATTCAACGTCCTCAATATATATCCTTCTTATATGTTATAATTACAACTAACACATATTTAAGGATAGGAAAAAATAATAATTCAATGTTTGATATGATAACGTTATTTTTAAATATAATGATGATATGACAGTAGAAATTTATAAGAGTTGGAACAAACCAATTAATAAAATTTTGCATTAATACAATAAGCAAGTGAATGGTCATAATCAAGAATTGAATAATAGTAGTCTAAAGGTTGGTGTGACAATTTAAAAGTAAAAATAAAAATTGCAGAATACTAATTAATAAAAAATGTAGCTAATCAATTTATAATTATGTAACAACCTTATTGTGCTATAAATAAAAGAAATTAAATAGAAAACTATTGTTAACTAATTAATTTGTGGAATAAGTGAGGGACCAATCTGATTATGCTTGCTTACACATAATCAAAATCCTTGGGGACAACTTTTGAGTTCCTTGTGTATTAGAGTAATAGAAGATAGAAGATAAATCTCTGTAACTAAATACAAAGTTAGTTAGACTGTTTGTTACACCAATGCTGACATGGCATTAGGTTGTTATAGGTTAGTTTAGACTTGCTGACATGACACTTTGAATGGTTAGGATTGTTGACTCATCATTGCCAACTGTCAATAGCTGTAAGGCTCTATTTAAAGAGCTTTTATCACTTAGTCTTCATTGAGGAATAATAATAATAATTTTCTGCAGAATGAAATCTTCAAAACAACTCTCTTTGTTTTCCATTATGGTATCAGTTAGCCTTTAAGGGTTAACCACACGTTTCCGCAATTCCAAATCCAAGCTCCTCCATCGTCTTCAATGGCGACGCAACAACAGAACAACGGCGATCTAAACGACACCGAAACCACCGCGATGAATCTTCCAACAACCGCCAAAGATTCATCCAAATCGGGGCTCACACACTCACTCACCATCAAATTGGATGAGAAGAACTTTCTACTGCGGAGCCAACAGGTCAATGGAGTGATTACAGCACACAACCTTCATAGATTCGTCGTCAATCCTGAGATTCCACTACAATTCGCGTCGGTGAACGATCGTCTCGACGGCAAGATCTCCGATGAATATCGGAAGTGGTTATTCAAAGATCAAACTCTATTCACATGGCTTCTCTCTACGATCTCCGACAGCGTGCTCCCTCGCGTTCTACACTGCAAGCATTCACATGAGGTATGGGATAAAATTCACAAATACTTCAATTCTGTGCTTAAATCAAGAATTCGCCAATTGAGATCTGAACTGAAGAACACCAAGAAACTAGCTAGGTCAGTCAGTGAATATTTGCTTCGTATAAAGTCAATTGTCAATTCGTTAATTGCTATGGGTGAATCAATTTCTGAACAAGAACAAATAGATGCAATTCTTGATGGATTATCAGAGGAATTCAATTCATTTGTGATGATGGTATATAGTAGATTTGACAATCCTACAGTGGAAGATGTGGAAGGACTGTTGATGCTTCAAGAAGCACAATTTGACAAATTCCGTCAAGAACTCACAAATCCAAGCGTGTCAGCAAATGTAGCACAAATGGATTCCAAGAATCAACACCCTAATCAAGAAGTTGAAGACACAGAGTCTGGAAATGAGCACTACACCTTCAATACTTATCGTGGCAAAGGACGTGGTAGAGGGAAAGCTAAAGCTCGTGGCAAAGCACCAAATGCGCCCAACAATGGTAAAGTGCAGTGTCAAATTTGTTCCAAATCAAATCATGATGCAGCTAACTGCTGGTACAGGTATAAACCACCTTCTTCTAGAACTAATGGTCGTGGTTACAATGCTGGTAACACCTCTAGACCCCCACTTTACAATCCTTACCCTCGTCCCTCTGCACACTTTGCCCTCCCACAATACTATAACCCTACAGCTGAATTTGACACATATTCAAATGCTTCGTGGTACCCGGACTCTGGAGCCTCACATCACTTCACATTCAATCCCAACAACATGGCTTATCGTACACCTTATCAAGGTCAAGACCAAGTCACTATGGGAAATGGTCAAGGTGTGTCTATTGCTTCTTTAGGTTATTCAAACTTTTATGCTCCTAATAATCCTAGTGTTCAATTGAAACTCAATAACTTACTGCATGTGCCTAACATATCTAAAAACCTATTATCAGTTAGTAGGTTTGCTAGAGATAACAATGTCTTCTTTGAATTCCACCCTCACTATTGCTATGTGAAATCCCAGGTTTCTAAACAAACTTTGCTGGAAGGCACTGTTGGACCAGATGGCTTATACAAATTCAAACCATTTGAGCTCACACCAATAAAGTCCAACAATCTCAGCACTCAGTCCAAGTTTCTTTCAAATAAGTCAACTAGTTTCTTTCCTAGTCTAAATTCTCTGTTCAATAATAAAGTTCAATGTAACAATGCTTTGTCCAATGAACATTTATCTAGTAGCTTTTATAAATGGCACCTAAGACTAGGCCATACTCATAGTAGAGCTGTTCAAACTGTACTAAATTGGTGTAAAATCCCTTTTTCTAATAAAGAATCTGTTGCCCTTTGTATTGCTTGTGCTGTTGGTAAATCACACAAACTTTATGCACCTTTATCTAACACAGTTTACACTAAACCATTTGAAGTAATCCACTATGACCTGTGGGGCACAGGTCCCTTTGTGTCTTATTATGGGTACAACTATTATATAACCTTTGTTGATACCTACACCAAATATACTTGGATATATTTCCTTAACCAAAAGTCCGATGCACTTAAAGCTTTCAATCAGTTCTTAACTCTTATACAAACTCAATTTCAAGCCACAGTTAAAGCTGTCCAATCTGACTGGGGTGGTGAATTCAGACCCTTTACCTCTCTGTTAAACACTCTAGGTATTCAACACAGGCTAACTTGTCCTCATACATCTCACCAAAATGGGACAGTGGAGAGAAAGCACAGACAGATTGTTGAAATGGGACTTACCCTGTTGTCTCAAGCCTCCCTCCCTCTAAAATTTTGGGACCATAGTTTCACTCAAGCTGTACATCTAATCAACAAACTGCCCTCTAGTGCCCTACCTTCCTTTAAATCTCCCCACCATATGTTATTCAACATGTGTCCTGATTACAGTCAACTGAAAGTCTTTGGGTGTCTTTGCTTTCCACACCCTAGACCATACAACAAAAACAAACTCCAATTCAGGTCCAGCCCCTGTACATATCTTGGTATATCTCCCCAACACAAAGGTCACAAATGCCTAGATGCACAGGGCAAAATATATGTCTCAAAAGATGTAATCTTCCATGAGTCCAATTTTCCCTTTACAACACTAGTTCCTTCAGCCTCCTCATCTCAAGTTGATCCATCCAACTCATCTCCCTCACAAAAACCAAATACAACATCACCTCTAACTGTTGAACAAGTCAACTCCATCATATCTCAGCCCATAAACTATTCCCAACCCACCCCACCCTCATCAGATGTTCAAACAAACAACTCACCAACACAGTCTATCTCCCATCACAATGAGCACAATATGATCACAAGAGGGAAAACAGGTAATCTGAAACCCAAAACCTACACAGCCAGCATTGAACCCACCACTGTAAAGGGTGCATTAGCTGATCCTCAATGGGCACAAGCCATGAAAACAGAATATAAAGATCTCATGGACAACCACACATGGTCCCTTGTGCCTCTTCCATCTCACAAGAAAGCCATTGGCTGTAAATGGATCTTCAGAATCAAGGAGAACCCTAATGGGTCTGTAAATAAATACAAAGCACGTCTAGTAGCAAAGGGATTCCTTCAAACTCCAGGTTTTGACTTTAAGGAAACCTTCTCTCCTGTAATCAAACCAGTCACAATCAGACTGATTCTGACTCTAGCTGTCACCTACAAATGGACAGTTCAGCAAATAGACATCAATAATGCTTTCTTAAATGGAATATTGCAAGAAGAAGTATACATGACTCAACCTGAAGGGTTTGAAGCATCAGACAAGTCTCTAGTATGCAAATTGCACAAGTCATTATATGGCTTAAAACAAGCCCCATGTGCCTGGTATGACAGGTTAACACAAACACTTCTACAAATGGGATTTGTCAAAAACAAGTGTGATCCTTCCTTACTTGTTCATCACCAGCAATGAGCATGCACATATGTTCTGGTGTATGTGGATGACATCCTCATCACATGATCCTCCTCTCAACTCATTCAAGATCTAATTCACAAACTTCACATCAAGTTTGCTCTCAAGAAACTGGGAGAAGTTGACTATTTTCTAGGAATTCAGGTTCATCATAACAACACTGGTGAAATAACTCTGCATCAGTCCAAGTACATCAAAGATTTGCTGAGTAGAACAAACATGGAACACTGCAAACCCATTGGTTCTCCAATGGTCAACAGCTGCAGGTTGAGTAAGTTTGGTACTGATATCATGCAAGATGCATCATTATATAGATCCACAATGGGAGCACTACAATATGCAACACTCACAAGGCCTGATATAGCCTACAGTGTAAACAAAGTTTGTCAGTTTATGTCCAATCCACTTGACTCTCATTGGAAGGCAGTAAAAAGAATTCTAAGATACCTCAAAGGAACCATCAATCATGGTATGTTGATCCAACCATCTACTACAGGTCCTCCCTTCTCTCTTAGAGCATATAGTGATGCAGACTGGGCTACAGACCAAGATGACAGAAGATCTACTTCAGGGTCATGCATCTACTTTGGTCCAAACTTGGTGTCTTTGAGCTCTAAGAAACAACAGTTAGTAGCCAGATCTAGTACAGAAGCAGAAGTATGGCTAACACTACTGCAGAACTCTTGTGGATACAGTCTCTTTTACAAGAGCTTCAGGTTCCCTTTTGTAACATCCCGATATTTTGCTATATTTTATTAATCAAATATTTCACTTTAGATAGGTATCAGAATGTTTTATTGTTGTCGAAATGAAATTATTTAGTCCTTGTATTTATTTAGAGATGATATTATTTTATAATTTTTATTATACGATCAAAATCTTGAAGTTAATCACTTAATTGATTTCTTGTTTTATTTATCCTACCTAATGAACTAACTATGTAAGTGTTTATTTCTATACATATAAAATATGGGTTAAGGATTTATTAGTTAGTGTATTTAGGTAATAAGGACTAAAATGAGACTCTATGTACTGCAACGTGGAGATAGCAATCCCACTACTATTTTACTTCTTGATTAAGTTTTAATATTAAAAATAATATAGTATGGATATGCATGGAATATATAGATTAGTGGTGGTTAGAGGAAATAAGTAGATTATGTGTTCAAAAACAAATAGCACTTATTTTCCCTATTCTTTTGATAACACAAACTCCACCTTCTCACTCCACTAGTCCTATTTTTTAGGAAAGAAGTTATTATTATAGGAATTGGTAATCAATTCTCTCAGATAATTTTCTCATTCTAACTTCACGCTCTTAGGAAGGAAATAGAAAATTTCAGAGAGATAACACAAAGAGAATTATTAGAAGAAAAAGATTAAACCGTAGGAGTCAACACCTAAACTATCACCACAAGTAAGAATACTTTTACTCTTGCTATTCACTCTTTTCTTAATACCAATTTATCATTAAAAATCAGTTTAGGTTTGTGAACATGTTGCAAGTAGTATTAGTCTTGAATTGAATTTGATTATTGATATTAAAAATTAAGAGAAGACGAGATTTCTTTCTTTTAATAATTGCTGGAAAATATTGTTGTTATGTCTCATTTCAATTTTTAGTTCTAAGAGTATGCTTCAAGTTTTAGATAAAGTTTTATTAAGATTGTTCTTCTATCTAGCTTTTATTCTAATGTGAAATTTTATGTTTTAAAATGTCTTAACTTTCATTGATGTTTAACAATGAGACAAATATGTCTACTACTTTCTAGTAAATCTCCAATAAGTTGAAATTGCTCTATTTTAGATGGTGCTGATATTCTTAGTAAAATAAATCCGATTGATTTCTTTTGAAGAATAGTTACCATGATCATAATAGAGTACTATATTTTATATGTTTTCTTTTAGAAAAGATAAATATGGATGTATATTTGAGTCAAATATTTTTGGAGTATAGAAAATATAATGTTCAGATTTATCACATATGAAATTGATAGCATATTTTAATTGTCAATATTATTACTTTTAAATTGGCTATGTAAACCATTGCTTAATTGACTTCACCTGAAAGAATGATTTAATTGGACTAAAATATCAAATGATAGTATGTACTACTTTTAAAAGCTAGCATTATATGTTAATAGTTTAATTTTTAGTATTTTGAATTTTAAAAACAGCATCAGTGACATTTAAAATAAAATACTAATAATATATTTTCATTAAATGATGTAGTAGTTTATACGATAACAATTATATTATTTTTCTATATATCATAAGGTTTTGAAAAGATTTTATTTTGATAATAAAATAATTAAGTAATAATGGATCGTATGTTAATCAACCGTAAGCCTTGGGTAGGAACTAGGAGTAAGTAATTTGAAATCTAAGATTAGTAGTTATTTCTTTGTGAAGGTGTGAGCTTGTATTGGAGCAAGGATTGTTGTTTATGTGTATATTAGGAGTTGATGCCGCTGAGGTAAGAGGGTCCTCCGTTGTTGTTTACCTTATTTATACCATATGCTTTTATGTGACTGTTATGGTGTGTGTAAATGATACATGAATTCTCATGATGCATTTGTTTATTTGCTTCTTGTTATTCATGGATTTATTATGTCTTTTGATTTTCTGATTGGAGTTATTGATGGTTTCTTTTGGTTGGTGATTGAGTCATCATTGGTGTCTTTTGGTTGGTGAGTGGATTCATCATTGGGGAGATATTGTTTCTAAACTGGAGTTAGAACAAGATTGCTTTGATTAGCTACTCGGTGTAAGATTTTTTGGTGTGACTAACTTAACGGTGATAGGGTATTCATACATTCATTGGTGTCGATGTGGTTTGGAATAATACCCAACGGTGGGGTACCAAACCTTAATACCCAACGGTGGGGTATTTGTGTCCAACGGTGGAACACTGTCCAATGGTGGGACATTTTACTCTGCGGAGCGGTGATATCCGGATCATATAGGGTGCATTAGGGTGTCATATAGACTAACCTCTAGGATTTGGTGAAGCATTGGAGAGTGTAAATATGGTGTTGTGTGGTGAGTGATTGATAGCTACTTATTTTATTGTGGATAATTTATGAGCTTTCAATATGTATATATATGCATGCTTAATTGATGATGTTTTCCTATGTTTTGGAGTGACCCTCATGAATAAATTTGGCCAGGTTAATAATCCAGTAGATTAGAGTTGCGCAACGGTAGTTGAGGCTCCGAGATCCGTGGGCATTGGTGTCTGTCTTGTCGAGAAAGATTCTCACAAGCACCCCAAGTTATGACTAGCTATAGATTGAGTGTTTGGGTAGTGAAAGACCCTTGTTTAGAATTTTATTTTGAATTAAAGATAAATTTAATCTTTTGTAATTATCATTACTCTGAAATATTATATTTGAAGAAATGTATATCACAATAATTAATATATGGTATTATTAGTTTATTTGATTCTTTAATAAGGAAAAAAAAATAGTGTTTTCACTTAAAATGTGTATAATTAATGTCTCGGAAATCTGGGATGTTACACCTTTCATGCTCCTACTCTTCTTTGTGACAACATCAGTGCAGTATCACTTGCCCACAATCCTATTCTTCACTCAAGGACTAAGCACATTGAGCTAGACATCCATTTTGTTCGAGAGAAAGTCCTCTCCAAACAACTAAATGTCAGACATGTCTCTGCAGCTGATCAGCTTGCTGATCCCTTAACCAAGCCCTTGTCTCCCTCTAACTATTCTACTATCAAAACCAAACTCAAAGTGTTTCCTTGTCCAGAAACACCTTGTGTTTGAAGGGGGAATATTAGTGTAATAGAAGATAGAAGATAAATCTCTGTAACTAAATACAAAGTTAGTTAGACTGTTTGTTACACCAATGCTGACATGACATTAGGTTGTTATAGGTTAGTTTAGACTTGCTGACATGGCACTTTGAATGGTCAGGATTGTTGACTCATCATTGCCAACTGTCAATAGCTGTAAGGCTCTATTTAAAGAGCTTGTATCACTTAGTCTTCATTCAGGAATAATAATAATAATTTTTTGCAGAATGAAATCTTCAAAACAACTCTCTTTGTTTTCCATTATTGTGTTGAATTTGTTCACTTGCTCTATTGCCCAACTTTGACATTATACTGTCTTTTGCAGGTACATTCTATCCCCCGCATGGAGAAAAAAGAAGCATGTGACCACTTGTGAATGATACAATATCAGAAATGAGAAATACACCTCCTACTCAGGAGATGCACCTTGTAGTCACACAAGAAGAACAAAGCCTATGACGACATAATACTCCCTCAGTCCTAAATTGATTGACACAGTTGATTGTTTCACGCATGCCGATTTATAACTTTGACGATTAATATTTTTAATTGTATTATAATAAAAATTATAAAAATTTGATATTTTAAAAATACTCATCGAGACGAATCCAACAACATCTTATATGCTAATATTTATTTTTATTTATTAGTAGAAAAATATAGTCAAAACAATATGTGTGAATAGTGCAATATAGTCAAATGTGTCATTCAATTTGGGACGGAGGGAGTATAAGCTTGAGTCTTAAGTTTCAATTAGACCAAACTTAAGCCTAACCCTTTTTTTTTTTGAAGAAAACTTAAGCCTAACCTATTCATCAATGTGTTTGCGCATAAATAATTCATCCCATGTTAAAAAAAATTAAATTTTTGTGACAGATTTTCTTATAATATTATAAATATGAATACAAAAATTCATATAATTACACGAGAGTTTTATTAAAAGTAGGGACTAAAAGTTGTGATAGAAAATATTTTAGGGACCGAAAATTGCTAAATTTTTCTATAAGGACTAAAAAAAACTCTTGTTGAAAACCAAAGTGTATTCAACAATTCCTTAAAAGGTCACAAGTTTTTTTTACAGAATTTAAAGTCAACGGTTAAAACAAAAATATTATTTTAACACATACTTGACACAGGACTAGAGGTGGAAAGAGGTCAGACCGGCCTACATAAGTCTACGGCCTAGCCTACATAGGCTCAGGCCAGGTCAGTCTATTTCTTTAAATAGAGCAGGCCAAGGCTTTTTTATAGGCCTATTTAGCTAAAAAGGCCAGGCTCCAGGCCAATAAAAAAGCCTATTAAGCCTACTAGGCCGGCCTATTTAAGTAAATATGAATAATATTTTTACATATATTGTTATTATATATTAAAATTTGTACTTTAATTAAATTATAAATCTATTAACTTTTTCAGTAATTCAAGTTTATTAATCCACATTAATATTTCACATATATAAATGTATTATTATAAACTAAAATCGAAATATGATGTCCTATATAGTCAAATTCTCCAAAATATCATGTTAAATATCAAAAAGAAGTTTAATCTCATTGATTTATTTGTTCATTAGTATATTTAAAATTAAATATAATTATTTATTTAAATATGTTTATGTGAAATAGGCTTTTAAACAGGCTAATAGGCTATGTCAGACTTTCAAAAGGCCAGGCTCAGGCCTAAAAAATAAGCCTATGATAGGCCACAGGCCAGGCTCAGGCCTTTAATTTTTTGACAGGCCAGGCTCAGGCTTGGCAAAGCCTACCTCGGCCTAGCCTATTTCCACCTCTACACAGGACAATTTCCTCATTTCGCTAATAAAAAGGACAATTTCATCAAACAATAAGATGGAGATGGGAGAGAGTGCAGAGAGGAAGACAGATTTTAATGAAGGAGGTTTTCGGGGGGGGGGGGGGGGGGGGGGGGGGGGGGTTGTGGTGGTGGTGGAAAGGAGGTTTTAATGATACAATTGTGTGGTATATGTGTTTGAAAAACTGTGACAAAATAACATAGATTTGTAAATTTATAATATTATTGGATTATTGCAAAAATTGTGAAGAGTTTTGTGATATTTTAAACCGAAGAAAATAGAGTGAAGAAGTATTTTTTTACTTTCACCACGTTAAAACCACCAGTTAAATTTGATTTCGATGTTAGTTTTCGATTAGAGTTGTGGGGAATCGAACAATGGCCCTCCCTAACAAGTTCAGCGTCAATTATCATTGAATCAACTAACGATTGGTGGTTAAAATTTCTGCTTTGTTTCTAAAGTAGATAGAGAAATATACAATGTCTATATAATTTTTTTTTTTTTTTATCATGTACCTTGTATTTCTTTTGATTTTGTTAGAACAACGACAATAATTCCTACCTAAGAAAAAAAGAACAACAAACTCCACTATTACTTTTCTTCCCTTAGACTTTGAAAGACTTATGACTACTTGTGTTAAAAAACAAACATGCCAGGAGGGTTCGAGTGACCTGAGGACCATATAATCCGCCCTCGTGGATCAGCTGCCAATATTTAAATAATATATATTATTTTTGTTATAAAGAAAGTATCATTAAATAACATATTTTACACATTCAAGATATTAATATCCGATCAAAATCGAACAATTCAAATTTAAGTTTTGTATTTTATATCGTTTCATGTTGATCGAACAATCACTAATATTTCAAACGAATAAATGTATGACGTTAGATAATTCAATTTTATTCTTTCTCTGATCCTAAGATACTGTTTGGCCCGATTTTTTTTAGCTTTTTTATTCTCTTTTTAATTAAAAGTTGGGTCTAACACATTTTTAATAAAACTCTTAACCGTAAAAAGCAGATTTTAAAATTGAACTAAATGAACTTCTAGGAAAAGAGGTTGAAACTTACTTTTGAAAAAAAAAAACGGAGTTTTTTTGCAAGATCCCGCTTCGATTCTTGCTAAAGGCTCTTTTTATTATTTTTTCATTTAAATATTATTAGTTGTTTTTCATTTAAATTCTGTTAGGTAAATAAATTTTCTACACTTCACTGTACTTTCTTATTAAAATATGATAAGTTGATAATTTTTTATTAGATGATCGCGTATAAAATTATTTTATATTATGGATACATATCAATTAAATCGTTTATCTTTCGGAATAATGTAGTATAAAATTTGGCAGCAGGCAAAGAGGAAAAAGACAGATAAGCGGGTAGGTAGGTAAGTAAGAGTGGCTAGAAGAAGAACGCATGGTTTTGAACGTGGCTTTACCTCTCACCTCTTCTTAAACTATAACTATCATTCACTCCCACCTAACCCTTTTTATAGTTAGCCCTTTGGTTTTTCTTTCTTCACCCGCCAATCCACTCACTTCCCATTTTCTCTCCCTTATATTACCTCATTTTCCTCTCTTCATTTCTCCAACCTACCTTTCTTTCCCTCATAAAATTAAATACAATATCATATCTATTTTTTCATTCATTTCATTCCTAAAAAAACATCATAACAAAATGTTGTCCGTAGCTCCTTCTATTGATGCCAAACAAAACACTACTACTGCTACAGAAGTCTCAGCAGATTCTGTAGTAATTAACCAACAAAAACAAAAACCCTCAGATGATTATGATTCTACTAATCATATCTTTAAATCTAAATTACCAGATATACCAATTTCTAACCACCTCCCACTTCACACTTACTGCTTTGAGAAACTCCCCGAAATCTCCGATCGTCCTTGTCTCATCGTCGCTTCCACCGGAAAAACATACACATATGCAGAAACTCATCTCCAATGTCGAAAAATCGCAGCCGGTTTATCCAAATTAGGAATCCAAAAAGGCGATGTAATCATGATTCTACTCCAAAATTCAGCTGAATTTGTTCTCTCATTCCTTGCCGCTTCCATGATCGGTGCAGTCGCAACCACCGCTAATCCTTTCTACACCAGCGCCGAGATCTTCAAACAAATAACTGTTTCAAAGACGAAGCTGATTATCACACAAGCAATGTACGTTGATAAATTGAAGCAGAATGAGGAGAAAGATAAATTAATTGATTTCAAAATAATCACCGTCGACGAACCGCCGGTGAATTGTTTACATTTCTCGGTGATTTCTGAATCGAATGAAGATCAATTACCGGAAGTGGAATTCGATCCCGAAGACGCGGTGGCGCTTCCGTTTTCTTCCGGAACAACAGGATTACCTAAAGGAGTAATTCTAACGCATAAGAGCTTAACAACAAGCGTTGCTCAACAAGTCGATGGAGAGAATCCGAATCTGTATATAACAACTGAAGATGTTCTTCTTTGCGTTCTTCCATTGTTTCATATCTTTTCTCTTAACAGTGTGCTATTGTGCGCACTAAGAGCAGGGAGTGCGGTTCTGATAATGCATAAATTCGAGATCGGAACATTGCTTGGTCATATACAGAAACATAAAGTGACGGTGGCGATGGTTGTTCCGCCATTAGTTTTGGCGTTAGCGAAGAATCCTACGGTGGGGGAGTTTGATCTTAGTTCAATACGGTTGGTGCTTTCAGGAGCTGCGCCGTTAGGAAAGGAGCTTGAAGAAACGCTTCATAACCGAATTCCTCAAGCCGTTTTGGGACAGGTAAACTTTTTTCTTTAATTTTCTTTATTTTCTTTTGCGTTTTTATTTTAATTAATAATTTCCAAGTATATCCTGTAACACCATTAACCTTTCATCATCATCTTTAATTTTTCATGCAACTCAGAATGTGACTGGTTTGGCCAAATTAATTCAAAGTGGGTATTCTTGTCATTTTAAATATTAACCGCTCAACTAGTTTCTTCGGTCTTCATACTCTTGACGTTTTTTTTATATTGGATTCTTCTAGGCATTCATTAATTGAGTGCAGTCGTATAGTCATATTTTTTTTATCAGTCTGATCTTAATCGAATAGTCTATGATAAAATAAATATTTTGATTTTATAAAATATGAAGTCTTAGCTTTCAAATTTTTAGATTGTTCGATCAAGATCGAACATAAAAAAGGATAAATGCACAATTACAGGGCGTCTATGATTGCACAAAATACAAATTTGTTTTTAACGAGAAACTCTTCATGTGCCACAGGTCAATCATATTTTATAGTTTCATAAGTTTTACTCAATTGGTAAAAATGTCGAAATTGTTAGATAGGACGTTGTGATCCGAGTTCGAACCCGCAATCTCACAATTATATGTGAGTTTAATTTTAGTGGTTTACCACTTTATCTAAGACAAAAAAAAAAGATTTTATATATTTTCTAAAAATAAATTTATTTTATATGTAATAACTTATCTTTTTTAATTTTACAAAAGTGACTTTTATTTTTTGTTTTTTGACTTACAAAAGTGACATTCATGTTTAGTTTAGCCTTCATTTGATTATTATCAAATAAATTATTTTTATTATTTATAAACATAATATAAGGGAAAGATATACTCCCTCCGTTTTTTTTTCAAGTGTCCGTTTAGAATAGTAACACAAAATTAAGAAATTAGATTTTTGCACCTTATCTCCATATTATACCCTCATCAATAGATTTATTGTTATACAAAAAAATTATTTTCAGATTATTGTTATCAATAGAATATAACAATAAACAAACTTTTTTGTTTTTTTTTTTAAAAAAACAGCCTTTAGTTTTTCAAATATATAAAAAAAAATATTTATTGAAAAGGATAAGTGTAATTAAAAAAGGGTACAATTGACAAATCGTACCCTTAAAACACAAAATGGACAGTTAAATATAAACGTTAAATCCGACAAAACTGGACACTTAAAAAAAAACGGAGGGAGTATTTTAGTTCTTAATAATTTGGTAGATCTCTCTGTCTTCTTTTTTTTTTTTCTTGATATAAAACACATTTTTTATATATAATTTGTTTGATCTCTTATCGATGTATATAAAAGCATATTACATATATACTAGAGATTTATCATTGAAAATAGATCTAAATTATTTTGAGAGGTTTCATAGTAACTTTTGTTTTGTTATATCAGATCCCTTAAAATTAGATCACTGATATAAACAAAAAAGTTACACAAAAACTATAATATTTACTAAATACTCTTTTCATAACACTTTCATAACACTTTAACACTTTATAAGGTGCCATTCAAAAAAATAAAAATAAAAATAACACTTTATAATGAATTTTAGGGTCTGTTTGACTCTCGTCTCAAAAACAGTTTTTAATTTTTAAAAATTAAAAATTAAAAAATTTGGTTGGTAATCTAATTTTACAAAAGTCTTCAGAAACTGTTTTCTATATATCAGTTTTTAAAACTAAAAAAGTAAAACAGGTTCAAGAAATTTTGTTTTTCTCTTCTTAAAAACAGTTTTCTAAAACACTTCTATAAAATACATTTTAAAAACTAAAAACCAAAATTGTTTCAAACAGATCCTTAATTTTTTAGTGTTTACTATATAATTAATGTATTTAGACTTATTATAATTCAGATACATTAATTATACAATAAATCTAGTTTAGATACATTAATTATACACTAAATTAAAAAATTTAAATTTACTTATATAATACCCCATTGATTTATCCAAATAAAACAAAAACATAGTATGGTCATATGGTGGAGTATTTATTTATTTTTTAACTTATACAATATATATAAAAAAAAGCTCGTCTGTACCGACATATATAATTAATGCTCTATTTGCATCATCAATGAATACGATTGCAAGATCCAGGACATTATTAAACCCGATCTTACCTAGAGGATAACTTTGCTTGCAGTATTTCTTCTTCTTTTGTAGGTAAAATATAGTATAGCTGTTTGTATTTCTAAGCATTCACTAGTACGTACATGTGGTAGTATAGTACAAAACAATTCATTTACACGTGGGATCCGCAACATACTCGATAGTGAAAAATGTTATTTTACAAAAATATTTGAAGCAATAGCAAAAACTTTGTATTAAAAAGGGACTAAAAAATTTGTACTAAAAGAAAATAAATTTGTCAACATAATTTGCAATTTTCATGATATTTTTATTTTTGGTCAATTCCGGATCAAATGATTTTTTTTTGCATTAAAAAGGGACTAATTGCATAAAATTTGAGTTAAGGTCAAACTTGGCCAATGTGACTTAAGAGAGTATAGACTATCTTGAGTTTAGTTCCAACATCATCTAACAAGTATGGTCAAAGTTTTGTTGCCTCAACCGTCTGAAATTGAATAGATGCCTAGTTGCCAATTTTGCAATAAACACTAGTTATTGTTGTGGACGTGTGCAATATGGGTTTGTTTTTTTTTCTTTCATGACAACCAATATGGGTATAAAAAATGTTTATTTAATTGCTCTTATAAGAATAATTTTAGTAATCAAAATAAATTCACTGTTTAATAGTGAGTTAATTTTTTAAAAAAAATTATTATCAGATTTTTTTCTTTCATTAGTAACCTAACAAAAAAATTTAAATTAAGAGAACAAATTCATAAGGCACATTTTTGTTCTCCAAATGTGTATATACCAAAAACATAGTAATTTTATTTCAAAATGTATATTTAAATAACTTGTGTCCAATTAGATTTATGAACTAAAATTAAATGTCGTTTTTCTCTAATGTATCTTTAGGGATACGGTATGACAGAGGCAGGCCCAGTACTCTCCATGTCTTTGGGTTTTGCAAAACATCCATTGCCAGTAAGCTCAGGTTCGTGTGGCACCGTTGTAAGAAATGCAGAGCTCAAAATTCTTGACCATGAAACTGGTCGTTCTCTTGGTTATAATCAACCTGGTGAAATTTGCATTCGTGGCCAACAAATCATGAAAGGTAGTACATATTATATATATGCAAATTAACCTTCTTTCATAGTATTTTTCTTTCTTTCATGATAAAATTATTATGCACATTTTGTTGAATCCTTAGATCAAATAATCTATTAAATATCAATATATACTTTAGTTTATATATAAATATATATATTCAAGATATTTACACATGAACAAAAGATAAACAGATATCAAGTTGTACCATTAAACCTTTCTGTACAGCAAAACTAATCTTTCGAAAAACTATATTTATAAACTTAAGAGACACAACATTACTACACATAACCTTTGAACTAGGTTGTCAAAAGTGTTAAATGCAAACAATATAAAAATATTATTGTTAGAGCACGTTTTCTCACGTTTCACCATTTTAATTGATTGTCAGAGTACCATAGTTTAATTATTTTCTAATTATACATCTCAATGTTTTAGGATATTTGAATGATGAGAATGCAACAAAAACTACTATTGATGAAGAGGGTTGGCTTCACACTGGTGATGTTGGCTATATAGATGACAATGATGAGATTTTCATCGTTGACAGGGTGAAGGAACTCATCAAATTCAAAGGCTTCCAAGTATGTACTAGTATTAATTAATTTATCAATACCTTTAAAGGCTTCATACATACCAATCATATGCTTAATTATTTTTTTCTTATGTTAGGTGCCCCCTGCTGAACTTGAAGGCCTTCTTATAAGCCATCCATCTATTGCAGATGCAGCTGTTGTCCCGTAAGCATCTTAATTAATTTGAAACTTGATGATTTATAGATGAATATCATAATTAATTAATCACTAATTAAACCAAACATGTTAATATAGGCAAAAGGATGTTGCTGCTGGTGAAGTTCCTGTTGCCTTTGTGGTAAGATCAAATGGACTTGATCTAACTGAAGAAGCTGTAAAGGAGTTTATAGCTAAACAGGTAATTTTATGCATTGCTATATTCACTAATTGTTTGATTTGATAGAAAGAACTTTGACTAAAATGAACATTTTTAAAAGACTTTGAAGTCTAATATTTGACTAAAAGTGACATGTACATTTATTGTAAACAGGTTGTGTTTTATAAGAGACTGCACAAAGTTTATTTCATTCATGCAATTCCAAAGTCTCCATCAGGAAAGATACTCAGGAAAGACCTCAGAGCAAAGTTAGAAAGTACCAACTAAATGCCTTGATGCTAGAAGCTTTTTCACTTCTTTTTTTTGGTCAAAATCTTCCTAATTTGTTCATTTGTATCCTAATCCTAGCTCCTAGTCTCATGCTTGATTTATGTATTGATAATCCAAGGTATAAAGTCAATATATCCAATAAGTAGTACTATGTACAAATGATCCATTGTATTTTTAAGCCAATTGCATAAGCAGTTATGTGGTTTGTTGTGCTTGTAATGTGATTTGAGAAACAATATTGTTACTATCAATCTTTGTAGTTCTTTTTCATCAAATAAAATCTTTGTAGTCTTAATTTTTTAGTTCCCTTGATGATTAAACGTTCTTTTGATCTTTGAAGATATTACGATTGAGGAGTCTAAATCTAACAGCAAACAAATTACAATCAAAAGTGAACAAACCCTTATGGGTTAACCAACAAACCTTGAACGGTTTGCAACCCCAGTTGGGGTAGAAAGGTCGTGCCACCGCCATGAATGTCGAACGGACCACCACAAATAGACACTACATTGGAACGAAAGGTTTGTATTTTGGGTGATTGATGATGAAGAGAGGCGATGAACTTGCTCTAGAGAGAATGGAGAGACTGTCGGTCTAGAGAGTGCGTAAAAAAAAATGAATCTTTTCACATCCAAAAAATAAAGAGATACTCCCTCCGTCCCAAAATAACGGACCTAAATTTGACTTGGTGTACTATTCATATGATCTACTTTGATCATATTTTTTTACTTATATGTACATGCAAATATATGCATATGAGATGTTGTTTGATTTGTCTCGAAGAGTATTTTCAAAATATATAATTTTATAATTTTTAATAATAGATAATTTAAGGTATTAACGATCAAAGTTGTACATTGGCAAACGTGAATGTGGTCAACTGGGTCAGTTATTTTGGGACGGAGGGAGTATCAACTACTCACATATTTTTAGTACAAACATAAATGCACATTTATGATCAATTTTTCTCATTATTCAGGTTTGAAAAAAATTCCCCCCTAAGGTCTCAAATTCGATTCGCTCTGGTGCCAATTTGGGTGGGCTAATTTAGTTTCTTAAAAAAAAAAATTTGTCAAAAATCACCGTTAATACTTAATACAGTATATATTTTTTGCATACATTTCTTTTCATATATGCTATTGGTTTTTCGCATACACTTTACTAGTATCATATTTACTACTCTCTAATGATATTTTTTAATTAATATAACATGCTTTATTTTTAAATTAATGTATCATCATAAATCATATTTTATGTTTTCTTTTTAGTAATTATGGCTATAAATTTGACTCCATTGATGACATAACTATCAAGAGTAAATATAAAATATGCATACTCGAGATTAGAATAGTTAGATTGTGGAGAAATTAGTTTTTTTTTTTTTTAATTGAGAAAATAGTTCTTTGATGAGTTGGTTTTCTCTCAAATATATATGAAAGACTCGATAATTGAGGATGCTCCAAATTCTCACTTATTGACTTATTGAGTTGAGAAATTACAAAGCGTGAGATTATAATAATAATGGTTAAATATGTTTTTATTTTTATAAATATCCCAATTTATTTTTGCCCCTATAAAAAATTTCAGCAATTTTTGGCCTCTAAAGTATTTTCTGTCATGATTTTTGGTCTTTTTTTTTTTTTGAATTGCAAAATAATATATGTAAATACACTACAAGAAAACCTTATTTTCTTGGCCAAAATTCCTGGCGGATTTTAGCCCCCAATAATTTATTGGGGCTAAAAGCCCCCAAGAAACCATAATTTTCGCCAACAAGCCATTAGAAGAAGTAAAAAATTTTGAAATTGGGCTGTTGGGGGCTTTGGGCCGCCAGGAATTTTTGAAAATGGGTTGTTGGGGGCTTTGGGCCGCCAGGAATTTTTGAAAATGGGTTGTTGGGGGCTTTGGGCCGCCAGGAAACATTGATGTGCCTTGGGGGTCCATGGCCGCCAATAAACAGATGACCGTTGATGGTCATTGGCGGTCCATGGCCGCCAGGAATTGGTGAATCAATTTTAAATTAATTTTTTGCCCCCAACGTTCAGATTTCATAGGTTCCTAATATATATTCTTCCCTTCATTTCTACTACTTCACTTCATTTTACACTTCCAAACTCTCTCTAAATTTCTCTAACTTCTCTCTAAAATCTCATACTTCTAACTTTCATTTTTTTCTCCATACTTATCCTAAAATTTTAAATTTTAAACTTCACATTTATTTTTTTTGGTAGAAAAAACTTCACATTTCTATCCAAAAAGTGGTAAGTATTTGTCTTTTAATTTTAAAAAGTTTGATTTTTTTGCTTTATTAACTTAAATGTATATGTTCTAATATTTTTTTGTTTACAATTTTTATTTATCAAGTGTTGATAATTTCCGTGGTCATCGGAGTCGGTGGTTGGAAGCGCTTCAAGTCAGACACTACTCAGCGCTACAAGTAAGTAATGTATTTTTATTTTATAAACAATTTATTTATTTATTTCTGAAAATTGTGTTAAAGCTAATATATTTAAATAGTAAAACTTTAAATATAAAAACTGTATTTAAAAATGAAATTAATTCTGTATATAAAAAAAAAATGAATTGTTTTTAAAGTTAGTATTAATTCTGTATTATTTAAAAAACGAAATTAATTCTGCATAAAAAAAAACAATTTTTTTTTTAAAGTTAGTATTAATTCTGTATTTAAAAAACGAAATTAATTATGTATTTAAAAAAAATTAATTCTGTTTAAAAAAAAGTTAGTATTTTTAGTCAATATAAAAAAAAGTTAGTATTTTTTGGCAAAATAAAAACAAAGTTAGTGTTTGTAGACAAAATAAAAAAAAGTTAGGATTTTTAGTCAAAATAAAAAAAATCCACTTCTTTTTAATTATATTTAATATTTTTTAAATATTTAATTTTTTTTACTAATTTAATTATGAAACAAGTAATTAATATTTAAAAAAATAAAAGAATTATTTAATTATTATTTTTTGTTGAAATAATTAATTATTTAATTATTTAAAATCAAATTATTTAAATAATCTGAATTTTAAATAATTAAATAATTAATTATTATTTTTTAATTAATAATGGATTCTTGGCGGCCATGGACCTCCAAGAAACAATGATTCTTGGCGGCCATGGGCCTCCAATAATCATTTCTGCGAAAATCCACTTCTTGGGGGCTCAGGGCCGCCAACAATCTAACAGGATGTTCTTGGGGGCTCAGGGCCGCCAAGAACCATTCCTGGCGAGCGTTTTTGCGTGGGCTCTGGGCCGCCAAGAATCCATTGATTGTTGGCGAAAATTGTAGCTTCTTGGGGGCTTATGGCCCTCAATTTTTTGGGTTATTCTTGTAGTGATATAACAAGAAGAAATGAAATTCTGGTCCGATACAGAAAACAAAAAACAAAGAGTATAAGAAATACTCCTAAAAAAGGCAAAAAGGAAAAATAGAGGAGGAAATAAACAATAAAGCAAACCCAAGCAACTAAGGCAAGCACACCAAAAACAACCGCACACCACCAAAAAGCTCCAATCTTTGTAGTGCTTTTAATGTGATTTGAGAAACAATATTGTTACTATCAATCTTTGTAGTTCTTTTTCATCAAATAAAATCTTTGTAGTCTTATATTTTTAGTTCCCTTAATGATTAAACGTTATTTTGATCTTTGAAGATATCGCAACCGAGGAGTCTAAATCTAATAGCAAACAAATTACAATCAACAGTGAACAGACCCTTATGGGTTAACCAACAAACCTTGAACGGTTTGTAACCCCGGTTGGGGTAGAAAGGTCGTGTCGCCACCACGAATGCCGAACGGACCACCACAAATAAACACTACTTTGGAACGAAAGGTTTGGATTTTGGGTGATTGAAGATGAAGAGAGGCGATGGACTTGCTCTAGAGAGAAGGGAGAGACCGTCGGTCTAGAGAGTGGGTAAAAAAAAAAGAATCTTTTCACATCCAAAAAATAAAGAGATATCAACTACTCACATATTTTTAGTACAAACACAAATACACATTTATGATCAATTTTTCTCATTATTCAGGTTTGACAAAAATCATTGTTAATATATATTTTTAGCATACATCTTTTTTTTTTTATATATATAGATATGCTATTGGTTTTTGGCATACACTATTAATGTATCATCATAAATCATCTTTTATGTCTTCTTTTTTAGTAATTACGGCTATAAATTTGACTCTATTGATGACATAACTATCAAGACTCAATATAAAATATGCACACCGGATATTAGAGATGACAATAGGTAAGGTATGGATAGGGTACTATAATACCCATCCTTATACCCGCAGTTTGAAAAAATACCCGTATCCATCTCCATACCCGCGTGGGTAACAAACTTTGCACCCGTACCTATACCATGTGGGTACTTAAGTACCCATACCCGTACACGTTACCCGCACTTTTGCGAAGAATAAATCGACCAATTATAAAATATCATATTATTTTCATAAAATAAAAAAATAAAAAAGATTTTAATGTTGACCTATGAAAATTATAAACAAAATTATTACTAATCTCATATTAAAGTTTATATCTCTGTTGACATATTCATATTGTGTTTGATTATGTTATAAATAAACTCTTATTAAAAACATGAGTAGTTTAATAGTGTTTGTATTTTTTAAAATTAATATACATATACTTTTATATATATAATAATATAAATAAAATTAATAAATATATATTATATGGGTATGGGGCGGGGTGGGTACTAATGTACCCGCACCCATACCCGCTCATTTTTTTGGGTAATTACTCATTCCCGTACCTAAAATGCGGATTTTTATCCTACCCGTTGTAGATATTTTCTGCGGGTACCACTAAGTACGTATGGGTCAAATTGTCATCCTTTCGAGATTAAATAGTTAGATTGTGGAGAAATTAGTTTTTTTTTTTAATTGAGAAAATAGTTCTTTGATGTGTTGGTTTTCTCTCAAATATATATAATGGAGATTACATTACAGAAAAAGAAAGACTCGATAATTGAGGGTGCTCCAATTCTCACTTATTGAGTTGAGAAATTACAAAGCCTCCGGATTATAATATGGTTAAATATGTTTTTAATTCCTATAAATATTCTAATTTTTTTTAGTTCTATAAAAATTTTCAGCAATTTTTGGTCCCTAAAGTATTTTCTGTCATGATTTTTTATCCTTACTTTTCAGTCAACTCGTGCATATGATTTTAAATTTTAATTTTTTTTTCTGCAGTCATGTTTAGTACATTATATGAATCTCTCTTACAAAAAGTAAATTTTTTTTAACAAGAGATGAATTACATATGAATTTTTTAGTTTTTTGCATATAAATATTCATAAATAATTCATCTTATGTTAAAAAATTATAAATTTTTATGAGAAATGTTCTTATAATATTATAAATTTTCTTGTAGTGATAATGACTATACTAACGGAAATAGCCTGTTGCTATTGTAGCAAGTTAAAAAAATTCAATGCTGATGGTATATGACACTTATACCAATGGTCTTGTAAGTGTATGTGGGTATATGTTGCATATACCAACGGTTTTAATTGTTGTCACTATAAACAGTTGTTGGTATAAGGTAAATTTCTTGTAGTGAATATTACAAACATGAATACAAAAAATAATTCAAAAATGTGAAAGTACATAAGAGTCTGGTTAAAACTAGGGAATAAAAGTTGTGATAAAAAATATTTGAGGACTAAAAGTTGATGAAATTTTTTAAAGGGACTAAAAACAAAATTTGAGATGTTAATAGGAAAAAAAATTATTTAACCATAAAAATAAGTGAGAATTGTGTACCATATAAGAAGGATTTTGTTCCATCTTATATAAGTCAATTATTGAGTTTTTCTTCCTTCAATTTTTCATATCCATAATGAACTACAACTAATGATCCAATTTAACATAGAATTATATGTGTTGTCGTCTACTATAAAAAGTAATTGTATATGTTACCTCAATTCAACCGCTTTCTTTTTAACTTTTAAATGGATTGGTATAACAAATATGAAGATACAATGTTGTCATTCATTATTTTTCAAAAAGAAAATCAATGAATCAATTTTAAATTAAAAATAAAATGGCTAGGTAAAATATGGCAATGTTTAACAATGACACTGTCCCTTTGAATATATTTAATTGAGAAAAAGTAGCCGTAATAATATAAAAGGTATTTAATTATTATTTTTGAAATGAATAATGTGAAAAAGAATACAACAATATATAATTCATTCAAATATTCAGTTATTGATTTTAAAAGATTAATATGTGTATCGATAATTATTGCAAGTTACTAATAACAAAATTAATAATATATAATTATTGCAATAAAAAATATAACACATAATTACTACTCCCTCCGTTTTTTAAGAGTCTTTTGACGTTGGATTTAACGTTCCTATTTAACTGTTATTTTGGTATTTTGAGGGTACAATTTGTCAAATATACCATTTATCAATTACTCTTATCTTTTTTAATAAAACTATCTAATACTATATATTTTAAAAACTATTGTTTTTTTTGGTACGCAACATATTAAATTTTTATTTTTTTATATAATATATTAAATTTATTAGAAAGAGAAAGTGTGTGCAAAAAAGATTATTAATAGATTAAGATGATGATATAATAGAAAGATAAGGTACAAAAATACACTACTATATACTATATGAGAGTAATATATAATTGGGTAAGCAATGAAAACGAATAAATTGCATGTATTTTAATGGATTAATAATAGTCCAATTTATATCTAACCTGGCAATTAAAGATGTAAATTTTGGCTATACGATAGTGACATCGAACAAATTATTGGCTATATGATAGTGGCATGGAACAAATTTTGTGTGAGGGCAAACTTTATTGGTTGGATACATTTTTTTGCACAAATTATATTTAACTTTATCCTTATACCACATAATATGACGACACGAAACCAATGTTAGTGGGTCATATAAAGTGGGTTTTTCCTCCCACCGAATTTTTTTCATACGTATAAGTTAAATCAAACTCATGACTACTTATTTAAGGTGCCAAAGATTTTTACTGTTTGAACCAATTCATTTCACCTATTATATTTATTTTTAAGATATTTATTAACTACGTGAAACCGCATCAAAGCATTCCGGGAAACAATTCGGGTCTGGTAGGTAGGTGAAAGAGTGGCTAGAAGAATAATGTATGTCATGTAATCAGAGTTTTGCATGGTTTTAGACTTGGCCGTACCTCTCACTTGCATAGTATATATAGCGCCCCTTGATTACTCTTTTCTTCACCCGCCAATCCTTATTAATTATATATACCCAACCTACTTTCTTTCCATCTTCATTTCTCTCATAAAAATAAACACTATATCATATAATCCCTTTTTCCCATTCATTTCATTCCTACAAATAACACTATAATTAAGTTGTAACATAATGTTTTCATTAGCACCTTCTATTGATGCCAAACAAACAACTACTACAGAAGTCTATGCAGATTCTGTAGTAATTAACCAACAAAAACAAGAACCCTCTGATGATTATGATTCTACTAATCATATATTTAAATCTAAATTACCAGATATACCAATTTCTAACCACCTCCCACTTCACACATACTGCTTCGAGAAACTTCCCAAAATCTCCAATCGTCCTTGTCTCATCGTCGCTTCCACTGGACAAACATACACCTATGCAGAAACTCATCTTCAATGTCGAAAAATTGCAGCCGGTTTATCCAAATTAGGAATCCAAAAAGGCGATGTAATCATGATTCTACTCCAAAATTCAGCTGAATTTGTTCTCTCTTTCCTCGCCGCCTCCATGATCGGTGCAGTCGCAACCACAGCTAATCCATTATATTCCAGCGCCGAGATCTTCAAACAAATAACTGCTTCCAAGACAAAGTTAATCATCACACAAGCAATGCACGTTGATAAACTGAATCAGAACGAGGAGAAGGATCAAATAATTGATTTCAAGATAATCACCATCAATGATCCGCCGGTGAATTGTTTACCTTTCTCGATGATTTCTGAAGCAAATGAAGATGAATTACCGGAAGTGGAATTTGATCCGGAAGACGCGGCTGCACTTCCGTTTTCTTCCGGAACAACAGGATTACCTAAAGGAGTAATTTTAACGCATAAGAGCTTAATAACAGGAGTTGCTCAACAAGTTGATGGAGAGAATCCAAATCTGTATCTAACAAAAGAAGATGTTCTTCTTTGCGTTCTTCCATTGTTTCATATATATGCGCTCAGCACTGTGCTATTGTGCGCACTGAGAGCAGGGAGTGCGATTCTGTTAATGCATAAATTCGAGATCGGAACGTTGCTTGGCGTTATACCGAAACATAAAGTGACGGTGGCAATGGTTGTTCCGCCATTAGTTTTGGCGTTAGCGAAGAATCCTAAGGTGGCGGAATTTGATCTTAGTTCGATAAGGTTGGTGCTTTCAGGAGCTGCGCCGTTAGGAAAGGAGCTTGAAGAAATGCTTCATAACCGAATTCCTCAAGCCGTTTTGGGACAAGTAAACTTTTTATCTTTAATTTTCTTTATTTTTTTGGATTCTTTTTAATTAACCTTTCATCATCGTATTTAATTTTTCATACAATTCAGAATGGGATTGGTATATGGCCAAATTACTTTAATTTAAAGAGGGTGTTCTCGTGGGAAACATATGTCCTGCTATACCAACAGGACCAATCTCAACCTCCCAATCTAACATCAAAGTCTGACATTATTTTAATATAAAATCCACAATTTTTAATCTCATCCATTCAATCCGATATCGATGATTGAAATAATAAAGTGCGTGTAACTTGATGTGCCTCTATTATGCATCATTGATTTAACACACTCTTAGGCCCATTACCATTGAGCTTAATGCGTGAACATAAACGGTGGATGACCCAATAACAGATGGTTCAATAAATCTTAAAAAGACGCTGATATCATCTTCAATTTTTATATTGAGTCTAACTCATCCTTAAAAGATTAACTTGTAAGATGAAGATTATCACTTACTTAAAAACTTTTGTCCATTAATAGGGAGACTTTTTAACATTGTTACCTCACACACAATTCTGGTTAAATAATTAATAACTCAAATATTTAAGATTTGTGTCACATATTATATGAAGTTGTTTATTGCTTAAGGTCAACCTTGGCAAATGTGACTTAAGAGTATCCCCTAATTGCCAATTTTGTAATAGAAATATTATTCAAACATCACATTTGCAACATTGCTATGATATCAAGGGGAGTCGTGTGTATATAATTGAGGAGTTCTTAAACACATTTGGTTAATTATATTAAAAATTATTTATAGGAATAATTTTCAAAATAAATTCACTATTTAATATCGAGTTAATTATATTAAAAATTATTTGCGGCTAGTTTTTTCAATTCATAAGTGACCTAACAAAAAAACTTCAAATTAGAAGAACAAATTCATAAGACACATTTTTGTTCTCGAAATGTGTATATCTATGCCAATAACATATTAATTTTATTTCAAAATGTATATTTATATAACTTCATGGACAGTTAGATTTGTGAACTAAAATTAAATTTCTTATTATTTGTTTTCCTCTAATGTGTCTTTAGGGATATGGTATGACAGAGGCAGGTCCAGTTCTATCCATGTCTTTGAGTTATGCAAAACATCCATTGCCAGTAAACTCAGGTTCATGTGGTACCGTTGTAAGAAATGCCGAGCTCAAAGTTCTTGACCCTAAAACTGGTCGTTCTCTTGGTTATAATCAACCTGGTGAAATTTGCATTCGAGGCCAACAAATCATGAAAGGTACGGCATATTATATAACCATGTTTCTTAGTGTTTTTCTTTATTTCATGATTAAAATATTCAGCATATTTCACTGAATCCTTCAATAAATTAAATATCTCTAGGAACAAAACATGAAGACAAGTTCATAAAATAATTTGTTTTGAAATGTTTTCTAATTATACATCTCAATATTTTAGGATATTTGAATGATAAGAATGCAACAAAAGAAACTATTGATGAAGAGGGTTGGCTTCATACCGGTGATATTGGTTATATAGATGACAATGATGAGATTTTCATAGTTGACAGGGTGAAGGAACTCATCAAATTCAAAGGCTTCCAAGTATGTACTAGCATTAATTTATGAATACATTTAAAGGTTTCATATCTATGAAACATGGACACATCTTGGATTAGGCGTGTCCTAGTATCGAACACTAGTACCAACACTTATATTATATTGAATTGTGTCATTTTCTCAAATTATTATCGTTGTTGACATGTCAGTATCATGTTTGGTATCCGTGCTTCATAGATTCATACTAATCATATGTTTAATTATTATTTTATTTTATGTTAGGTGCCCCCTGCTGAACTTGAAGCCATTCTAGTAAGTCATCCATCTATTGCAGATGCAGCTGTTGTCCCGTAAGCATCTTAATTAATTTGAAACTTGATGATTTATAGATGAGTAGCATAATTAATCAATCCCTAATTAAACCAAACATGTTAATATAGGCAAAAGGATGTTGCTGCTGGTGAAGTTCCTGTTGCCTTTGTGGTAAGATCAAATGAACTTGATCTAACTGAAGAAGCTGTAAAGGAGTTTATAGCTAAACAGGTAAACTTTATGCATTGCTATATTCACTTAATTGTTTGATTTGATAGGAAGAACTTTGACTAAAATGAACATTTTTAATAGACTTTGAAGTCCAACATTTGACTAAAAGTGACATGTGGTACATTAATTTGCTGTGAACAGGTTGTATTTTACAAGAGGCTGCACAAAGTTTACTTCATTCATGCAATTCCAAAGTCTCCATCAGGAAAGATACTGAGGAAAGACCTCAGAGCAAAGTTAGAAAGTACCAACTAAATGCTTAATTTGTTCAAAATCTTCCTCAATTGTCCATTTGTATCCTAATCCTAGCTACTCTCATGCTTAATTATGTATTGATAATCGAAGGTATAATGTATGTACAAATGGTCCATTGTATTTTTAAGCCAATTGCCTAAGCAGTTATGTGGTTATGTTTGTTGTGCTGGTAATGTAATGTGATTTGAGAAATAATATTGTTACTATCAATCTTTGTAGTTCTTTTTCATCAAATAAAATCTTGGTAGTCTTAATTTTTATTGTCATTTTAATATAAAAATTGGGCAGGCAGAGAGGAAAAAGACAGAGAAGCGGATAGGTAGGTAAGCAAGAGTGGCTAGAACTAGAACTAGAAGAAGGACCAGGATTGCATGTAATCACAAAGTTTTGCATGGTTTTAGACGTGGCTGTAATCACAGGATCAAACTATCCTTTTTCTTGTATTGCGCGCCCCTTGATTTTTGTTTCTCCCTTTATATTACCTCATTTTCTCTCTTCATTCTTTCTCATAAACACAATATCATATAATCCCTTTCTACATTCATTTCATTCCTAAAAATAACATTATAAGTTTGTGTTGTAACATAATGTTGTCATTAGCTCATGCCAAACAAACCACTACTACAGAAGTCTCTGCAGATTCTGTAGTAATTAAACAATATGATTCTACTAATCATATATTTAAATCTAAATTACCAGATATACCAATTTCTAACCACCTCCCACTTCACACCTACTGCTTCGAGAAACTCCCTGAAATCTCTCATCGACCTTGTCTTATCGTCGCTTCCACCGGAAAAACATACACATATGCTGAAACTCATCTCCAATGTCGAAAAATCGCAGCCGGTTTATCTAAATTAGGAATCCAAAAAGGCGATGTAATCATGATTCTCCTCCAAAATTCAGCTGAATTTGTTTTCTCCTTCCTCGCTGCCTCCATGATCGGTGCAGTCGCCACCATGGCTAATCCTTTCTACACTAGCTCCGAGATCTTCAAACAAATAACCGCTTCCAAGACGAAGCTAATTATCATGCAAGCAATGTACGTTGACAAACTGAAGCAGAACGAGGAGAAGAATGAATTAATTGATTTCAAGATAATCACCGTCGATGAACCGCCGGTGAATTGTTTACATTTCTCGGTGATATCTGAAGCAAATGAAGATGAATTACCGGAAGTGGAGTTTGATCCGGAAGATGTGGTGGCGCTTCCGTTTTCTTCCGGAACAACAGGATTACCTAAAGGAGTGATTCTAACGCATAAGAGCTTAATAACAGGAGTTGCTCAACAAGTTGATGGAGAGAATCCACACATGTATTTAACAACAGAAGATGTTCTTCTTTGCGTTCTTCCATTGTTTCATATATTTGCGCTCAGCACTGTGCTATTGTGCGCACTGAGAGCAGGGAGTGCGGTTCTGTTGATACATAAATTCGAGATCGGAACGTTGCTTGGTCTTATACCGAAACATAAAGTGACGGTGGCGACGGTTGTTCCGCCGCTGGTTTTGGCTTTGGCGAAGAATCGTATGGTGGCGGAATATGATCTTGGTTCCATAAGGTTGGTGCTTTCAGGAGCTGCGCCGTTAGGGAAGGAGCTTGAAGAATCGCTTCATAACCGAATTCCTCTAGCCGTTTTAGGACAGGTAATTCTATCTCTCTATGTACGGTTCTGGAAAATACAAAAAAAAAAAAAAAAAAACTACTCCTTGAGTCCTAAATTATAAGGAGAAAAAAAAACACTTATTAAAAAAAACTAAAACATAATAATTTGAAATATGCTTCTTTGTATTTTTCTTAAAAATAGTTGTATGAAAAGATGTAAAAATCTTTGGATTATCAGTAGCGACAGCCTCTGCTGCAGTTAGAGTTGTCAAATTAGGGGGCAAACATATTTGATCCTTACCCCAATAGGAAGGGGCTCAACTATGATAAGTATAAATAGGCTCCCTTTTATATAAATTCCAAATATGTTAAGCCCCCTAAATAAAAAAATAAGCCCTAAGGCCTAAAATGAGCCCCAAGTTCTTAATTTTTCTTTGGAAATGAAATAGTTTAGAATTTTTTTTGCAAAAAAGTTTCGGAATTTTTTTCGATAAAATTCTTATCGGGAAAAAAACACTGGAGTTTTATCGAATTATGTCTCGGAAATCTTTTGGAAAAAATCCTCAAATTTTTTTTGGAGTTATCTCGAGAAAAAAGGTTTCGATTTCGAAAAAAATCCTCGAAATTTTTTCGAGAAAAAAGTTGTTGAGTTATCTTGATAAAAATATTTCGAAAAGTTTTCAAGAAAAAATCATTAACATATTTTCGAGAATAAAGTTCTAGATTTATCTCGAGAAAAAGAGTTCTGGAAAGTTTTTGGGAAAAATCCTCGAAATTTTGGAGTTATCTCGAGAAAAATGTTTCGGAAAGTTTTCAGGTCGAGAAAAAACTTCTCGAGGTATCTAGAGAAAAATGTTTCAGAAAGTCTTCAGAAAAGAAATCCTCGAAATTTTTTCGAGAAAATAGTTTCGGAAAGTTTTCGGAAAAAATCCTCGATTTTTTTTTTTGAGAAAAAAGTTCTTGAGTTATCACGAGAAAAAAAGTTTCAGAAAGTTTTCTTGAAAATATCATCGAATTTTTTTTGAGAAAAACGTTTCTGAAAGTTATCGGGTCGAGAAAAAAGTTCTTGAGTTATATCGAGAAAAAAATGTTTCGGAAAAAATCCTCGAAATTTTTTCAAGAAAAAAGTTCTTAAGTTTTTGAACAACACTTATATATATTTTGAACAACACATGTATATTTTTACTTTATTTTTATATTTTTGTGGGTTAATAATAAGTCTCATAAGAGGGCCAAAATTCATACAAAATAACATGAGGTTGGGCTTAAAAAGAAATAAAAACAAATCTACTAAAGAGAGCCTGATATTTTGAGGCTTATAAGGGGCCAAAAAATAAGGTTTTTTAATATGAGATTTTTTTGACAACTCTAATGCTAATACATATTTGATATGAGACATTTTAACGGTAAGTATATGTTACTATTTAAATAATAATTAATAAATATTTTAAGATATGTGAGACATTACATGAAGTAGTTTATTGCTTAAGGTCAACCTTGGCAAATGTGACTTAAGTGTATATACTACTATCTTGAATTAGTTTACTGAATAGGACCCGTTTGGATTAACTTATTTTTGAGTTTATGCAAACAACTTATGTAATATAAATTAGGTTTTATGCTATTTTATAAGTTTACACTAGTGACAATTGTATTTTTATGAGCTATTTTATCATAAACTATCTTGATAAACTTATAAAAATGCATAAAATTTACATAAGTTGTTTGCATAATCTCAAAAATAAGCTAATTCAAACAGACCCTTAATTTCGTTTCAACTTTCAACACTATTTAATACACCAGTGAGTTAACTTTATTAAAAAATATTTTCAGCTACTTTTTTCGATTGATAAGTGACCTAACAAAAAAATTTAAATTAGAAGAACAAATTCATAAGGCACATTTTTGTTCTCCAAATGTGTATATACTATATACTAAAAACATAGTTATTTTATTTCAAAACATATTTAAATAACTGATGGACAGTTAGATTTGTGAATTAAAATTAAATGTCTTATTATTTGTTTTCTTCTAATTTTTCATTAGGGATATGGTATGACAGAGGCAGTTATATCCATGTCTTTGAGTTTTGCAAAGCATCCATTACCAGTAAACTCAGGTTCATGTGGCACCGTTGTAAGAAATGCCGAGCTCAAAGTGCTTGACCCTAAAACTGGTCGTTCTCTTGGTTATAATCAACCTGGTGAAATTTGCATTCGAGGCCAACAAATCATGAAAGGTACTACATATTATATAACCTTTCATGATTAAAATATTCAGCACATTTCACTGAATCCTTCAATAGATTAAATATCTCTAGGAACAAAACAAGAAGACAAGTTCATAAAAAAAAAAATTGAAATGTTTTCTAATTATACATCTCAATATTTTAGGATATTTGAATGATGAGAATGCAACAAAAACTACTATTGATGAAGAGGGATGGCTTCACACAGGTGATGTTGGATATATAGATGACAACGATGAAATTTTCATAGTTGACAGGGTGAAGGAACTCATCAAATTCAAAGGCTTCCAAGTATGTACTAGTATTAATTTATCAATTAATTTAAAGGCTTCATACATATCAATCGCATGCTTAATTTTTTTTTTGTCATGTTAGGTGCCCCCTGCTGAACTTGAAGCCATTCTAGTAAGTCATCCATCTATTGCAGATGCAGCTGTTGTCCCGTAAGCATCTTAATTAATTTGAAACTTGATGATTTATAGATGAATATCATAATTAATTAATCACTAATTAAACCAAACATGTTAATATAGGCAAAAAGACGTTGCTGCTGGTGAAGTTCCTATTGCCTTTGTGGTAAGATCAAATGGACTTGATCTAACTGAAGAAGTTGTAAAGGAGTTTATAGCTAAACAGGTAATTTTATGCATTGCTATATTCACTAATTGTTTGATTTGATAGAAAGAACTTTGACTAAAATGAACATATTTAAAAGACTTTGAAGTCCAATATTTGACTAAAAGTGACATGTACATTTGTTGTGAACAGGTTGTGTTTTATAAGAGACTGCACAAAGTTTATTTCATTCATGCAATTCCAAAGTCTCCATCAGGAAAGATACTCAGGAAAGACCTGAAAGTAATGTTAAAAAGTACCAACTAAATGCTTAATTTGTTCAAAATCTTCCTCAATTGTTCATTTGTATCCTAATCCTAGCTACTCTCATGCTTAATTATGTATTGGTAATCCAAGGTATAATGTATGTACAAATGGTCCATTGTATTTTTAAGCCAATTGCCTAAGCAATTATGTGGTTTGTTTGTAATGTAATGTGATTTGAGAAACCATATTGTTACTATCAATCTTTGAATTTCTTTTTCATCAAATAAAATCTTGGTAGTCTTAATTTTTATTGTCATTTTAATATTTGAAAATATCAATCTCATATTTTTTACTAAATGTTTGGACAATTAAAATAAAGAATTAATATATCCAAGAAACAGAGGTGACACCTATTAAAAGGGGAAAACCTTTTAATAAAGAATTAATTACATCAAATTTGATTTGATTCAAATATGAAACTAAGATAAAATTCAATTATGTAATTAGATTAAAAAAATTATACATTTGTAAATAAGAGTGTTCATAGATTATAATGAATATATCAAAGAAACAGACTTAACACCTTACTTTAGGAAAACCTATAATTTTTCAAGAAAAGTTGAAAAGATTAGATAATAATCATATAATAATTGTTGGAACAAGTGAGCAAAAATGTAGCAACTTGTTGAAGAACTTGGTATAGAATAAACACATGTGAGTGTGAATTTGAAAAAGTTCACATTTAGTCCCACATTGTTAGGACGCACCTTGTGGTAGTGTTTATATAGTGAAAGCTCATTACTTGGGGTACGCCCCAAGGGGTACCCAATTTTGTAAACGGGGAGACCGCACACCATGTCGAATATCACGCGCGCCGCTGCCGCCGGCCCGGTCGGGCTTGGACTTGGTGATATATTAATTTTTTAATACCCAGAAGTGAAAAATATTTAATAATTATTTTTTGCTACGTGTGTGCTCTACTAGCCGTTACAAATTTCGCACATGTTTATTGTGCAGCTGAACCAAGTCAAAAACTGATTTCAAATCCGTTGCCACCTCATCTCAGTCAAAACTGAGTGGCTAAAATTCAGGCCACGTTTTGATGTGTGCTGACCTGATTAGACTCCCATTAATTCCTCCACTTCAGTTCATTATTTCCTCTATAAAAACAGCTTGTAACTGTCATTTATTTTTTGCTTCAAATTTTGCATTTTCTCAAAATCGTTCATTCACTCTCTCACGCAAAACTCTCTTCTTCTCAGAAATTAAAATTCTTTTTTGTTGTTTCAGAGAAGTGGTTGTTGCCACTACGAAAATTGATATTGCTATCAATTTCTTGACTGGTTTATTAAACCATCGAAGGTGTCTTTCTGACCGTTTTCCACAGTGCAGTAGATAACGGTATTTTCAGTGAATTGGCTGTTTTATCCTGGGGACTTCACGGTTGATAGTCTACCTTGCATAAATTTGGGTAGTGCAGTGAAACGTCTTAAAGAGAGCGTATCGAACCGCGACTCGGCCAGTAATATCTTCAGGTCTGTTTTTTCTAAAACAATTTTTCTAACCGAAAAATAACAATAAAAGCTACTAATCACCATTCAATAATCATATTTGAAGCACTAGATAAAAAGGGTTCATCGTTTACTTGTTACAAAATTCGATCAATTTACACATAAAACTAAAACCAGAGACAGAATTTGTTGTTACATCAATTTGCCAACATTCAACATAAGAAAAACTACATATATCTAAAATAACAATAGATCATTGCAGAACTTGGAACACACTTTATTCAAATCCATCGACTCAAGCCTTGCTAATTCCCATCGACCAATGACTTGTTGAGGCAAAATGTGTTGTAAATGTTGTGGCTTCAGCTCTCCACAACGAGTTAGGATCCTCTCCATTTTCATTTCTTTTCATTTCTTCCATTATTAAAGTTTTTAAATATTTTGGGGTATATAAAAGACATTTGGACTCACTTAATGTCACACTTTTACATTTATATTTCCAAAACTATACACTAATGGAGGAAATGGAAATAATGAGAAATGGAGAGAATCTCAACTCCTCCACAACAATCATATTTCGGACATTAAACATTTAACACATTTTGGCTCAATTGGTCACCCACATGATTCGATGTACAATCGGCACAAAAGGGGTGATCGCATGTAACACTTCCTCGAACAATATCGAAGTCTTGTATGAAATCAAAACATATACCGCATAATGATTTTGGAGATTGTGAAGTTGAATTTTCATAGTTTGAGCAGCATTTGAGAATTCCTTTCAATTTTTGTTGTTGGAATTCTTTGATCTTCTTTTTCTTTTCATTGTCTTCAAATGGAGATTTTCTCTTTAGAATGTTGTTGTGGGAATTAAAGATCTTGTATGTTTCATCATGCAACCAAAACATGTCGTTCATCATCATGTTGTTCTACCAAAATAAAATAAATTTAGGGTTTGGGTTCACCTTATATATATTGAGCGAGTACACTTTAGAGTCTAGAGTAAATCTTTTCTTTTTTGACAAGATAATAAAATCTTTTTTTTTTTTTCACAAGATAATAAAATGTTATCTTAGTAAATAAAATCTCATTTAATGCATATCTCGTTGTTTCTTAACCTACAAGTCTAATTCATTTAATAATTCAGTTTAAACCTATTTTAGAATACAATCAATTTCATCAATCATATACTATACTTTCCGAAAATATAATAATAATAATAATAATAACACTATGAGAATTGGTTAAAAAAAAAACAACACTATGAGAAGTTTTAGGAAACGTTTTTTGACACTTGATTGCTCAAGTAATGAAGTGTGCAACGTATAAAACTAAATTGATGGATGATTTTGTTGAATAATGTGGGGTCAGCAAAATCAATTCTCAAATACCAATCGTTAATTGATTTAGTGGTGATTGGCGCTGAACTTGGTAGGGAGGATCGCGGTTCGATCCCCCGCAACTGCGATCGGGAGGGGGCTGGAACCACTTGATGCCAGAACTGACCCGCGAACCAGATTAAATTGGTGGTGAATACCAAAAAAAAAAAATCAATTCTCAAATAAATTAATTAACTAAATTATGGAAGACATGGTTTGAAAATATTTTTAAATTACAACATCAGAGTGGCCGTTAGCTTAACTCGATTGGTAAGAGCATCACATTTTATATGCAAGATCGGGGTTACAATCCTAAACATTCATTTTTTTTTTTTGACTAAATCCTAAACTTTCATTTATTCACCTTAAAAAGTGAACTTTTTTGCCACTAGACTACCTAACCAAAAATAAATAAAAAATATAAAAAAATAAATTACAACATGAAGTTCAATCTTTCCCCTTCTCTTTCTCATATTTGAGCTTTTAATCAAAATTCCTTTCAAATTTTGTTGTTGGAGTCCATTACAATCCACTTTCACCATGTTTTGATTAATTGGTGGTTGATCAATGGCGAATGTAACTTTCTTCTTCTACTTCTTCTTTTCATTGTCGTAGTCTTTATATAAAGATTCTTTTTCTTGATCATCATGTAACAAAAACAAATGTTGCACTTGTTCAACAAATTTGTCAGCTGCTTGCTTAATGGAGTTTAAGAATCTCATCTCTCAGATCACAAATAAAAAATCAACAAGGGTTTGTATAGTAGAGAGATGGTAACGTGTAACTACAAGTGTTTTGATGTAGTTTGACCAAAATAAAATAAACTAAGGGTTTCGTATGGTACCTTATATATAGCGTGCAGTTTAATAAACTAACTAAAAATAGGATATGTTTGTTTCAAATATCTATGTAATTATTTTTATTTTTTTTATCAATATCTATGTAATTCTCGATGATGATAAAAACAAGTGTATTCTTGTGTTTGTCACAAGTTTATTCAATTTTCTTAAAAAAAAAGTGAGCAACAAAGTTCCTATGAAAATATGAGAAAAATATTGATAGCAATAAATTTAATAACTCTGTTTGAATTGATGAAATATAATGGAATAGAGAGGAGAGTTTGAAAAATAATAATGGAATGAAATACCACCATTTACCTTCAAATTTTGTTCCTTTCATTTTTAAAATATCTAAACAATGGAATGACTGTTCTATTCTATTTCACTCCCTTCTATTTTCCTTCCATCAATTCAAACATAAACACCCCTCTAAATAATAAATAGATAAATAAATAAATAAAAAACATTTGAAGATTTTTTTTATATGATATAAAAAATTTAGATTTTGTTTGTGTTGAGTATCTTTTGTTGATTTACTTCATTAAGAAAACAATCTTTTGTTGAGAGGAGAATAAAATCTAAAAATGAAACTTCAATATGGTTTATAAACAACTCTACCACAAGATTATTGTTAGCTTTGACTCATATCTTGATAGTTGCCTTCCTTGCATTACTATGAGTTAACAAAAAATCAATGCTATTGTGAGACAATAATCAATGAGACATCAAAGAATATTGAATATACCTTGTAGTTTTCTGTTGTCATTATCTCGATTGTTTATTCATATTCTCTCTTTAAAACCGATATTTTTACTATGAGTCATTGAATGAAGAGTAGCAATAATAACATAACTAAAAGGACAATAAAAGATCTTATTTCACTAGACAAAGAAGTTTCTTATATCATCAAAATAAAAACATTGTTAACCACTTTTTCATTTCTATAATTAAGATGTCTTCTAATTTTCATTCCTTATTATTCTTAGCATAATAGTCTCAAATTATTAAAAAATCAAATAATAACATAAGTCTTTCATCTAAGAATATATGTTAAAGAATTTAATATAGAAATATTATCTTAAAATTAATTACATCTTCAAAACAAAATTCCGTAGAAATTACTTATTCGATTTATAATAACATAAATCTTTCAAACTTATTAGATTGTGTCTTATGAGTTTAAATAAGTTTATAGTTTATCAACCAACACATTAAATTTAAGTGGTTAATAAACTTACTAAGATTTAAGAGAATCCAAAATTAAATGTCTCATAAAAATTATTTTTAGTCAAACTTATTTATTATTCTGTCAAAAAAAAAGTCAAACTTATTTATGCTGCGAGTCGCTACGGAAGATTAATATGAAAAAAAAAAAAAAAAGTGTATTTATAATTTAGTTGTAGGAGTTAACCCTTGATTCTTTTTGACATCACAATGGCGGGACCTGAACCCTCTCCTTCTCCAAAAATCCTTCTAGCAAAGCCAGGACTCGTCACCGGAGCTCCACTCACCGGTAAATTCACCCGCGGCGTCGCCGGCGAAGATGATTCTACACAACTCCGTTCTCGTCTTCCTTCCGTCGCATCTCTCAACCTTCTCTCCGATTCCTGGGATTTCCACTTCGATCGCTTTCTCCCCGTAAGCAATAATCTACTTTCATTATCATTATTTTGCTCAAAATTCTTACAATTTGATGTTTATCACTGCAATTTGATTTTCAAAACGACGCAGTTTTTGACTGAGAACACTGATTTCACTGTAATTGGAGTAATCGGTTCACCTGGAGTTGGAAAATCGACTATCATGAATGAACTTTATGGCTTTGATTCAACTTCTCCCGGTTAGTATAGTTTCTTTATTCAATAATTATAGTTTTAATTTCTTTATTTTTTCTCCATAGTTTTGAATTTTTTATATATATAATGGTTTTGATTCTGTAGGAATGTTACCACCTTTTACTATTCAATCTGAAGAGAATAGAGCTATGGCTAGACATTGTTCTATTGGCATTGAACCTAGGATATCTTCTGAACGGATTATTCTTCTTGATACGCAGGTTTTCACCATAATAACTAAGCTTCATTGGTTAAATATGTTTGATTTTTTCTGCTTATTTGTGTATTTATACATATTTTTTGTGTTTGTAGCCGGTATTTAGTGCTTCTGTTTTATCTGAGATGATGAGACCCGATGGTTCTTCAACAATTTCTGTACTGAGTCGAGAATCCTTGTCGGCTGAATTGGCTCATGAACTTATGGGTATTCAGGTAAAGAATGATGATTATTAATCTGAAATGTTATCTCAATAAAAATGTAATTTTATTTTTTTTAACTTGTTGCCAATTGTTGTGTTTGATGAATTTGATTGTGTTGGGATGCTGCGAAGCATCTTTCTAGCTTGCTGTTTTTCTAGCATCCATATGTCATATTTTGCTGGTGGTGTCGGAGGGAGTTGATGATGATAGCATGTGGCATTTGATGTCGACGGTATGCGCTTTATCTTTAGTTTTTTGTGGTATATGTAGATGCTTCGTGATGTGTTCAATACCTGCACAGTTATTTCATGTTATGCTGATTATGGAGTCATTTGAAAATATGTGGTGCCTGTTGGTTGGTTCCATCTTTTATTTAATGAACTGGATGGGCACATTTTCATTGCTAAAAGAATTTAGCTAATACTATATGAAATCTAGTGTTTTAAGATCCATCCATTATTTTAACAATAGTCATTTCTGTGGATAGTTGCATCATTGAAGTTATTGTGTCTTGGAAGCAATTGGCATATGTTAATCTTAACATGATATAATATAAGAACTCTTTAACTCGATGTTGCTTTTGTGTCAACTGAATTTTAAGAGAGCACGGCAACAAGTAATTCAATATCAGATTTCTGATCATAACAAATTCTTGGTTCAGAATTCAGATTTGTTTATTTTTTGCATCTGCTAAGAAAATGACTAGTAATTAGTTATTACCCTCTCCGATTTTTATTTTTCTTAAAGCTTTTGAAATGCCTGGCTTATCCTTTCGCTGGTATTCTGGTAAGTTTGGGGATGAATAGATGATGATGGGTTGACATCTACTTGATTAATCTCTTGTCAGCTCCGAGCTTTGTAAATTTTAAATGAATCGCTTATTGCTTACTAAGACAATACATACATACATGATGTTATTGATTCAAAAAAGATTAATGTCGCTTGTAATAACATCTTATCTTAATGTCTACATTTGGCAGAAGATCTGTTTCTGGGAACCTTGTCTTTCACATCTTGTGCAGACACTTAATTCTTTTATAAATTTATGGTGTTAAAGCTATTGAAGTTTTGAAAAGGACTAACCGTGCTGCACTTGTTATCATGTAGGTTGACTTGTTGAAGCATGACATTTCAGACCCATCCTTGCTGGCTTCATCCCTTTCACATAACTCTAGCTCAGGGCATGATAACAATAACAAAGTTCCTGAATGTGAATACATGGCTACTCCTGTTTTTGTACATACCAAGTAAGAAATATATTTTCACTTTAACATATCTTTTTGATTGTATGAAATGCTGTAATTATTGTAATGCATCCGAAATAAACTCCAAGATGCATCAATATTTTGCTAAACTGTTTGGATATTGTATTTATTTGTTTAAATAAGCAAAGGGGAATTCTTGGAAATAACTATTTGATACTTAGCAGAGGTTTTTTTTACCGAAAATAAGAAAATCAAGAACCGAAAATTGCAGTGGTTTTTTACTTTTTAGTGGTGAGGTGGTACTAATTATTGGTTAAAGATAGTTATTTCCAACGAAGACCCAAAAACGAACCAATGTGATACTTAGCAATTAATGGAGATAGAATAGTGGAATTGTGTATCATATATGCTTTCTTCTGCCTGAGAATTCCTAGAATGAACTTCTGTGCATTATAATATCCAACCTCGGGGTTCCATGACATTTGGTTGCCGTCCATATAAAAATTTGCAGTTCTTCCTTGTATCTATTTCCTTCCCTAATTGAAATAAGGTTGCTGTATAATGAAGAACTCATCTTTAATTTATTTGACTTGTACAGGCTACAAGATCAAGAGTTGACTTCTAAAAATTGTTTGAAGCTGAAGAAGGCACTCATGCAGTATTTCAAACCATCCTCTTTTGTTGGAGAAAACACTGGAAACAAGCCCAGCGAAGAAAATCACTTGGATTCTGACACACTAAATTTGTTTACGATTCCATTTAAGAAAAAAGAGGAAAATCCAAGAGCTCAGCATGAGAGTTACATTTCTGCTCTATGGAAATTAAGGGATCAGGTTGGTCTTTTTACCTCTGTGCATGCACAGACTCACACACACGTGCACTCAAATAATGCTCCACCTGTAGGATTTATCAAGTATTTTTACTGCTAGTTATATATTGCTTCCTTTCTTGTAGACCAGTTAGTTTTTATAATCAACAACATTTAAGACACATTGTGATATGTCTGCATGTTTTTTCAGATTTTAGCGATGAAGTCGCCATCTTTCAGGAGACCGGTGTCTGAGCGTGAATGGTTGAAAAATTCAGCCAAGATATGGGAACAGGTTAAAAACTCCCCAACAATATTTGAGTACTACAAAACACTTCAACATTCCGGTATGTATAGGAGCTAGAAGTTTATGGAAGGTAGAACAATTCAAGACAGTCTGAAATTTTGTTTCAAGATGTATCTTATTTAATGTTAAATCTATACTATCTACAATTGCAAATAATACTATATTTAATGCACTACATGAAAATGTGATTCTAAGCCATTTACATTAAAAAATCTCCATGTGTCACTACTACAATTGAAGTATTATTTACCTTCAAATTTAATTAAAAAATTTAAAATGAAAACATTCATCAATACAAATTATGATTATGAATTGGACAGTTTTTAAGAAATAAGCACATTTTGATCTTTAATTATGCCAAAATGGTATACATAAATGCTGAAATAAATTTTTTAAAAATGCTGAAATAAAATCAAATCCATCAAGTCCTCAATTTTTTTTTTGACAAACCCCTCCTCAAAATAAAATTGGCATTAAAAAATCCATCGTAAGTGCTTATCTTTTAAAAAACGTGTAATAAGAACAAATCATCATATATCCATTATACTACATGATGAATTTGAATAAAAAATACATTAAATGTATGAAGTAATTAGCAAGCGAAATTCTTAAATGATTTTATAATTATTTTCGTTTTTATCAATTAATTGCAATTATTCAAAATTTGAATTTGTTTTCAAATTATTTCCAAAACAGTTCTCTATTACTATTAGTAATTAAAAGATTTGAAGAATTCCATATTGTATTTCATATGTGCATAATTAGAGTTTGGGTCTAATATATATATGTTTATTATCTCAGATCGTCTTCCCTTTCACTTTTACCTATTCTTCTGTTTTTTTTTTCTTTCTTTTCATTGTGCATGTATTTTGATTGTTTTATTTTTATTATAGATTTTGATTGGTTTTATTTTTTTATTATAGATGACTTAGAGCCCTATATTTTTAGAAAATGTGATTTGCTATAATATGTTTAATTTGATTTGGTGACAGACAGATGATCTAACAAAAAAGCACATGTTTCTCGCATGAAGATCCTCTGCAACTTCATTAGTCAATTCAATTCTTCATTCTTTGATAGAGTTTGCATTACTTTCTCTGTGCTCATTTCTAATTTTGTTATTTGTTGTTTATATAACTGTTCTAACATTTACCTCTATTCACTGAAACCACGTAAACTCCTCACACACCAACTTTGCTTGATTTGTTTTTTTCCTACTAGGTGTTCAACTTAATAAAGAGTTCACTTTGAAACCATAGTCTTTTCTTTATTCATGTTTTATGGGAGTGTTTCAAAATGTCCCGTCAAATCTATCAACCAATTTCAAAATTGTTGTATTCCACTATTTTTTATAATATTGATTTGTTTATAATATAAATAGAGAATGATTTTTTTATTAAAAAAATTGTTTTGTGAATATACATATGTGAATTCCTTCGTATGTATTATTGTTCATGTGAAGTAGTATCCACAAAAATAATTTTCACATACCAACGAAAGTCCATTTAAAATAATTTCCACATATCGTAGTATCCTGTAATGGAAATGATTCGACAGTAAAAAAATAAGAGTTTAAAGTCCATTTAATAAACATGATAAAAGATAAACATATATCAAATGTATATTATATTTTTAATCAATCAAATTTCTATGCATAATCTTCTAAAAAAAATATTATTAAAGATAGTATTTTTATATTTTATTTCGTGAGTATTTTCCCGTGCATCGCACGGGTTTCATTCTAGTTATCATATTCATATGGATATTACATTTGTACCGCCAATTTTATTGCTAGTGAGTAGAATTCTGTAAGCTATAGCAATGCTAAATTTATTGTGTTTTGGACAGACATTAATGAAGTATTCATTTTATAGTGTCTTGTTAGCTTGACCAATTGGTGTCTAGGATCTTTGGGTTGCTTTTTGTTTTTTATACAAGGACTATTTGGTTGCTATAACTTGATTAACAAGAGCTGTAACCCTTCTGATTGTGGTTTGCTCGTTAGCTTGAACAATTGGGGCCATGGCTAGCGCCTGCTGGGGCTTTTGCTAGCATGACCATGGGAGCCATGTTCATCTACTGAAACAAGGAGAGTTTAAGATCCTAAACCAAAAATACTTTACCTAAGGATTTCCAATATGGACTTCTCTAGAATGAGAAAACGAAATTTGACTTCAAAAACAATACACTGAGGTCCTATTCACTTTTGTGCAAATTTTTTACCATCAACGTAGAAAATATGAACTTATGCGAAGGTATAGAATTTAATATTTTTAGTTTTGGTTTGACCTCATTGCTAATGAAGTGGCAGCAGGCACAATACTTCAATGCACAACCAATTACAAACTCATTATTCATCCCTCGTTGACTAGAAGGATAAGGTTAAAATGCAATGTTGATGCTTCATTTTCTACTCATGTAGTGGGCATTGGAATGCATATTTGTGATGAGTTGAGCCACTTAATTTGTTAAGAGTCAAAATACTAAAACATGCCCTTATTGTGACAATAAATGAAAGGGGAGGCTTATAGAATATTTCAAGCTATCAATAGATTGAAAAAAATAAGCTTCGGCAATGTTATTTTTCCAGCTTGACTTCAAAATAGTGATGGAATGTTTCAATTATATATCAGAATTTGGATTCATTATTAGTGATTGTAAATGGTGAAATTCTTTAGGAGGCATACTATTACTAACATAAAGACTCGAATTTTGTTAGAATGACTACGTTTATGGCTAGTCTGAAAATAAATAAATAATGTCACTCATTTGTTTTTTTTTTTTGATAAATAATGTCACTCATTTTTTATCAGGAGCATTGTTTTCAAATTGAGCATCGTATATTATTTTGTATTATGATTGCAGTTATAAATTAAACGAGTTAATTATGTTTTTGTAAAAAAAACATTTTTTTAATAAAACAAGTTTTTGTTATAATAATATCACTTGGTTGTAGGGGTGCTAAAATCCAATTCAATCCAAATAAAAACCGTAAACCGATCCAAAAAAACCGAAAACCACAAAAAATCGAATAATTTTGGATGTGTTTGAATGTTCTTTTTAAGAAAACCGCTGGATCGGATTTCGGATTGGTATCTCAAAACCGATCTAAAACCGAACCAACCGCATACATATATTTTAATACTTATTTATATTTTGATTAGTATGAATATATGTTGAATTAAATAATTTTTTTGTTCATTTTAACTTTTGATAATACATTTGTTAGTTTAATTTAATCTATTTCTTACTTTTGATATGTTTTAAATATAATTGATAATTGTCATTCCAAAATATTAATTTTTAATGTATTATATGTTATATTTTACATCAAACTATTGTTTTATGGTGTTTTTTATAATATTAATATTTAATAAAAAAATTACAATTTATAATTTGGATATCCAAAAACCGATCCAAACTAAACCGCATAAAATTGGATCTGATCGGATCGGATTTTTTTATTTGTCATCCAAAACCGAACCAAACCGCAAATAAAATTAATTTTGGATCGGATGAGTTTTTGCCTCAAAATCGATCCAAACCGAACCGCGAGCACCCCTACTTGGTTGGGGAGTTGTTGTTCAACCTCGAGAAATTTGGTTTGAGACGTGACACTAGAGCTCTCAAATGGGCTGGCCCGGCCCAGACAAAATAAATGGGCTAGCCCGTCCAGCCCGATTATTATTGGGCTAACATATATAAGTCCTGGTCCGGCCCACATGGGCCTTGTGGGCTAATGGGTCTGTCCGGCCCATTTATTTAAATTTTTTGTTTTTATTTAATATTTTTTATATCATTTTGATGTATTAGTTCTTTATAATTATCAATTTTATAGAGATATTATTTGATGTAAGTGTAAATAATTTTTACATCAACACTAAATATCAATTAAACTCTAGTTTTAAGTAAATATACTGTTTTTATTAAGCTTACACATTTAAATATATTTTTTATAATATTTTATTAATTAAATGATAATTTTTCATTGATAATATTTTTACAAAAATGTTATAAATGTGTTTTTATCAATTAAATTATGGGCTAATGGGCCAGCCCAAAGCCCGATGGGCTAGCCCAGCCCGATTTTCATATGCGATAAATGGGCTTGGCCCGATGACATTTTGGGTTACGTTTTTTGAGGCCCAACCCATCAACCCGGCCCATTTTGACAGCTCTACGTGACACAAAGAGATAAGCAATAAAACAAATTGTTTAACTATATACAAAAAGATAAGAATGACCTCTGGGATAATTTCTCATTTAATATTATGAATCTGGTGATGACTTTAACGGCCCCCGACGTTGTTGATGGACCCAATGCCATGTGCTGAAAAGGCACAAATACTTGCTATTTTATCATTCATAGTGCTTATATCTTATAACATGAAGGGAGGGAGATTAGAAATTTTTGTGGGACTTAAAAAAGGGCTGATGATATTCAAACTTTGAAGAAGATTTTTAAAAACTAAACAACCATGTTCTGGTAACCTATAATTTTACGAGAGCGATGAGCTTGTGTTCAACCCAACTGCTTTATTGAAATTTTTAAAGAAATGAGACAATTTACATTGACGGGAATAAACCACCTGAAAATTGGATAAAATTCAACAATAATGGTGCTTGCAAAGGGGGAGGAGAGTCTTCAGACCTAATGACGTTTTCCGCAACTTTGATGGGAAATGAATTAAAGGATATATGTGACACCTTTAATGCTAAATTGTGGGGACATGTGCCTAGGTTTTGAGATGGTTGGAGAGAGCATATTATGTATTTCATTGTGAAAAATGATTTAATTTTTTGTATTAATATAATTACAAGCAAGTTTAATGGAACGATCCTTACATTATTTCATCGTATTTGCAAACTTTTGGATTTGAATTGACATTTTCAATTTTATCGTATTTGTGAGATGACAATCGTCGTGCTTGACTGGTGCACTTTTTTTTTGGCAAGGGAGTGATGCACTCTAGTTTAACTCTAAATTAAAATTTTAAAATTATACCACTACAGTTATTCTGCCTAATGAACTCCATAAATAATTTTTTTATAATTCTAAAATTTGCATATCTAAAAATGTCCGATAAGTTATTTAATTATTTGTTTGGGTTTTTGGCCATGAAGGAAAATATTATTTTTTTGGTCTTAATGAAGAAAAATATTTTATTACCTCTTTATACTTATCTGAGTTTATCCAGTCAAAAACAAATTATACATGGCCCGTCCAAACAAAACCTACGTGGCAAGTTCTGGTTGGATACACATACATCATTTTTTGTCAAATAAAAAAAGAATAGTTTATTGATTAGTAATATTTATTGCCAACGCTGAAAATTGGAATCGACGGCGAGATTGAAATTTGAAAGGCATACAAAGAGGCTCGTTGCTGGCCACCGACGACCGCTGTTTTCTCCGTTCAATTTCAATCGGTAACCTCATTTTCTCATATTAAGCTTTTCATTCTTTTTCTTTTCACTTGTTTTCTTTATTTTCTCAATTTTCTATAACTCATATGCATCCAATTCCAAGTTAGGTCTCATTTTGTTTGAGAAATTCATATGCATCAAATTCCAACTCAGGTTCTTTCGATTTCGCGTTCAGATTATTACAATAATTTGAATATGCATATTAGGATATTACAAATCGTTCTATTGTTTTACATTTCCTTACTAATTTTCAGAATTAAATAATGAATAAATCTTCCTATAAATTTTTTAGTAATTTTCATAATTACATTTTGTTAGTAAGTAATTTGAATATGCTATAAATTTTTTTGTCAAGAAAAATACAAATGAATAACTAACTCAGTAGTTTATAGATTTTCTTTGACACTTTTATCTATTTATTTTCATATTTTCAATTTTTTTTTGTTGCTTAGCTAATAGCTATTAGCAATTATTAAGGGTTTAATTCTTAATGGAATATCCTAAACAAGAATGTATGTGTAGAGATTTATTGTGATTGAGTAATTATGTTTTTGTGTTTTCGAACAGTTGATTAAATTAAATTATTTTTGTGGCTTTGTGTAGAGGAACATGATGAGGCTGAAGACATATGCTGGTCTTAGTTTGATTGCAACTTTGGCTATTACATATCATGCATTTAACAGTAGAGGCCAGTTTTATCCGGCAATGGTGTATCTTTCGACATCCAAGATCAGTTTGGTGCTTCTTCTCAACATGGGTTTGGTTATCATGTGTGTTCTGTGGCAACTAACGAAGAAGGTATTCTTGGGTAATCTTCGAGAAGCGGAGGTTGAGAGGCTTAATGAACAATCTTGGAGGGAGGTTATGGAGATTCTCTTTGCGATTACTATTTTTAGGCAGGATTTCTCGGTTACTTTCCTAGCGATGGTTACTGCGCTGTTGTTAATTAAGGCTTTGCATTGGTTGGCTCAAAAGAGAGTTGAGTACATTGAGACCACTCCTACGGTGACCACGCTGTCCCATATTCGGATTGTGTCTTTTATGGGTTTCCTCCTTCTTCTAGATAGCATTTTCTTATATAGTTCTTTGAAGCATTTGATAGAAACATGGCAGGCTTCTGTTTCGCTGTTCTTTGCATTTGAGTAAGCCTTCTTTTTCCTTTTCCTCCTACGAATGAGTTGCTGATACTTAAACAAATCCAACTAGGTCATGTTGATATATGAAATTTCACATAATGGTCATGCCATAGTTAAGAATGAACTATGAATGAAAATATTTTCTACAATAATAATATCATCAGAGTTGTTTGGCATATGTTAGAGAAGAAAATAGTTATCTGAATATGCATTTAGCCATACGACAGCAATTACAAATGATAAATTCTTAAAATGCTTAATATCTAATAGTATTACTTTCTTTTGCAATATTTATCTTTTCAAATAAATTGGATTTTACATGTGATACCCCATAAGTCATACTATTATATGCTATTATTCTTATAATCACAGAAGATATTTCTATATGTATTTATTGTTTATTTATACTAAATAATTAAATTATATAATACCTATGCACATTATGGATCACAGGCGAATAACTTGTATAATGCATTGCATGCTATTTGGTTTATTATACTTTATACTTGAGTATTCTGGTTGACAAGTTGTTTGTTTCTATCTCAGGTACATGATATTAGCAACAACAACAGTGTCAATTTTTGTAAAATATGTTTTCTATGTCAGTGACATGCTAATGGAGGGACAGTGGGAAAAGAAACCAGTCTTCACATTTTACCTGGAACTTGTTAGGGACTTGCTACACTTGTCCATGTATCTCTGCTTCTTCTGTGTTATTTTTGTGTAAGTGACCAGTCAATTCTTCTTTTTTACATGTATGTATTTGCACTAGAGGTGACATGTATACAATTACATTTTTTTTTCGTGCTCATTTTGTTGGTTTGATTACATGTTTAACCTTCCACATGTTATCTTTTCTTACCTACTAACTTGAAGTTGATTTATTAGAAACTACGGCATTCCCTTGCACCTAATACGGGAGCTGTACGAGACATTTAGGAACTTCAAAGTTCGCATTGCAGATTACATTAGATATCGGAAGATCACTTCGAATATGAATGATCGCTTTCCAGATGCAACCCCTGAAGAGCTCATTGCGTGAGTTCTAAACTTGAGATACCATATCAGCTTATTAATTTAATATTTATACCTATGAAATCTTACATATTTTTTAAATGTTTATGCAGTAGTGATGCAACTTGCATTATCTGTCGTGAAGAGATGACTACAGCCAAGAAACTGATATGTGGACATCTTTTTCATGTCCATTGCCTCCGATCATGGCTGGAACGACAGCATACTTGCCCTACCTGCAGAGCCTTGGTTGTACCACCAGAAAATGGAACAACTGTTGCTGGAGGGCAGCAAGGATCACAACCAGATGGTCAACGACAGGGTAATCATATGATAATTACTCACCGTAGGATGTCATTTTCAGGATCCATTGATAATTTAATAATAATATTTGTACAATTAAATAAGCATGTTACTTATTGCTTTCCTTGTCATTTTACCTGGGACAGGCACTGGAAGCACAGGTCAAACTGAGCCTGGCAGTGGGGTGGCAACTGATAGTTTGAGTCGGCATCAAGCTAGACTCCAAGCAGCAGCTGCTGCAGCTTCAATATATGAGAAGTCTTATGTTTATCCCTCTGCAACTGTACGGTACGGCATTTTTGCTTGGGCTATATGCCTCTTTGTTGCAACTGCTTATGAAATCAGTCAATTCTGTGCATCTTGCTGATTATTGATACTATACATTCATCTTCTCAAACCAGTACATAAACACTGAATTTATCGTATGTAAATATGGGATAGTTTCGTTAGAATTATTATAACATGTATACTAAGAACTTTAAGTAAACTTCATCAAGATATTTTCTTAGGCACGTCACTTGCTTGGGGAGGCTGTATAAAAATTAAAGAGTGTTTTCTACTCATTTTTTGTGGGATAAAATAAGCAATGCCATTAAAATATGAAGATAAACCAGTTCCATCTAGAAGGATTGATGGGTTTTAGAACCCAGATATTTTTAGAAAACATATTCCCTGGATTGATCGAAACATGATGCTTTGAGGAATTAGTTTTTGACTTGTTATAATGGTATTGGTTTCATTCATGTATAGTCGACTTCACCTAGTGAGAACACGTTTGGATTGTTGGAAGCCATTCCTTGATCTGGCACATGTTTCCTATTTGTAGAAGCTGGGTTTAGACAAATTATATGAATTCTGATTTATTTTGAAATTGCACAAGTTATTGCTGAGTTAAACTGTCTTATATTTTGTAAAGTTGTTAGAAAACTGTTTCAAATATAAACTGAAGGACTGATTTAATGGTCTTACTCCTGTATTACGTCATTCATAACATTTTGATAATACTGAATTAGTCTATAAAGTGTTTTAAAACTAAATAACTAGAGCTTTTTCTAAAATTCACAGACCTCCTGGAGAACAAGCTTCCAGTCAACAAGCCCAGCAGCAGTTTCATATTCCTGGTGGGCCAGCAAATGTATCCTTTCCTCCAATGGGGCACTTCCATTTTATTCCTTCCCAACCACATATGACCCTTTTGAATTATGGAGAGGGGTTTGGAAATGATCCAAATATCCAAAGCTTGCAGTTGGAAGCTAATAAAAAATTACTGCAACAACAGATTGAGGTACACTTTGCTCTTCCTCTGTGTTTATACCTCCACATAGTAAGTGGTATCTGTCTTGATGGTTTTATCTTAATCTAGAAGGTTTTAGTTGATGATTATGAGGAGAAGACTATCCAATGAATATCCCCTGCTCATCGTCTTATTCTCAGTTCCGCCTCCCTATTAAGGGATAGTTGATGATATGACTAAAAATTTACCACCACTTTTCACAATCACGCCTTCTACAAGCACTTGGTCATAACAAATGAATTCATAAAAATTGTTTTTTTTTGCTTGTGCTTTCTACAAGCACTTGTATCTACATTTTATAATTCTAGGATTGTGTATAGGGTTTGAAATTGAAGTCCATGTTTATTGTCTCCCCCTACACTTAGACATTGGTGAAGCCAAAATTCTAAGCTTTAACTGATTTCCATTGTATCAAAATGTCAGGGTGCAAGCTCTATTTCACTGTGTTATAAATTCGTTCAATAAAAAATTGAATTGCATAGGTTTGAGTGGACATGAAATTAATCATAGTAACTCACAAGATCCCCATGCCGTTCTTTTGAACAGATTCTGCAAAATCATCTACAGAATCTGCAGTTCACCGAGGCTGAGAGACGTGTAGATGATGGGACATCATCATCATCAGAAAGCAGAGGCAAGCTTAGCACTTCCGCAGAGAATCAAGATTGAAAAGCATTAAGTCGACTGTGTATGTTTGGTGTATACCAGGAGAATACCAAATGTAGATATAGAAAGAGGAAAAATACAGAATAACAGTATTGCTCTAATGTGACGCCTGTTCTTTGGGATACTGTCATACTGATATTGAAAATGAACAGTGCCCCTTAAAATTGATTTCTTTGCCTGCTTTAGATGTGGAATGAAAAATATTGCTGACCATTTTGTCACAAATATCCATAATATGTGATGACTTCCCGTTATAAATGACATTTTGATGCAGGATTAGTTTAGTAATGTGGATAGTTACATATTTTTATCATTGAGTGGATTTCTATTTATATGTCTATCTATCTTTTATTCAAGAAAAAGACACTGTATACCCATTGAGTTTATAGAATTTGGGCTGAGAATCCCAAAAATCCGAAGACGAAGCTTGTTAGTCAATTCGTACTTCTGTTGTCTTTCACGCCAAGTTTGGATAACCAATGTATGGTAGTTTCTATGTAGAAGCTCTGGAATATATTGAACCAAATAAGGAATGGTCTCATTGAATATGTAGAAGCTCTATGTATTAAGAAATAGATATAATAATCATAAATTAAAACTAATGCACCGAGTCACACAAAAAAAGTCACAAAATTGGTGTTCAAACTTGAGGCTGACCCAAGCCTAATAATACATCTTTAGGCTATATAAAAGCCTCCTATTACAACTTCCAAGGTATGCTAAACCTTGCCCCCCCACCTCAAAAATATATTAACTTGAGTGTGAGTGTTTACAAGTATAGCCTCTCCATTGGAGCCGAAAATGTCGATTCCGGTCAATCATCACCATCATAAGGTCTAAAGAACCATCATCCATCGGTGCGCCATCACTGTTGTCAACCCGAGTTCTAGATCGAAATAACTAAAAAAAGTAGAAACATGAAGCTGATACTAGAGTTTTAACAAATAATATTAATTCTACAAATAGGTAATTGGAGTAGCGAGGCTTTATTTGTGAATTTGTATGTTTTTTGTTTTTCTATCTCGTTCGCACATGCATTGTCGATTTAGATTATATCAAGTTTTTCGTCGGTGTATGAGATTTTGCGTATAACATGTGATCATAACACGTCCATGTGGAGTCCAACTACGTCCATGTGGATTCCAACTGGACATTTGATAGCCACATAAGTAGTAGAGACAACATAAACTCAAAGAGCTTTACAAAATGACTAGTCTGAGTAATGTTTCATAGAAACTTAAGAGTTATGTTGGAATTTTCATAACATTGTCAAGTAACATGGTTTTTAGTCATAGACGTTTACAGAAGAATAAATATCAGAAATATTTTACAAATATGTGACCAATTTAAAAACATTCACATTTTATAAGGAGCTAATTTAAGAGTGTCTCACAAAGTTTTGATGATTTTTATACCAGTTTACTTCAATCTTATTTGACTTACCACAACTTTTATTTTATTAAAAATAAATGGTATTTATTGATTTAAATTGATATAGCATATTGATGCAATACAAATTTAAAATCGTTAAAAACAAAAAGGATGAATGCGAACAAACTCACAACATCGTGTTGATAGTATAAAACGATAAATTGAATAAGTCTACATATTTGACTATATTGAAGTGTCCGAAATCATTGATGGATACACTAAAATCATTGATGGATGCACTAAGTCGAACTTAATCATTCTACTTGAAACAAATAAACAACACTAACACCGGAAAAACAAAATACACCGTAAAAAGAAGTGAAATTTAATATTTATGGGCTCAACCATATAAAGTTCTATTTATTGGTGTTAGTTTCCTCACTTGAATATTTATATATAACGTAACAAGACTTGCAGCCAAAAAAACACACAATAACGTAACAAGACTTGCAGCCATGTTTTTGATCTGAAAGTGGGTAGGTGGCTATAGCTCAAAAAATTGACCATTGAAGTTCCAACTACCCCCTCATAGATATTTTTAAATATTCAGTTGCAACACAAAAAAAATTGACAGACAGTTGGGACAAAATTACCCCCCTTTTTTTATTGGTTTATAACTCAGTCCTCGTGATACTTGCCTTTCATAACAATATATATAATAGCTATTTCTAATATCTTACACAGCAGATTTGGATCCTCTCAATTAAGATATTTTTATGTTGAATCTCAATCATCTAACATAAGAAAGAAAATAAATAAGAGTTAGATTTTTAATAAATTATATATATATATATATAAAAAATGGTTTTAGATGATAAAAATTAACAATAGAGAAAAATTGAGAGAGTTTCCATCGAAAAAGATCTAAATTCCTAACTCAATTATATTTGTTACGATTGAAATTTTTTATCCGAGTTTAAATTCTGATCTTACAGTTGTGTTTTTGAACTTCAAGTACGTGTTATTATTCATCTATGGATCAAATAAAATAATAAAAAAAAATTAAGAAAATTTAAAATAATAAGTTTTGACTTGGAAAATATATAAAAATAACAAAGACAAAATATGGTGTACAACCCAATAAATGGGGACAAAGGTTATACTAGATGACATGGCCTAACCGCAACCGTAGATTCTTTTGATATTTCTTTCTAGGGAAATGCTTATTTGCAAGAATTGATAAAAACAAGAAAGAGAATAATGAATCTCAACCATCCATTAAGACCACTATCCCATGATTTCTATTAAAAAGAAAATTAAATTTATAATAAATTAAAATCATCCTCTAAAATAATGACATGTGTTCATTCTTATCTTTCTTGCTTAAATTCTTTCTTACAAAATAGCAATGATCTTCTTTCTAATAGACTATGTTACGTGGTAGTTAGGAATTGACCACAAATTTGAATTTGAAATCATGAAAAAGTACTAGTGTTTTGGTCCTAGGGTTGCAAACAATTATTTTGAATGAATTGATCTTATAATCAAATGGTTAAATTTAAGTGATTATTGAACTTTAAAAATAAATCGTTTAAACGAATTCGAGTTTAATTTTAAATTCAATCTGATTGCAATAATTATTTATCAAATTTTCTTTATCTATTGAACTTTGAATTATGAGAAATTATTTCTCCCTTGATTGAATTCAATTGATTAATTAAATTTAGTTAAAGACTAATTGTTCATGAAAAGTTTAAATCTAACTGTAACAGATTGATCAAATTTTATTTGTGAACTCTAAATTATCACATTTTAATTATTTTCTCATAGAACAAGAGCGTTACAATCAATTTTACAACTCTAAAAATGATTTTGTCTTATTCAAAAAATGGAATCTATTATACATTAACGTAACATATTCTTATACAACGGTATTAGTATGATTCATGTACCTTAAGATCCCCTAAAATAATTAAGTAATAAAATATAACCAATAATTCCTTAATAAAATAAACAGAAAAAAAAAACTACAAAATTAGGTAAAGACTAAAAGAAATTGTTAAGTTAAAAAAAGAGACTAAATCATGCAAGTATTTGCCACCAAACTCCTAGGTACATCTACATGGCACAAACACAACCAGCCAACCATATTATTATTAAAAATCAACTTGTGTTGAACTTGAAGCACGTGAAGTTCAGCTACCCTCCAATATTCACTACCTCTACCCTTCATATATATATAACCATCTCACCCTTAACATATTTCATAACAATAAGTTCCTGTAATAAACCAATTCAAATTACATACATAGCAGGAACTACTAATTCTACCAACATGGTCAGTGTAGCTGAAATTCGCAAGGCTCAAAGGGCAGAAGGCCCTGCTACCATTTTGGCCATTGGTACTGCTAATCCAGCCAACAAGGTTGAGCAGGCCACATATCCTGATTTCTACTTCAAAATCACTAACAGTGAGCATAAGGTTGAGCTCAAGGAGAAATTTCAGCGCATGTGTAAGTATTTGCCTACCAAATTGTTACAAATTATTTGCATGAAAAGATATATTATACATGGCACCTAAATATATTGTAGTACTAATATGATTTTTTTTTAAACTAATTCAGGTGATAAATCTATGATCAAGAGTAGATACATGTATCTAACAGAAGAGATTTTGAAAGAAAATCCAAGTGTTTGTGAGTACATGGCACCTTCATTGGATGCTAGACAAGACATGGTGGTGGTAGAAGTACCTAGACTAGGGAAAGAGGCTGCAGTGAAGGCCATCAAAGAATGGGGCCAACCAAAATCTAAGATTACTCATTTGATCTTTTGCACTACAAGTGGTGTAGACATGCCTGGAGCTGATTACCAACTCACAAAACTCTTAGGTCTTCGCCCGTATGTGAAGAGGTATATGATGTACCAACAAGGGTGTTTCGCTGGTGGGACGGTGCTTCGTTTGGCCAAGGATTTGGCCGAGAACAACAAAGGTGCTCGTGTGTTGGTTGTTTGTTCTGAAGTCACTGCAGTCACATTCCGTGGCCCTAGTGACACTCACTTGGACAGTCTTGTTGGACAAGCATTATTCGGAGATGGAGCTGCTGCTCTCATTGTTGGTTCTGATCCAGTGCCAGAAATTGAGAAACCAATATTTGAGATGGTTTGGACTGCACAAACAATTGCTCCAGACAGTGAAGGTGCCATTGATGGTCATCTTCGTGAAGCTGGACTAACATTTCATCTTCTTAAAGATGTTCCCGGGATTGTCTCAAAGAACATTGATAAGGCATTAGTTGAGGCTTTCCAACCATTAAACATCTCTGATTACAATTCAATCTTTTGGATTGCACACCCTGGTGGTCCTGCAATCTTAGATCAAGTAGAACAAAAGCTAGCCTTGAAGCCAGAAAAGATGAAGGCAACTAGGGATGTACTAAGTGAATATGGTAACATGTCAAGTGCATGTGTATTGTTCATCTTAGATGAGATGAGAAAGAAATCAGCTCAAAATGGACTTAAAACAACAGGAGAAGGACTTGACTGGGGTGTGTTGTTTGGCTTTGGACCTGGACTTACTATTGAGACTGTGGTTCTACATAGTGTTGCTATATGAGATTGAGAGACTTTTGATTGTTTTTTAATTGTATTCTATTACTTTACTTTTAATTAATCTTGCTTGAACTTCCATTTAAGAATAAATATGGAGTTCAATCTGTACCATCAATGTTAAAATAATATATCGTTAATAGCTTTTATTTATAGTGTCTGCTTTTTCTTCTTTCTAAACTATTTTATTTTAGTATTTGTTATTTATTGATTTAAAATAAACACTGTCCTCTTAACTGATAAATAATGTATTTGAATAATTCAATCGATTGACTTAATGTAGGACATTTTTTAGGCAAAAGGCTTGGGACATTATTGTACCATGATAAAGCAATTGTATTGATAATTAAGTGATAAAAAATCTTGACAAAAAAAATAAATAAGTGATAAAACCTCTAAATTTAGGAATTGGAATTCATGCATTATCTATATCACACAGTTAATACTTTCCTCTTGTAGTTTTTTCTTTTTCCTGTCTAGTGTCCTATCTTATCTTAGAGATTGTTAGGTTCTGCTCGAGTGTACTTCTGGTACCTCCTTATTGTACTGAATTTTCTCTTGATTTTTTCTTTTAATGATATAATATATTTGTCATTCAAAAAAAAAAAATACTTTCAAAGGTTAAGATCATTGACTTGTATTAAAATTGATGTACAGTACTCCCTTCGGTCTCATTTATAAGAAACAAATTTTTTTTTACAAAGTCTTAAATATAAGAAAAAGTTACTACAATCATTACATTTATTTTGAATATTCCAATTTTACCCTTTGTTTTATTTTTCCCCATAATAAATAATAATTTAATTTAAACAAAAAGTAAGGATAAAAGTGGAAATGACATGTTTTTCCTAATCATTTACTTCACTTTCTTAAATAGTGTGTTTTTTTTTTCTTCTTATATATGAGACCGGAGGAAGTATAATTTAAACTTTGGATCTCAAATCAACAATTCTTATTAACTATTGCATAAAACTGTGTTTCTTTTACAGTTCCCTAATTCCTAAATCTCAAAGCAACCTCACTGCAAGCTTTTCCCTATGCATCTTGCAAGGGTCCACTATCCATGGACACAAAATATTCATGGCTATGAGTTAAAACAACAACTATTCACACCAGAAAATTTAGTCTCTGTAAAACTAATTTTAATTTCTCGATCGTTAGTTGGTTCAATGGTGATTGACGTTGAATATAGTAAGAAGGATCACAGTTCGATCCTCACAATTGCGATCGAGAGGGGGCTAAATTGACCCCGAACTAGATTACGTGATTCAGTTAACTAGATACCAATGATGAAAACAAACAAAAAAACACTAATTTTATTTTTTTTTAAAACGTGTTTATTTTAATTTTGGTATTTTTATTATTTTCAAAAAATACACAATCTCATACCTAAAAAGTCTCATGATTCCTCTATGCATTCCTTTGTCCATTTGCAATTAAATGAAATGAGTTTATGGTTGTTGTTGTCCCATGATGATCTCTCACATGTCTATTATTATCAAAATAAAATAAAAAATGAAGTGTCACGTGTCTAATTCACCCTTTTACTTCTAAGTCGTCTTTTTGCTTAGAATTTGCCATTTTTAATAGTACTCAATGGATGAAAGAATTTTGGGTTGCATTTTAATGAACCCAAATTGCACAAGAATTCTGACGTAAAGTCATAATGATGCAATAACGACCAAAAATAAAGTCTTTTTATCTAACATTTTGGACAAAAAGTGATAATCACTAATTTTCAACGTGGGTTGTTGTTTAGAAAGACAAATGACATTTTTAAATTAAGTTAAAGTTCTCTAATACAATTTGGCCTTTTAATTCATATTTAAATGAGATATAAAATAAACACTATTATAAGAAATAATCTCATACCCTAATATATGAAGTATATAATATCATCACAAAAAATATTATACTTTAGTGGAAAAAAGTAACGCTAATAAACTCTTAAGAGAAAACAATTAACAAATTACCATATTATTTTTTTGTTTCGAGCTTTTTAAGGAAGTGGATTGGTAATTCAGAGTTCGACCATGAGATAAAAAAAATCTGATAAATAAAATTATTTTTGTTAGAAATCAAACTCAGACTTCAATTAGCATAATTTTATATTTGTAGTGTTAACTCTCTGGTTTCTAAAGGAAGACTAGGGGCATCCGTAATAATTCAGAGTTCAGTTATAAATTAAGTAAAGTTCAACAAAAAAATTATTACCACTAAAAATTAAACTTGATTTTCTTAAATGATTCGTTTTAAAGTAACGCATGGAAGTAAGTAGCTTAATTATTTTCAAAAGTAAATACACAGATATAGCCAATTATTGCTTACATTAAACAACCACAAAAAGAGGGTAGATTGAGTCTTGAAAATCATGCGGACATCTTCCACCAAACTCCTTACATTGAATGACTCGACAAAACACTCTCCCTTTGCATTGCTTAATGGTAAGTGTTTTATTCATTCAAACACGTGATCCACAACTACCATCCAATATCCACCATCTCCCTTTCCAAATCTTCCATTCTTTCATTCATATATAAACCCATCTCACCCCAAACATCTTTCCACAACAACAACTACTACTACTACTGTAAACCCAATATTCAGTTCCATTATTTACACTACTTTAATTGGATATACTAAAACTATTATTAAGATATGGTTAGTGTAGCTGAAATTCGTAAGGCTCAAAGGGCAGAAGGCCCTGCAACCATTTTAGCCATTGGTACTGCTAATCCAGCTAACAAGGTTGAGCAGGCCACATATCCTGATTTCTACTTCAAAATCACTAACAGTGAACACAAGACTGAGCTCAAAGAGAAATTTCAGCGCATGTGTAAGTATTATTTGTAGAACAAACATATTATTATGTGATTGGTTTTGGTATTACCAAAAATTGTTGTACTGATGTCAATTTTTTTATAATGAATGCAGGTGATAAATCTATGATCAAGAGCAGATACATGTATCTAACAGAAGAGATTTTGAAAGAGAATCCTAGTGTTTGTGAATACATGGCACCTTCATTGGATGCTAGGCAAGACATGGTGGTGGTAGAAGTACCTAGACTAGGGAAAGAGGCTGCAGTGAAGGCCATCAAAGAATGGGGCCAACCAAAATCTAAGATTACTCATTTGATCTTTTGCACTACAAGTGGTGTAGACATGCCTGGAGCTGATTACCAACTCACAAAACTCTTAGGTCTTCGCCCGTATGTGAAGAGGTACATGATGTACCAACAAGGATGCTTCGCAGGTGGGACGGTTCTTCGTTTGGCTAAAGATTTGGCTGAGAACAACAAGGGTGCTCGTGTTCTTGTTGTTTGTTCTGAAGTAACCGCGGTCACATTTCGCGGCCCTAGTGACACTCATTTGGACAGTCTTGTTGGACAAGCATTATTCGGAGATGGAGCTGCTGCTCTTATTGTTGGTTCTGATCCAGTGCCAGAAATTGAGAAACCAATATTTGAGATGGTTTGGACTGCACAAACAATTGCTCCAGATAGTGAAGGTGCCATTGATGGTCATCTTCGTGAAGCTGGACTAACATTTCATCTTCTTAAAGATGTTCCCGGGATTGTATCAAAGAACATTGACAAAGCATTGGTTGAAGCATTCCAACCATTAAACATCTCTGACTACAATTCAATCTTTTGGATTGCTCATCCAGGTGGTCCTGCAATTCTAGACCAAGTTGAGCAAAAGTTAGCTTTGAAGCCAGAAAAGATGAAGGCCACTAGGGATGTTCTAAGTGAATACGGTAACATGTCAAGTGCATGTGTTTTGTTCATCTTAGATGAAATGAGAAAGAAATCAGCTCAAAATGGACTTAAAACCACAGGGGAAGGACTTGACTGGGGTGTGTTGTTTGGTTTTGGACCAGGACTTACAATTGAAACCGTTGTTCTTCATAGTGTGGCTATATGATTTGTGTGATTGTAATTTATTTTAATGTATTACCTTTAATCTTGCATGAATTTCCATTAAAAAATAAATATGGAGTTCAATTTGTACCATTGATATTGAAATATCTTGTATTCTAGCATTTGTTATTTGTTTAAATAAATATAAATACTGTCACACCAGCTCTTAACTATTAAATATCTTGTATTCTTGTATGATTGCATGAATAATGAGTATGTCTCAGTTTTTTCACATAAAATGAGTTTATAGAAAATTATTATTATTATAAAAGCTAAGATTACTCTCTACAACTATATTTTCATAGGTAATTAAAATCAGATTGAATCAACCAATTCAAATAGTTGGATTGAGAACTCAATTCAAAAAAAAAAAAATAGTTGGATTGAGAACTAGTTGAAAAAAGTTAGGCTTGAGATCTCAAAATAGGACTCTCAAAAGGATCCGGATTTACTCTTGTCAAATAATGACACAGTTACATACAATAACGAATCGTGCCCATTAATTTGAGATCGGACAGTTCAGATTTAAAATACAATTTTATACTATAAAATGATCTCAGCTGTCGATCAGAGATCGGACGGCCAAAATCAGTTACAGCAGGGTGTTGTAATTGTAGAAAGTTCTGCTCCCTCTAAATATATGATAAATAATTTTATTTTATTTTTTAAAAGTATGAATAATATTTATTCCAATGTGAAATTTATTTTTTTAACTTTCTTAACGGGTATTTCGGACCACTAATTAACCTAACTTAATTTAATATATACTAAAAAAAATCTCAAAATTGTTGTGCAGGCACTAGCCCACACAAACTCTAACGTGCATTCGTCGCTGATGCTACAACAATTAACGCAAGGATTGGTTGTTGGGGGGTTTATAGAAAGTCGATAGAAAGAACTACTACTATTCTTAAAAAAATGGAAAAAGCAAGCCAATTAATAAAACTACCGTTGTTCTTAGAAAAAATAGCATACATATGATGAGATGTAAATATTAAACACCCATTAATATGTGAGAAGTTTAGCTTACTTATCTTATATTTTGAGAAGGTTAGTAGTAGTACAATACTGTAACCAAAAAAAAAAAATAGTAGTACAACACGTGACTTACGCGTGCGTTCTTGCATTTCTTGTTGTGCATTCTTCGTAAAGAATAGCACTACTCTTTGAGTTATAGTGTGGTATTTATAAAAGAGTGTTAGATTATGAGTAGGTGTTGCTATGAGAGGTTCGAAAAACCTAATTCAATTGACATGATTGAATATTTTTATTTGAATTCAAATATAAGATTTCATATTTGTGTGTAAATTTCAAATGTGTTTACCGGTTTATTCATAAATAAACAAACTATATTTTCATTCTACTTAAAAAAAAAAAAAACTATGTTTTCATTCACAAGAATATAAAAGGTTATAAAGTTTCACCTAAATTAAAATAGATTTTAGAGTGTCTATGAAGCATTTTCCTTAATTAATGGCAACATGTTATTCATCATTAGCAGCCGGATTGTAGTGATGTGACTTGAGATTTCACCAAATAAGTGGATAAATAAAACAAAATACTAGTCAAATTGTTTACAAACATAATAATAATTAAAATAAAACGGGTTAGACTAGAGAGAGGGAGAAGGTCTCAGATCATTGGCCACACAAACAGATCACTTTGTCTCCCCCCACAATCTTTTTCAAATCTACGCAGTCGGTAGTTGTTGAATTAAGATTAGATAATTAAAATTTAAGCTCAATATATTATTTATCATTAAATTAAGACCAGACAATTATCAATAATCTAATTAAATGCGTAAAAACCAGGAAAAAATCAATATATTACTATTATATGATTGACTTTATTAATTTATTATAGTACTAATATGATTTTTTTATAACTAATTCAGGTGATAAATCTATGATCAAGAGTAGATACATGTATCTAACAGAAGAGATTTTGAAAGAGAATCCTAGTGTTTGTGAATACATGGCACCTTCATTGGATGCTAGGCAAGACATGGTCGTGGTAGAGGTACCTAGATTAGGGAAAGAGGCTGCAGTGAAGGCAATAAAAGAATGGTGTCAACCAAAATCAAAGATCACTCACTTAATCTTTTGCACCACAAGTGGGGTAGACATGCCTGGTGCTGATTACCAGCTCACAAAACTCTTAGGTCACATTTGGCGGCCCTAGTGATACTCACTTGGACAGTCTTGTTGGAGAAGCGTTATTTGGAGATGGAGCAGCAGCACTTATTGTTGGTTCTGATCCGGTGCCTGAAATTGAGAAACCAATATTTGAGATGGTTTGGACTGCACAAACAATTGCTCCAGATAGCGAATGAGCTATATATAGATGGTCACATTCGCGAGGCTGGACTCACATTTCACCTTCTTAAAGATGTTCCTGGGATTGTCTCAAAGAACATTGATAAAGCATTGGTTGAGGCTTTCCAACCATTGGAAATTTCTGATTACAACTCAATTTTTTGGATTGCACACCCTGGTGGTCCTGCAATCATAGATCAAGTAGAACAAAAGTTAGCCTTGAAGCCAGAAAAGATGAAGGCAACTAGGGATGTACTAAGTGAATATGGAAACATGTCAAGTGCATGTGTATTGTTCATCTTAGATGAGATGAGAAAGAAATCAACTAAAGATGGACTTAAGACAACAGGAGAAGGACTTGAATGGGGTGTGTTATTTGCCTTTGGACCAGGACTTACTATTGAGACTGTTGTTTTGCACAGTGTGGCCATTTGAGAGGCGCTTAATTATTTATTTTCATGTATGCTTGATTTTTGTGTAAGATGAAAAACTCATCAAGTGTTCAACATATTAATCCGTTCAAAAAATGTTCAAGATATTAATGACAACGATGAAATGATATAATTGCGATTAACTTTATATTCTAGGATTTTTTTACATAAATTCTAAGGATAATCGTTTATTTGGAAAGGAGTAGAGTATATCTGACATTTTAAAAAAATTATTTTGAACCAGCAAAAAAAAAATTATTTACAAGATGTACGGATAGCACTACTAGAAAATTGCTAATTTCCCGCGGATGTTTCTGCAGAAAATCATCTGCAGGTATTGCCAAGGATTTTCCTGCGGATTTTTCCACTTAGAGTAATTTCCTGTGGATTATTCTTTTTCAGGAAATTCCGCAGGTATTTCCAAGATTTTTCCAGCGAATTTTGTCACCTAGACTACTTTCCTCCGGATTCTGTTATTTCAGGAAATTCCGCGGGTATTGCAAAGGTTTTTCCTGTGGACTTTGGCATCTCCACTTTCCTGCGGATTTTACTAGTACAAGAAATTCCGCAGGTAACTTTTATAAAAAATTTGAGTTTTAATTTTAATTGTAAACATATTATGAAAAAAAGAGAGTTTTAATTGTAAACAATAAAAACAAAAATGGAACATCTTTCATCACTCAACCCTAAAATCAATTTCTTTTCACCATAGAACCCAAAAAGAAAAATGGAACATATCGTGGGAGCCCTGCATACTGAGATTAGATTTTTATTTGAGATGCTACTTCGTTTTTTATCTGTAATTCGGTTGTGATAGTGTGTAATAATTATATATTGTTGATTTGTATTTTCTTTGTTTGTAAATGTGATATGAATTGTGAACGGTTAATATTCAAAACTTTGAATGTGATTTGTGATATGAATTGTGAATAGTTAAATACTTTGAATGTAGTTTCCTTCAATAGATACCTTGAAAAAGTAAATTTTTTATCAAACAAATAAAATTTATTTTTAATATGCCTTTTGGCATTAAATAAAAGAAAAAAAAATTTAAAAAAAACTGGCATTAGCTGCTGATTTATTTGCAGAAAGCCATTGTTTCATGCAAATATATCTGCGGAAACTTGATGTTTTACCTGCATATTTTATCTTAGTTTTTTCCTGCGGTTTTACCTTAGGATACAATTTCCTACGAAGGTATTAGCTGCCAACCAGAAATCCTTGGAAAAATCCGCAGAAAACGTGTTTCAACAATCCGTTGTTGCGAGTACCAATTCTTCAACAAGAATTAAATCTTCAACCCGAATTTTGACCGATTCTATCTAACAATGTTTGTCACAAACCTTCGATTCTCAAATTGAAGTAGAAAATGTTGATCACCGACTAAGTGATCCCAACAACACTAAGCTCTAATTTATATGTATTTTTATAAATAATGCCTCAGCCCCAATATAGTGTCGACCACTAGCATAGTGATCCCAACAACACTGAGCTATGATTTTTCATGTGTGATACAAATGATTTCAACATTATAAAATAGTTAATATAAAATTCAAACTTCCACTAATCAATCCCTTCAAAAGAATCTTAATTATCTCTCATTTAGTGAAACTTTCTTTTGAAACTCCCAAATCAAGCATATCAATAGAACTCACTCAAGTAGTCAATTCTCTCCCACTTGCTCAAATGTTCATTCTATTTGTGTGCTCTCATTAATCATAAGATCATTATAAAGAGACCAATATAATAGTACAATCACATTTAGGCATAATGTACAAACTAAGGTCAAAGCCTCAGTCAAAACCTCATACGACTTAATTATCATAAAGACAAGATATAGCTCAAAATAAAAAAGCTATCACAATGAGGCCAATATAATAGTACAATCAACTTTAGCCAAATTGTACAAACTAAGATCAAATCCCCAGTCAAAACCCGAGATGAGTTAATCAATAAGTATACATTGAACTTTGAAAGTTGTCACCTTTAGGCAGACAAATTCCTATGTTCAGTACATTCTCCAATAACTTCATCTCAAATCAATTTTTAATTATAACATATAATAATTACCTTTAAGCAGAAAATCACATGTCACAATTAAAACATTGATCAAACTACAAAGAAAATTTCACCAATCAATATAAGTGATCCCACTCTAATGGTAACGACCGATACCAATGCACAAAATCTCTTGCATAAGAATCATTATTTAAAAGTATTCCTGAAACTACAAAGAAAATTTATCCATAATATAAGCGGTATCACTTTGATGGTAACAGCTTATATCAATGCATGCAATCTCTTGCATAGGAATCAATCTCTTGCACATACTTTTTCAGGGCAATAAAATCTACCGTTATTTGATTGAGTAGCTTGGACCTTACACTTTGCTCCTCTAGAGTCAACCATAAATCTTACCTGAGAAAGGTAGACGAATGAATATGTCCCTACCCATATATAAGTATATCTAATGCATCCCATCACGTATTGTATGGTCCAAATTTGCTTCTCATATTCTCATTAAAAGTTTATAACCCCTCTCACCTAATAATACATCTAAATATCTAATGCATTAACACATTCTCATGTGACTTTTTTTACGATTAGATCATGTGACTTTTCAAATTCTGGACATTATGGGTTTTCTCCTTTGGACTAAACTTATGTACAGTTCCATATATACAGTTTTTACTGTACGAGATACATGGAGGTAGTTATTTTAATTTAAAAACAATTTTCTTTTATTTTTTTAAATTAAAACAAAATGATAACTACATTTTTGTGAGAGGAACAGCAAAAAATACATCTAAAGAAATACATATAAGTTTTTTTCTTTTCCTTTACCTAGCAGGCAGGCTCTTGTGACTGTATAGTGGTAGTTTGTTTTGCCGTCCTACGAATTTTTTTTATGTCTTACTTTTATTCATCCGCTATTTAAGTAGCGGATATTATAAAATTAATAATTTAAGAAAAAAAAAACCTTCCACTATTTTAATAGCAGATGATGTTTAAGAAACTCGTAAAGTGACAAAAGAAACTCCCTCTATAACACATGATCAAGCAATTCTAGTGGGGATTTGTGAAAGGAGAACAAAGCAAAATCCACTCAATTAATAATAATTAAGCTTACCAAGGGACAAAAATGAAAATAGCAAAATTACAGGATAGACCAAAACAAAATATATGTAAGTACTCCTAAATTAGAGATTGTCCTGCGTCAAAAAAAAATTAGAGATTGTCCTGACCACAAAAAATTACAGATTTCTAAGAAACTTGACTACACTATTTTTGAAACAAAATATAAAAATAAAAAATACTCCGTAAGTTTTATTTTATTAAATTTGTGGGTGCTAATTTTAACATTTCACCCAAAGAACAACATCGAGAATATTATTGTAATATATATGTTTGAGGAGGATTTTAACATTTATAAAAGAGCAATGAAAATTAAGACCAAAAAAAAAAAAAAAAGAGCAATGAAAATGTGCATGGCCAGACTTTCTCTTGCAGTTCTTTGGCAAAGTGAATTGTTCAGACCAAACATTTACTTGCTGAAGGATGCTTGAGATTTGAGAAAGAATAACAATTTCTCAAATCAACTTTAAGTAGACAGTCCATAAATTATCTAGTTTAACGAGTAGAAATATCGAAATTGCTAGTGTTGGACACTATGATTGGTGTTCAAATCTCATTCACTTCACTTTGTGTATGTGAGTTTTCAATATCTTTATCATTTCATCTATCTAAAAATAATAATTAAGTAGACAAAATTGTGTCAACTTGTTCCATTCCATCAATAACCGGTCGTAATTGAAGTAGGCAAATGACCGACAACTTATTTTAGAGGGTTGAGATGTGACAAAAGAGGAATCTTCAAAATTAATGGTGGTACCACACCTACTTTTTTTGGTTACTATTCTAAGAAAAAAAATAGATTTATTGGAAAATTGATGTATTTAGTCTACAATGTAGAAAATATACATTAATTTTCTAATGAACTTAAAATGAAAAAGTGTTTTTTTACTTATAATAGTTATCGAAGAGAGTATTTGAGGGGATTCACGTGCTCCCCCTTAGATTTTAATGTGTACTATTTGGTACGATGAAAAGAAAAGAGAAATTAATCTCAAGTTCAACTTCGTTAATTAACTTTTCGTAATTTTCTTTCCTCATTCTTTCTTTACATCATACCAAACACACCCAAGTTTGGCATATATTTTAATTTTGAAACCTCTCACATGTTCACATTTTTAAAGGGAAATTGATCTCAGGTATTGGAAATAGCCGGCAACCATTAGGGTCTGTTTAGTTCGGGGGTTTTGAAGGGGAGGGGAGGTGAGGTGAGGGAATATTTTAGATTTCATGTGTTTGGTTCATTTTTTTGAAAGGGAGGAGAGGGGAGAGGAGGTGAGCAAAATCTCTCATAAACTCACTTTTTGCTTTCCTCCAAATTGGAGGGATTGGGAGGGGAGGGAAGGGAAGGTGAGATATGTTATTATAATTTTAATTACATTTACAAAATTATCCCTGATTTTGTGTTGAAATCCAAAATTGTTCTTATTAAAATTTTAATGATTAATTATCTCTCTTTATTATTGATGCTATATGATTATTCATTATCCATCCTCCATATTTTATTTCTTCTGGGTAAATTATTTTTTTCTTTTGTGTGGCATAAAAAACATTTGTTTATTTTTTATTTCTATTTTCATTTATTTTGTTTTGTATCACAACATATATTTTGTTTGTTATAATAAGTACTGTACGTTGTATCACAATTACATTACAACGTTTTACTTGTATTTTTTTTTTGAAACATTATATATTATTATTATTAGCTTTTATATTTTATTTATTTTGGTCTGGTAGTAATAGTATAAGAGGTTTATTTTTTTTGTACAGTTGCAATTTATATTAATAATTATCAATAAATTATTTTCATGTATTTATAGATAATTTAAATTATATGTATATGTTAGATGTATCATAAAATTTGAGAAATTTCCTTGAATATAAAATCATAAGGCTTTGATATTTATAAGGACGAATAGGTAAATTAGTTTTAGAATACCTCACCTTCCCTCGTGAAGCAAACATATCTATGATTGAAATCCCTCTCCTCCCCCTCCTCTTTCTTCTTTTGAACCAAACACATATATAATTAAAAAAAATCCCTCCCCTCCCCTTCCCTCTATAATAATCCCTCACCTCCCCTCCCCCTTTGTTGAACCAAACAGACCCTTAGACAAGCACATCAAGAATGATTAATGTGGGAAATCTATAATATGGTTAAATATGTTTTGGTCCTTATAAAATGGTAACATTTTAAATTTAATTCTTACTTAATTTATATTAAATTTTAAGTCCCTTGAAAATTATTCTACACTTAATTTTGGTCTCTACTGTTAAGACAACTTGCATTTTTGAATGTTTTTTTACAAGTATGTTTAGAACATCATAAAAAGTTTCTCCAAAAACACGAGCTCAAAATTTGATTTCTAGGTCACGAGTTTTGTTACTTTTATCTTGAATTTTACTGTTTAAAAAATTCATATTTAATTTATATCATGTTAAAACAATTCGAAATTTTAGTAAATAAATTTTATATGAAATTTTAAACATGCCTATAAAAAATGATTCAAAAATTTAAGAGTTTAATGATAATTAAACACAAAAATAGTATTTGTAGGGACTAAAACTATGTGCAAACATATTTTTATAGGGACTAAAAATTTAATAAAATTTAAGGACTAAACTTAATTTGGACCAAAAACATATTTAATCCTATTTTTATCATGCCTATAAAAAATCATTCAAAAATTTAAGAGTTTAATGATAATTAAACAAATTTAATTTTAGTAGGTATAAAGGTATATCAAAATATTTATAGGGATTAAAAATATAATAAAAATTAAGTAAGGACTAAACTTAAAAGGTCTCTAATTTTATTTTATATTTAGGCAAAGAAAAATATATTAAAATAGTACAAACAACTAAGGGGACTCCTTATAAAAAAAACTAAGGGGGCAAAATAAGATTAAAAGGTCTCCAATTTATAAGGACCAAAAGTATATATATTTGGTTATGAAAATAAAACTTATATTTGGATTTTGATTTTCACCACCATTTTAATCTAATTCGGGGGTCAGTTCTGACATTGGTTCTATCCCCTTCTGATCGTAGTTGCGAGGGATCGAACTGTGTTCCTCCTACAAAGAAAATAACTCACATATACTCAAAACGTGTTATACCAACAAACAACTACCTCATTAATATTTTTTTTTAAAAAAGAGCTACCTCGTACTATGAAATTATCCCCACTTCATCAAGACCACATAAACTAAACTAGCTCATCAACTATAAACTAGTTTATTAACTATCCGCTATTTTTTATCAAACAGAACCTTAGTCAAATGCGTTATACCAAGAACTTTACTGTTTAAAAAATTCATATTTAATCCATATCATGTTAAAAAAATTCTAAATTTAAGTAAATAAACTTTATATGAAATTTTAAACATGCCTATATAAAAAATCATTCAAAAATGTAAGAGTTTAATGATAATTAATGAAATGTAGTATTTGTAGGAACTAAAATGTGCAAGCATATTTTTATAGGGACTGAAGATTTAATAAAAATTAAAGACTAAACTTAATGGGGACCAAAAACATATTTAATCCTATTTTAGTCATGCCTATAAAAAATCGTTCAAAAATTTAAGCGTTTTATGATAATTGAAAATTTTTAATTTTAGTAGCTATAAAAGTATATCAAAAAATTTAAAGGGACTAAAAATATAATAAAAATTAAGTAAGGACTAAACTTAAAAGTTCTCCTATTTTGTTTTAATTTTAGGCAAAGAAAAATAGATTAAAATAAGAATATAGTTGTCATATCCCAATTTTTGACCTAAGATCCCACCTCATATACATATATCATACATTTTTGTCCGGAATATCTCATGCCTTTTTTCAAACGAAATTTCGGCAGAGAGGTATTTTAAAATACCTCATTTTTGTGTTCATTTATTGTTTATATATTTATATTATTATTATTTTGTTTTTTTTCATTTCTATTTTTATTATTCAATTTTATTATTATTATTATTTATTTATTTGTTTCTTTATTTCATTTTCCTGTTTTTTTTAATTAATTAAAAAAGTCAAAAAAGGTCAAATTTTGAATTTTTTTGTTTGGTCCAGCAATGTCCATGTCTTCTTCCCCAAAAGGGGAGATTCCATTTTCAACTAGCAAACACTTCTCTGCCATTCCTCAATTAACCAAAACCCTAAAAAGTTTGGGTTATAAAACAGAACCATTTTTCTCAGAAAAAAGGGGGCCAGCCGCAACACAAAAAACTCATACAGATCCAAATCAAATCCGTCCAACAAAAAACCAAAAAATCAGAAATCAATCCAGAAATAAAACCATCAAAGACCAAAAAACCATCATTCATCATCTTCGAAATCGCAAAAAACAGATCAAAAACCCAGACCAAGAAAACGAACCCAAAGGATCAAATCGAACCAAACTTCCATCGTCAATTCGAAACCAAGACCGAAACCAGGATCAAAAACAAAGAAGATGAAAACGAGATAGAGACGAATCAAATCAAAAAATCACGATCTAAAAGTTTCGATGTGGTAAGTTGTTGAAAATTATTGGGGTTTTGAGGAAGAAAGAAGGAATCGGCCGGAAGAGAGCGGCGGGTTTTGAGAAAAAATGGGTTGGGAGAGAGAGCAAGAACCACGGCGGCGGTGATGAGAGAAGTTGAGAGGAGGGAGAAAAAAACAAGCGGCCGAGAGAGAAGAAGAACAGAGGGCGGCGGCTGAGAAAGGAGAAGAAGAAATGAAAAATGAAATTTTTTTAGGGTTTTGGACTTTTATACCCTGTTTGGATCCTGTGCGCGCAGGTGCACAGCCTTATCGTGCACCAGCGCGCCCAGAACCCTCTGATGTTGATCAAGCGCCCCAGATCTCATCTGATGGTGATCAAATCAGGGCTGTCTGATTTAATCAGACGTCCCTGATTAAATCTGTTTTCCTTCACACGCCTTGGGCCTTATGGACTGGGCCTACTCAGGTTTTTGCTATCCCCACACCCCTGTTTCGCTATTAACACCCCTGCTATATTTTTTTATTTTATTTATGTGTTCTATTATATTTGAATGTCATTTAATTTATTTATTTTGTACATTATTTATATGTTATATGCTATGTTTAAATATCAAAAATGTCAAAAAATATGCCATGTTATTTGTTTCGTTTATTACTGCTTAAATATCAAAAATGCAAAAAAATATTATTGTACGTTTTATCTGTTCAAGTCCAAAGGGAAAAGGGAAATGTTTCGTTAACCTTGTGTTACGATGTTTTTTTTTGCGCTTTTGCTTGTTCGCTATTTTTGACTTTGAATTAAAAAAATCATTGTTAAATATAAAAGGAATGAAAAAAGGAGTGGTTTGGCGGATGACTTTTCACTCTCCGGTGACTTCGGATTTCCTGCCGGATGGCTTGCGGTCCGAATAACCGACGTTCTAAAAAATACAATTCTTTTTTTTCTTAAAATAATAAAAGCAAAAAAAAAACATTCAAATATCTTCAAAAAAAAAAGAAGTCTTTTCATAATAAACCTCGACTTTTGTCGAGAAACCTTTTTTTCAAAACTTTTTTTCAATAAATGCTCTAATACACTTAAGCATATTTAAATATTTTCACAAAGACTAAAAAATACAAAAACAATTCAAATCTTTTGCCACTTGGCTTTTCAAATTCAAACTTTTTTTTCTCAAGAGAGTTTAGACGTGAGTCATCTCTAGTTGAAATTCATTTTCCCACGACATATGGCAGGAAAAGATATAAACTTTTCAGTATGTTCGTGGCGGATTAAAAAGGAGTTTAAACTTAAGATAACGACTCGTCTTTTCTCCTAAAATCAATCAAACAAACCATTTTTACAAATTTTACCCCGAACTACGAGATTTTGATCCCTCGCGGGTACGTAGTGCAAAAGACCTTGTGTCTTCCCAATTCAAAACTAATAAAACTTTTTTTTCTTTCTTTTCTTTTGAATATCCCAAAATTAATAAAAATTTCTCTCATCGTTACCCAATTATTTATAAGCAAATTTTACAAGCAAAACATTTTTAGCACAAAAAAATACATATTTTACAAGAGGTTCCCGTAGAGTACTACGGATACATAGGATGCTAATACCTTCCCTTTGTATAACTAACCCCCGAACCTTAAATCTCTAAATTGTTAATTATGGGTTATTTCGATCTTTTCCCTTTCCCTTGGATAAATTAAAGTTCGGTGGTGAATCATAATTTTTGAGAACCAAAGCTAACCAATAGCTTGGCGTCCGAAAATCACCGCGACAGAAATGGCGACTTCACTGGGGACTCCCCAAGAGGGTTGAGCCTAACTTGTATATATGTTATATTTGTGCTATTATTTTTTTCTTGTATATTTTATATTGCTTTATATGCTTATATGTTTGGGTTTGATATTTATGAGAGAAAAGTCCTCTACCCGGACTTGAGCAAATACTTAAGATAAGTTAGTGGTTGAGTGTTGGCCTTCTTGGTGGATACCTCGTAGGGTTGACATGAAAACCACGCCTAGAGTAGACCCTCTTGAGAATATTGTTGTCTTGCGAGGATTTGCAATGACGATGATATTTTCTCGTTGGATCCATGACTCTAGGGACCTTTTTACTTTGTCTAGAACCCAGATGACTCCATCTAGAGGAGACCCTTTGAATTGGCTAGTCCAATTTTGGGAGGAAGTTTTGAGCGAGGGTTGCGACCTTGGTTGTCGCCCTCAAACAAACACAAAACCTATAACCAACATGTGAAGGGACCGGGTAGTAAATATCTAGAACTAGCCTCTTGTAGGGAGCCTTCCATTTAGGTTATGTCAACTTCCAATGACCCTACAAGCATTTTGTTGGGGTCATACCCTGACCTTGTTCAATCTCATCATATCATGTCATCATTTTTTTTAGCATGTCCCCTAACATGAGGAAAATCCTTTTGCATACGCATGCATTTTCACACATTTGCATACACGCATCTTCATACATTTGCATCCCATATCAAAAACCTCATACCATTCCCTTTGCCTACCTCCTTCAACCGCAAAAGCTAGCAAAAAATTTCCCGATGCTCACTAGTGAACTTAAAGCATGGACTTGGGAGAGGCCAAGGTCTGTCAAAATAAAAGGAGGTCCAAGACCTGATCAACGACAAACTATTGTCTTTCAAGGTGGAATCTCATTCATGATTGGTCGTACAAGAACACTAATGGGGCACCCGCACCTCTTAAGGTCGGTGGATCAACAAGGAATGCACATGCCTAAGATCGTTAGACTGTTCATTCTCAACCGCGGTTTCTTTCTTGCTAAGTTTGTTTTGCTTTTGAAATTGTACTGGTAGACTAAATATTTTTAATGAAATGAGCATGCATATTTTGGAATCCATCCATTCGTATTCACTCTTTTCTTGTGCCATCATAAACGGCAATGTTTTTCTATTTCACTTTTCAAACTTGAAGGGAGGATGATGTAAACAAATAATTGAATTTGCTGACATATGCTTTTAGTAAAACATAGCTGATGATGTAAGGCATTGTTTCAATTCCCAAACACTGGAGATATAAGGAGATAATCCGTAGTCAACCCCTTCGAGCTTGAAGTCGGTGTTTCTTTCTACATTTTTATAAACCCTTAATCTTAACCCGGGGCAGGGTAGTTTTTCAATCAACTTGACAATGCATCTCAATACAAGAGAATCAATCCATCAAATCACCCCAACAAAATGTTTAGGCACACCATCTTCCATTCACACGTGGAGGAAAGCGATGAAAAGAGAAAACTCACATGGCAGTCATAACTTTTCTAAATCAAGAGCAAAATCTCACAATAGTTTTTTCCAAAAAAAGAGAGTGTCCGCCAAGTGAAAACTTAGGCAAAAAATAAGGGCATCCCGATGGACCGCAAATTCAAAAGAATCGGTCTATGCAAAAATAAGGGATTAAAATCAAAAGGGAAATAAACTTGTAAACAAAAAGAAGTGACTGCCACTTCAAGAATCTCATCAGTGCTTCGACCACTGTGTCTACCTCCATCATCATAACTAACAAAATTCTCTTGCCTACCAGAGACATCTATCAAGTTAATTGAACTTAGGAATGGAGAACATCAATGGAGATTGGTTGGGTTAAAATCAAATTTTGAGCCTTATAATCTTTTTCAAAAAAAACCGTGAGCCAAACCACGTTATAACCCTCAAAAGACCTAATTGAAGCTAGGTTTACTACGAAAGCACATTCAGCAAAATTGTTAAACTGACTCCTTATGTTTGTGAATCATCAATAACAATTTTTTATCATTTCTTCACGCTTTCAATTGCGCCGATCTCCTGGCCAAATATCATCCATTATACACTCAAAAATGAATTTCGATTTCAAAACTTGCATGTGCATTGCGTCAAAATCACTTTTCAAAATAAACAATTTCACCCGCAAATCAATACTTGACATCGAGGAAATTTCAACAAGAGTCTGATCAAAAGGTGAATCATTTCAAGACACTCCTAACAAGGGGCAAATCACCTAGGGGTCCTGTCAATCAAGAGCAAATTCCTACCAATCAAAGGGCAAATCATCCGGAGATCTTGGTGATTACGGTCAAACCTTCAAGGCGCCGATCAACCAGGGGCTTGCTTTTCAAAATTCAAGTGTTGAGGCAGTTCAAGTCAAGGGTTCAATTTGGGGCAAACCTTTCAAAGATCCAAATACTGGGGCAACCTGTATTTATCACCCCATAGATGGAGAGGATCTTTCGCTCCCAGTTTGATGCAATCAAAGATATATTGCCCAAAGAAAAGAGATACAAAAAAAAAAAAATCAAAAAGCTCGCTAAGTCGAAAACCCGAAAAGGCGGCTTAGGCAATAGAGAGCGTCCCGGTGGATCGAAAACCTGAAAAGGCGGTCTAGGCAAAAATTAGGGACACAAAAAAAAAAAAAAAAAAAGAAATATACTCCTGGTGGACTGAAAACTCGAAAGAGCGGTCTAGGCAAAAGTTAGGGATTTTCAAAGAAAAAGGGGGCAAAATGGGCTACACTAGGGGCAAGTCCTCTCCATCCTTTCAAAGCTACTCAAGCAAGCTGCTGTCATACAACCATTGAGTTCAACTCGGGTGTCGGGAGACCATGCTAGCAAAAATCTTCTTAACCCCTTTCCATTTCCCGACGCAAGGAAACTTTTCAAACATTTAAATCATAACCATGCATCATGCATTGATCACGGCGCTTTGCTTTAGCATTTCGCCCATCACCTCATAGCATCAAAAAATTCCAATATTCATTGACATCTTCAAAAAACCAACACTGCTTGGAACCCAATACCTACAATAAAAAAAAAAAAGCCCATTCTCCAATGGCGCAGCCCGAGGTCAATATGTTGTATACATCAATCAATCATCACATTTCATACAAATCATAATCATGCATCTTGCATCGTTCACGCTTGCATCTTTCTAGTATTAAACCATGCATCAAACTGCATTCGTTAAGGCATTTCTTAACATATCATTCACACATATAGCATCACGCATGCATTTCAAGATTTCCAAACTTTCTAATAAAAGTGGCACCACTTTCACAACTAGAAAGCCCAAAACCCATTGGCATGTCAAAAGTCCAACATACCATTGGCATCTTCCAAAGCCCAATTTTCATTGGCATCCTGAAAAGCTCAACATTCAAAGCCCAGTCTTTATTGGCATTCAACATTCGATTAAGTCCAAAAATTATTGGCATCCAAAGCATGGTATTTACCAACATTTCATTTCATGCATCCATCATGCATGTCATATAGTATTCGTTAATGCTACGCCTACAACCAAATGCATATCATGCATCAGCAAATACATACATACATATAATCATTCACATATACATACATACAAACATATATAGATATATACATACATACATACAAACATATATAGATATATACATGCATACATACATACATACATACATACATATAATCATTCACATATACATACATACATACAGTCATTCACATGTCCATACATAGGTTCGTACCCATGTGCAACATGCAAATAGAATCATTCATACATACTGCATTGACCATCATGTGTCTTGTTTCAATAAATCACAAAAAAGAGTCATCCCCAGTGAGTCTGGTCCAGAGATGTCTCTATCATTCATACAAAAAGAGTCATCCCCAGTGAGTTTGGTCCAGAGATGTCTCTATCATTCATACAAAAAGAGTCATCCCCAGTGAGTCTGGTTCAGAGATGTCTCCATCACTCATACATCAAAAAGAGTCATCCCCATTGAGTCTAATCTAGAGATGTCTCCATCAAACATATTCCAAGTTGCTTCAGTTGTATCCCTTTCCGAATACGCGGATAGGAAGGTCCCCAGTCGAGCTCATTTCTCATTGGGTATAGAGTCTTTTTGACTATTTCTCTCCAGTTTTGTCCTGGATCGAGTTCTAATTTCAATCAGCAAGCGACAATCTCTTCATTTTGAGTAGCTTGCGTACCCACACATATATTCTCAACTTCCCTGTGTGATGTCATTCCCAGTATATCTGGTCAAGAGATGTTAATCAAGAACTTTTCAAATGTCTTCTCGTTATGAGAAATCTGTATTTTCAATTTAACCTTCCTATATCTCCTTTGGAGTTCCTGGCAGAGTTATATATTCCCTTCGTGGAAGTCCCTCTTCTTTTTTGTTATTACCTTTTATAAGCTATCCATATGGTAGTAGGTAATATACATGTCAAACCCATCCATATGTTGGTAGACAATTTTTGTCATCTTTCTGCTAGACTATCCATATGTTAGTTAGCAATGTTTGTCACTCGTCTTTTATAAACCATTCATATGTTGGTAGACGGTGTCTCTTTTTTGTTATTACCTTTTATAAGCTATCCATATGGTAGTAGGTAATATACATGTCAAACCCATCCATATGTTGGTAGACAATTTTTGTCATCTTTCTGCTAGACTATCCATATGTTAGTTAGCAATGTTTGTCACTCGTCTTTTATAAGCCATCCATATGTTGGTAGACGGTGTCTCTTTTTGTTATTACCTTTTATAAGCTATCCATATGGTAGTAGGTAATATACATGTTGAAACCATCCATATGTTGGTAGACATTTTTGTCATTTATTTCTGCTAGACTATCCATATGTTAGTTAGCAATGTTTGTCACTCGTCTTTTATAAGCCATCCATATGTTGGTAGACAGTGTCTCTTCATTCGTCACTTGTCTTTTTTAAGCTATCCATGCGATAGTAGGCAGTGTCTCTTCATTCATCACTCGTCTTTTATTAAGCTATCCAGGCGATAGTAGACAGTGCTTCATCATTCGTCACTCGTCTTTTATTAAGCTGTCCAGGCGACAGTAGACAGTGTCTCTTCATCATTCATCACTTGTCTTTTTTAAGCTATCCCTGCGATAGTAGACAGTGTCTCTTCATTTGTCACTCGTCTTTTTTAAGCTATCCATGCGATAGTAGGCAGTGTCTCTTCATTCATCACTCGTCTTTTATTAAGCTATCCAGGCGATAGTAGACAGTGCTTCATCATTCGTCACTCGTCTTTTATTAAGCTGTCCAGGCGACAGTAGACAGTGTCTCTTCATCATTCATCACTTGTCTTTTTTAAGCTATCCATACGATAGTAGACAGTGTCTCATCATTCGTCACTTGTCTTTTTTAAGCTATCCATGCGATAGTAGACAGTGTCTCATCCATTCGTCACTCGTCTTTTATTAAGCTATCCAAGCGATAGTAGACAGTGTCTCTTCATTCGTCACTTGTCTTTTTTAAGCTATCCATGCGATAGTAGACAGTGTCTCATCATTCGTCACTCGTCTTTTTTAAGCTATCCATGCGATAGTAGACAGTGTCTCATCATTCGTCACTCGTCTTTTATTAAGCTATCCAGGCGATAGTAGACAGTGCCTCATCATTCGTCACTCGTCTTTTTTAAGCTATCCATGCGACAGTAGACAGTGTCTCTTCATTCGTCACTCGTCTTTTTTAAGCTATCCATGCGATAGTAGACAGTGTCTCTTCATTCGTCACTCGTCTTTTTTTAAGCTATCCATGCGATAGTAGACAGTGTCTCTTCATTCGTCACTCGTCTTTTTTAAGCTATCCATGCGATAGTAGACAGTGTCTCATTCATTCGTCACTCGTCTTTTATTAAGCTATCCAGGCGATAGTAGACAGTGCTTCATCATTCGTCACTCGTCTTTTATTAAGCTGTCCAGGCGACAGTAGACAGTGTCTCTTCATTCGTCACTCGTCTTTTATTAAGCTGTCCAGGCGACAGTAGACAGTGTCTCTTCATCATTCGTCACTCATCTTTTATTAAGCTGTCCAGGCGACAGTAGACAGTGTCTCTTCATTCGTCACTCATCTTTTTTAAGCTATCCATGCGATAGTAGACAGTGTCTCTTCATTCGTCACTCGTCTTTTTTAAGCTATCCAGGCGATAGTAGACAGTGTCTCATCTTTTTCCATATACCTTTGTTAAACTATCCATATGATAGAAGGCAACTTATCCCAAGTAAAACTACATTGCTTCACCAATGGAGTTGGATCGTTTTTTTCTTCTCTCTATCATTGTTTTTCTCCCTCAGTCGGGTCACTTTTTGTTGCTCACCTATAAATGTCTCTGTTCCCCAGTAATAAAAATTTTGTCTCTTGTGATTCCACTTTCTCACAAAGTTCAAGGTCTTGAATTTGCATTTGCATTTGCATCATAAGCATTCTCGGCATCTTAGGTCCAAAATTGTGTATTCTGTATTTAAGTCTCTTCAATCTCGTCAAGATGAAGATTTCAATCTTCATCTCTCCGGATGAAGAAACTTAAATAGGGGCATCTGTCATATCCCAATTTTTGACCTAAGATCCCACCTCATATACATATATCATACATTTTTGTCCGGAATATCTCATGCCTTTTTTCAAACGAAATTTCGGCAGAGAGGTATTTTAAAATACCTCATTTTTGTGTTCATTTATTGTTTATATATTTATATTATTATTATTTTGTTTTTTTTCATTTCTATTTTTATTATTCAATTTTATTATTATTATTATTTATTTATTTGTTTCTTTATTTCATTTTCCTGTTTTTTTTAATTAATTAAAAAAGTCAAAAAAGGTCAAATTTTGAATTTTTTTGTTTGGTCCAGCAATGTCCATGTCTTCTTCCCCAAAAGGGGAGATTCCATTTTCAACTAGCAAACACTTCTCTGCCATTCCTCAATTAACCAAAACCCTAAAAAGTTTGGGTTATAAAACAGAACCATTTTTCTCAGAAAAAAGGGGGCCAGCCGCAACACAAAAAACTCATACAGATCCAAATCAAATCCGTCCAACAAAAAACCAAAAAATCAGAAATCAATCCAGAAATAAAACCATCAAAGACCAAAAAACCATCATTCATCATCTTCGAAATCGCAAAAAACAGATCAAAAACCCAGACCAAGAAAACGAACCCAAAGGATCAAATCGAACCAAACTTCCATCGTCAATTCGAAACCAAGACCGAAACCAGGATCAAAAACAAAGAAGATGAAAACGAGATAGAGACGAATCAAATCAAAAAATCACGATCTAAAAGTTTCGATGTGGTAAGTTGTTGAAAATTATTGGGGTTTTGAGGAAGAAAGAAGGAATCGGCCGGAAGAGAGCGGCGGGTTTTGAGAAAAAATGGGTTGGGAGAGAGAGCAAGAACCACGGCGGCGGTGATGAGAGAAGTTGAGAGGAGGGAGAAAAAAACAAGCGGCCGAGAGAGAAGAAGAACAGAGGGCGGCGGCTGAGAAAGGAGAAGAAGAAATGAAAAATGAAATTTTTTTAGGGTTTTGGACTTTTATACCCTGTTTGGATCCTGTGCGCGCAGGTGCACAGCCTTATCGTGCACCAGCGCGCCCAGAACCCTCTGATGTTGATCAAGCGCCCCAGATCTCATCTGATGGTGATCAAATCAGGGCTGTCTGATTTAATCAGACGTCCCTGATTAAATCTGTTTTCCTTCACACGCCTTGGGCCTTATGGACTGGGCCTACTCAGGTTTTTGCTATCCCCACACCCCTGTTTCGCTATTAACACCCCTGCTATATTTTTTTATTTTATTTATGTGTTCTATTATATTTGAATGTCATTTAATTTATTTATTTTGTACATTATTTATATGTTATATGCTATGTTTAAATATCAAAAATGTCAAAAAATATGCCATGTTATTTGTTTCGTTTATTACTGCTTAAATATCAAAAATGCAAAAAAATATTATTGTACGTTTTATCTGTTCAAGTCCAAAGGGAAAAGGGAAATGTTTCGTTAACCTTGTGTTACGATGTTTTTTTTTGCGCTTTTGCTTGTTCGCTATTTTTGACTTTGAATTAAAAAAATCATTGTTAAATATAAAAGGAATGAAAAAAGGAGTGGTTTGGCGGATGACTTTTCACTCTCCGGTGACTTCGGATTTCCTGCCGGATGGCTTGCGGTCCGAATAACCGACGTTCTAAAAAATACAATTCTTTTTTTTCTTAAAATAATAAAAGCAAAAAAAAAACATTCAAATATCTTCAAAAAAAAAAGAAGTCTTTTCATAATAAACCTCGACTTTTGTCGAGAAACCTTTTTTTCAAAACTTTTTTTCAATAAATGCTCTAATACACTTAAGCATATTTAAATATTTTCACAAAGACTAAAAAATACAAAAACAATTCAAATCTTTTGCCACTTGGCTTTTCAAATTCAAACTTTTTTTTCTCAAGAGAGTTTAGACGTGAGTCATCTCTAGTTGAAATTCATTTTCCCACGACATATGGCAGGAAAAGATATAAACTTTTCAGTATGTTCGTGGCGGATTAAAAAGGAGTTTAAACTTAAGATAACGACTCGTCTTTTCTCCTAAAATCAATCAAACAAACCATTTTTACAAATTTTACCCCGAACTACGAGATTTTGATCCCTCGCGGGTACGTAGTGCAAAAGACCTTGTGTCTTCCCAATTCAAAACTAATAAAACTTTTTTTTCTTTCTTTTCTTTTGAATATCCCAAAATTAATAAAAATTTCTCTCATCGTTACCCAATTATTTATAAGCAAATTTTACAAGCAAAACATTTTTAGCACAAAAAAATACATATTTTACAAGAGGTTCCCGTAGAGTACTACGGATACATAGGATGCTAATACCTTCCCTTTGTATAACTAACCCCCGAACCTTAAATCTCTAAATTGTTAATTATGGGTTATTTCGATCTTTTCCCTTTCCCTTGGATAAATTAAAGTTCGGTGGTGAATCATAATTTTTGAGAACCAAAGCTAACCAATAGCTTGGCGTCCGAAAATCACCGCGACAGAAATGGCGACTTCACTGGGGACTCCCCAAGAGGGTTGAGCCTAACTTGTATATATGTTATATTTGTGCTATTATTTTTTTCTTGTATATTTTATATTGCTTTATATGCTTATATGTTTGGGTTTGATATTTATGAGAGAAAAGTCCTCTACCCGGACTTGAGCAAATACTTAAGATAAGTTAGTGGTTGAGTGTTGGCCTTCTTGGTGGATACCTCGTAGGGTTGACATGAAAACCACGCCTAGAGTAGACCCTCTTGAGAATATTGTTGTCTTGCGAGGATTTGCAATGACGATGATATTTTCTCGTTGGATCCATGACTCTAGGGACCTTTTTACTTTGTCTAGAACCCAGATGACTCCATCTAGAGGAGACCCTTTGAATTGGCTAGTCCAATTTTGGGAGGAAGTTTTGAGCGAGGGTTGCGACCTTGGTTGTCGCCCTCAAACAAACACAAAACCTATAACCAACATGTGAAGGGACCGGGTAGTAAATATCTAGAACTAGCCTCTTGTAGGGAGCCTTCCATTTAGGTTATGTCAACTTCCAATGACCCTACAAGCATTTTGTTGGGGTCATACCCTGACCTTGTTCAATCTCATCATATCATGTCATCATTTTTTTTAGCATGTCCCCTAACATGAGGAAAATCCTTTTGCATACGCATGCATTTTCACACATTTGCATACACGCATCTTCATACATTTGCATCCCATATCAAAAACCTCATACCATTCCCTTTGCCTACCTCCTTCAACCGCAAAAGCTAGCAAAAAATTTCCCGATGCTCACTAGTGAACTTAAAGCATGGACTTGGGAGAGGCCAAGGTCTGTCAAAATAAAAGGAGGTCCAAGACCTGATCAACGACAAACTATTGTCTTTCAAGGTGGAATCTCATTCATGATTGGTCGTACAAGAACACTAATGGGGCACCCGCACCTCTTAAGGTCGGTGGATCAACAAGGAATGCACATGCCTAAGATCGTTAGACTGTTCATTCTCAACCGCGGTTTCTTTCTTGCTAAGTTTGTTTTGCTTTTGAAATTGTACTGGTAGACTAAATATTTTTAATGAAATGAGCATGCATATTTTGGAATCCATCCATTCGTATTCACTCTTTTCTTGTGCCATCATAAACGGCAATGTTTTTCTATTTCACTTTTCAAACTTGAAGGGAGGATGATGTAAACAAATAATTGAATTTGCTGACATATGCTTTTAGTAAAACATAGCTGATGATGTAAGGCATTGTTTCAATTCCCAAACACTGGAGATATAAGGAGATAATCCGTAGTCAACCCCTTCGAGCTTGAAGTCGGTGTTTCTTTCTACATTTTTATAAACCCTTAATCTTAACCCGGGGCAGGGTAGTTTTTCAATCAACTTGACAATGCATCTCAATACAAGAGAATCAATCCATCAAATCACCCCAACAAAATGTTTAGGCACACCATCTTCCATTCACACGTGGAGGAAAGCGATGAAAAGAGAAAACTCACATGGCAGTCATAACTTTTCTAAATCAAGAGCAAAATCTCACAATAGTTTTTTCCAAAAAAAGAGAGTGTCCGCCAAGTGAAAACTTAGGCAAAAAATAAGGGCATCCCGATGGACCGCAAATTCAAAAGAATCGGTCTATGCAAAAATAAGGGATTAAAATCAAAAGGGAAATAAACTTGTAAACAAAAAGAAGTGACTGCCACTTCAAGAATCTCATCAGTGCTTCGACCACTGTGTCTACCTCCATCATCATAACTAACAAAATTCTCTTGCCTACCAGAGACATCTATCAAGTTAATTGAACTTAGGAATGGAGAACATCAATGGAGATTGGTTGGGTTAAAATCAAATTTTGAGCCTTATAATCTTTTTCAAAAAAAACCGTGAGCCAAACCACGTTATAACCCTCAAAAGACCTAATTGAAGCTAGGTTTACTACGAAAGCACATTCAGCAAAATTGTTAAACTGACTCCTTATGTTTGTGAATCATCAATAACAATTTTTTATCATTTCTTCACGCTTTCAATTGCGCCGATCTCCTGGCCAAATATCATCCATTATACACTCAAAAATGAATTTCGATTTCAAAACTTGCATGTGCATTGCGTCAAAATCACTTTTCAAAATAAACAATTTCACCCGCAAATCAATACTTGACATCGAGGAAATTTCAACAAGAGTCTGATCAAAAGGTGAATCATTTCAAGACACTCCTAACAAGGGGCAAATCACCTAGGGGTCCTGTCAATCAAGAGCAAATTCCTACCAATCAAAGGGCAAATCATCCGGAGATCTTGGTGATTACGGTCAAACCTTCAAGGCGCCGATCAACCAGGGGCTTGCTTTTCAAAATTCAAGTGTTGAGGCAGTTCAAGTCAAGGGTTCAATTTGGGGCAAACCTTTCAAAGATCCAAATACTGGGGCAACCTGTATTTATCACCCCATAGATGGAGAGGATCTTTCGCTCCCAGTTTGATGCAATCAAAGATATATTGCCCAAAGAAAAGAGATACAAAAAAAAAAAAATCAAAAAGCTCGCTAAGTCGAAAACCCGAAAAGGCGGCTTAGGCAATAGAGAGCGTCCCGGTGGATCGAAAACCTGAAAAGGCGGTCTAGGCAAAAATTAGGGACACAAAAAAAAAAAAAAAAAAAGAAATATACTCCTGGTGGACTGAAAACTCGAAAGAGCGGTCTAGGCAAAAGTTAGGGATTTTCAAAGAAAAAGGGGGCAAAATGGGCTACACTAGGGGCAAGTCCTCTCCATCCTTTCAAAGCTACTCAAGCAAGCTGCTGTCATACAACCATTGAGTTCAACTCGGGTGTCGGGAGACCATGCTAGCAAAAATCTTCTTAACCCCTTTCCATTTCCCGACGCAAGGAAACTTTTCAAACATTTAAATCATAACCATGCATCATGCATTGATCACGGCGCTTTGCTTTAGCATTTCGCCCATCACCTCATAGCATCAAAAAATTCCAATATTCATTGACATCTTCAAAAAACCAACACTGCTTGGAACCCAATACCTACAATAAAAAAAAAAAAGCCCATTCTCCAATGGCGCAGCCCGAGGTCAATATGTTGTATACATCAATCAATCATCACATTTCATACAAATCATAATCATGCATCTTGCATCGTTCACGCTTGCATCTTTCTAGTATTAAACCATGCATCAAACTGCATTCGTTAAGGCATTTCTTAACATATCATTCACACATATAGCATCACGCATGCATTTCAAGATTTCCAAACTTTCTAATAAAAGTGGCACCACTTTCACAACTAGAAAGCCCAAAACCCATTGGCATGTCAAAAGTCCAACATACCATTGGCATCTTCCAAAGCCCAATTTTCATTGGCATCCTGAAAAGCTCAACATTCAAAGCCCAGTCTTTATTGGCATTCAACATTCGATTAAGTCCAAAAATTATTGGCATCCAAAGCATGGTATTTACCAACATTTCATTTCATGCATCCATCATGCATGTCATATAGTATTCGTTAATGCTACGCCTACAACCAAATGCATATCATGCATCAGCAAATACATACATACATATAATCATTCACATATACATACATACAAACATATATAGATATATACATACATACATACAAACATATATAGATATATACATGCATACATACATACATACATACATACATATAATCATTCACATATACATACATACATACAGTCATTCACATGTCCATACATAGGTTCGTACCCATGTGCAACATGCAAATAGAATCATTCATACATACTGCATTGACCATCATGTGTCTTGTTTCAATAAATCACAAAAAAGAGTCATCCCCAGTGAGTCTGGTCCAGAGATGTCTCTATCATTCATACAAAAAGAGTCATCCCCAGTGAGTTTGGTCCAGAGATGTCTCTATCATTCATACAAAAAGAGTCATCCCCAGTGAGTCTGGTTCAGAGATGTCTCCATCACTCATACATCAAAAAGAGTCATCCCCATTGAGTCTAATCTAGAGATGTCTCCATCAAACATATTCCAAGTTGCTTCAGTTGTATCCCTTTCCGAATACGCGGATAGGAAGGTCCCCAGTCGAGCTCATTTCTCATTGGGTATAGAGTCTTTTTGACTATTTCTCTCCAGTTTTGTCCTGGATCGAGTTCTAATTTCAATCAGCAAGCGACAATCTCTTCATTTTGAGTAGCTTGCGTACCCACACATATATTCTCAACTTCCCTGTGTGATGTCATTCCCAGTATATCTGGTCAAGAGATGTTAATCAAGAACTTTTCAAATGTCTTCTCGTTATGAGAAATCTGTATTTTCAATTTAACCTTCCTATATCTCCTTTGGAGTTCCTGGCAGAGTTATATATTCCCTTCGTGGAAGTCCCTCTTCTTTTTTGTTATTACCTTTTATAAGCTATCCATATGGTAGTAGGTAATATACATGTCAAACCCATCCATATGTTGGTAGACAATTTTTGTCATCTTTCTGCTAGACTATCCATATGTTAGTTAGCAATGTTTGTCACTCGTCTTTTATAAACCATTCATATGTTGGTAGACGGTGTCTCTTTTTTGTTATTACCTTTTATAAGCTATCCATATGGTAGTAGGTAATATACATGTCAAACCCATCCATATGTTGGTAGACAATTTTTGTCATCTTTCTGCTAGACTATCCATATGTTAGTTAGCAATGTTTGTCACTCGTCTTTTATAAGCCATCCATATGTTGGTAGACGGTGTCTCTTTTTGTTATTACCTTTTATAAGCTATCCATATGGTAGTAGGTAATATACATGTTGAAACCATCCATATGTTGGTAGACATTTTTGTCATTTATTTCTGCTAGACTATCCATATGTTAGTTAGCAATGTTTGTCACTCGTCTTTTATAAGCCATCCATATGTTGGTAGACAGTGTCTCTTCATTCGTCACTTGTCTTTTTTAAGCTATCCATGCGATAGTAGGCAGTGTCTCTTCATTCATCACTCGTCTTTTATTAAGCTATCCAGGCGATAGTAGACAGTGCTTCATCATTCGTCACTCGTCTTTTATTAAGCTGTCCAGGCGACAGTAGACAGTGTCTCTTCATCATTCATCACTTGTCTTTTTTAAGCTATCCCTGCGATAGTAGACAGTGTCTCTTCATTTGTCACTCGTCTTTTTTAAGCTATCCATGCGATAGTAGGCAGTGTCTCTTCATTCATCACTCGTCTTTTATTAAGCTATCCAGGCGATAGTAGACAGTGCTTCATCATTCGTCACTCGTCTTTTATTAAGCTGTCCAGGCGACAGTAGACAGTGTCTCTTCATCATTCATCACTTGTCTTTTTTAAGCTATCCATACGATAGTAGACAGTGTCTCATCATTCGTCACTTGTCTTTTTTAAGCTATCCATGCGATAGTAGACAGTGTCTCATCCATTCGTCACTCGTCTTTTATTAAGCTATCCAAGCGATAGTAGACAGTGTCTCTTCATTCGTCACTTGTCTTTTTTAAGCTATCCATGCGATAGTAGACAGTGTCTCATCATTCGTCACTCGTCTTTTTTAAGCTATCCATGCGATAGTAGACAGTGTCTCATCATTCGTCACTCGTCTTTTATTAAGCTATCCAGGCGATAGTAGACAGTGCCTCATCATTCGTCACTCGTCTTTTTTAAGCTATCCATGCGACAGTAGACAGTGTCTCTTCATTCGTCACTCGTCTTTTTTAAGCTATCCATGCGATAGTAGACAGTGTCTCTTCATTCGTCACTCGTCTTTTTTTAAGCTATCCATGCGATAGTAGACAGTGTCTCTTCATTCGTCACTCGTCTTTTTTAAGCTATCCATGCGATAGTAGACAGTGTCTCATTCATTCGTCACTCGTCTTTTATTAAGCTATCCAGGCGATAGTAGACAGTGCTTCATCATTCGTCACTCGTCTTTTATTAAGCTGTCCAGGCGACAGTAGACAGTGTCTCTTCATTCGTCACTCGTCTTTTATTAAGCTGTCCAGGCGACAGTAGACAGTGTCTCTTCATCATTCGTCACTCATCTTTTATTAAGCTGTCCAGGCGACAGTAGACAGTGTCTCTTCATTCGTCACTCATCTTTTTTAAGCTATCCATGCGATAGTAGACAGTGTCTCTTCATTCGTCACTCGTCTTTTTTAAGCTATCCAGGCGATAGTAGACAGTGTCTCATCTTTTTCCATATACCTTTGTTAAACTATCCATATGATAGAAGGCAACTTATCCCAAGTAAAACTACATTGCTTCACCAATGGAGTTGGATCGTTTTTTTCTTCTCTCTATCATTGTTTTTCTCCCTCAGTCGGGTCACTTTTTGTTGCTCACCTATAAATGTCTCTGTTCCCCAGTAATAAAAATTTTGTCTCTTGTGATTCCACTTTCTCACAAAGTTCAAGGTCTTGAATTTGCATTTGCATTTGCATCATAAGCATTCTCGGCATCTTAGGTCCAAAATTGTGTATTCTGTATTTAAGTCTCTTCAATCTCGTCAAGATGAAGATTTCAATCTTCATCTCTCCGGATGAAGAAACTTAAATAGGGGCATCTGTCATATCCCAATTTTTGACCTAAGATCCCACCTCATATACATATATCATACATTTTTGTCCGGAATATCTCATGCCTTTTTTCAAACGAAATTTCGGCAGAGAGGTATTTTAAAATACCTCATTTTTGTGTTCATTTATTGTTTATATATTTATATTATTATTATTTTGTTTTTTTTCATTTCTATTTTTATTATTCAATTTTATTATTATTATTATTTATTTATTTGTTTCTTTATTTCATTTTCCTGTTTTTTTTAATTAATTAAAAAAGTCAAAAAAGGTCAAATTTTGAATTTTTTTGTTTGGTCCAGCAATGTCCATGTCTTCTTCCCCAAAAGGGGAGATTCCATTTTCAACTAGCAAACACTTCTCTGCCATTCCTCAATTAACCAAAACCCTAAAAAGTTTGGGTTATAAAACAGAACCATTTTTCTCAGAAAAAAGGGGGCCAGCCGCAACACAAAAAACTCATACAGATCCAAATCAAATCCGTCCAACAAAAAACCAAAAAATCAGAAATCAATCCAGAAATAAAACCATCAAAGACCAAAAAACCATCATTCATCATCTTCGAAATCGCAAAAAACAGATCAAAAACCCAGACCAAGAAAACGAACCCAAAGGATCAAATCGAACCAAACTTCCATCGTCAATTCGAAACCAAGACCGAAACCAGGATCAAAAACAAAGAAGATGAAAACGAGATAGAGACGAATCAAATCAAAAAATCACGATCTAAAAGTTTCGATGTGGTAAGTTGTTGAAAATTATTGGGGTTTTGAGGAAGAAAGAAGGAATCGGCCGGAAGAGAGCGGCGGGTTTTGAGAAAAAATGGGTTGGGAGAGAGAGCAAGAACCACGGCGGCGGTGATGAGAGAAGTTGAGAGGAGGGAGAAAAAAACAAGCGGCCGAGAGAGAAGAAGAACAGAGGGCGGCGGCTGAGAAAGGAGAAGAAGAAATGAAAAATGAAATTTTTTTAGGGTTTTGGACTTTTATACCCTGTTTGGATCCTGTGCGCGCAGGTGCACAGCCTTATCGTGCACCAGCGCGCCCAGAACCCTCTGATGTTGATCAAGCGCCCCAGATCTCATCTGATGGTGATCAAATCAGGGCTGTCTGATTTAATCAGACGTCCCTGATTAAATCTGTTTTCCTTCACACGCCTTGGGCCTTATGGACTGGGCCTACTCAGGTTTTTGCTATCCCCACACCCCTGTTTCGCTATTAACACCCCTGCTATATTTTTTTATTTTATTTATGTGTTCTATTATATTTGAATGTCATTTAATTTATTTATTTTGTACATTATTTATATGTTATATGCTATGTTTAAATATCAAAAATGTCAAAAAATATGCCATGTTATTTGTTTCGTTTATTACTGCTTAAATATCAAAAATGCAAAAAAATATTATTGTACGTTTTATCTGTTCAAGTCCAAAGGGAAAAGGGAAATGTTTCGTTAACCTTGTGTTACGATGTTTTTTTTTGCGCTTTTGCTTGTTCGCTATTTTTGACTTTGAATTAAAAAAATCATTGTTAAATATAAAAGGAATGAAAAAAGGAGTGGTTTGGCGGATGACTTTTCACTCTCCGGTGACTTCGGATTTCCTGCCGGATGGCTTGCGGTCCGAATAACCGACGTTCTAAAAAAATACAATTCTTTTTTTTCTTAAAATAATAAAAGCAAAAAAAAAACATTCAAATATCTTCAAAAAAAAAAGAAGTCTTTTCATAATAAACCTCGACTTTTGTCGAGAAACCTTTTTTTCAAAACTTTTTTTCAATAAATGCTCTAATACACTTAAGCATATTTAAATATTTTCACAAAGACTAAAAAATACAAAAACAATTCAAATCTTTTGCCACTTGGCTTTTCAAATTCAAACTTTTTTTTCTCAAGAGAGTTTAGACGTGAGTCATCTCTAGTTGAAATTCATTTTCCCACGACATATGGCAGGAAAAGATATAAACTTTTCAGTATGTTCGTGGCGGATTAAAAAGGAGTTTAAACTTAAGATGACGACTCGTCTTTTCTCCTAAAATCAATCAAACAAACCATTTTTACAAATTTTACCCCGAACTACGAGATTTTGATCCCTCGCGGGTACGTAGTGCAAAAGACCTTGTGTCTTCCCAATTCAAAACTAATAAAACTTTTTTTTCTTTCTTTTCTTTTGAATATCCCAAAATTAATAAAAATTTCTCTCATCGTTACCCAATTATTTATAAGCAAATTTTACAAGCAAAACATTTTTAGCACAAAAAAATACATATTTTACAAGAGGTTCCCGTAGAGTACTACGGATACATAGGATGCTAATACCTTCCCTTTGTATAACTAACCCCCGAACCTTAAATCTCTAAATTGTTAATTATGGGTTATTTCGATCTTTTCCCTTTCCCTTGGATAAATTAAAGTTCGGTGGTGAATCATAATTTTTGAGAACCAAAGCTAACCAATAGCTTGGCGTCCGAAAATCACCGCGACAATAGTACAAACAACTAATGGGGGCAAAATAAGATTAAAAGGTCTCCAATGGACCAAAATTATATATATTTATTTATGAAAATAAAACTTATATTTAGATTTTGATTTTTACCACCAGTTTAATCTAATTTGGAGTCGGTTCTGACATTGGTTCTAGCCCCATTTCGATCGCAGTTGCGAGGGATCGAACCGTATTTCCCCTACAAAGAAAATAACTCGCATTTAGTCAAAACGCATTATACCAACAAACATCTAGTGTGTTAATATTTTTTAAAAAAAAGAGCTACCTCTCATACTATTGAACTATCCCCACTTCATCAAGACCACATAAACTAGCTCATCCACTATAAACTAGTAGCTTATTAACTATCTGCTATATTTTATCAAACAAAACCTTAGTCAAATGCGTTATACCAAGAACTTTACTGTTTAAAAAATTCATATTTAATCCATATCATGTTAAAAAAATTCTAAATTTTAGTAAATAAAGTTTATATGGAATTTTAAACATGCCTATAAAAAATCATTAAAAAATTTAAGAGTTTAATGATAATTAAACAAATGTAGTATTTGTAGGGACTAAAACTATGTGCAAGCATATTTTTATAGGGACTATAAATTTAATAAAAATTAAGGACTAAACTTAATGGGGACCAAAGACATATTTAATCCTATTAGCCTATAAAAATTCATTCAAAAATTTAAGAGTTTAATGATAATCAAACAAATTTAATTTTAGTAAGTATAAAAGTATATCAAAAAATTTATAGAGACCAAAAATATAATAAAAGGTAAGTAAGGACTAAACTTAAACTCCTCCAATTTTATTTTATTTTTCGGCAAAGAAATATAGCTTAAAATAAGAAAATAGAACCAACAAATAAGTGGGCAAAATAAGATTAAAAGGTCTCCCGTTTATAAGAACCAAAATTATATAAATTTATTTATGAAAATAAAACTGATATTTGGATTTTTGTTTTCACCACCAGTTTAATCTAATTCGGAGGTCAGTTCTGACATTGGTTCTAGTCCTCTTCCGATCACAGTTGTGAGGGATCGAACCGTGTTCCTCCTAAAATAAAAAACTCACATTTAGTCAAAACGCTATATACCAACAAAAAGCTACCTCATTAATTTTTTTTCCTTAAAAAGAGCTACCTCATGTTGGAATTAATTTAATATTAATAATATACATGCTCTCAATGACCAAGATAAATCCATATTCTTATAACTTAGTGCGGAAGCCAAATAAATATATGAGCATATAACATGATCTACAACATGTTGATTTATTGAGATTAAAAAATTATAGAAATACCTGGATAGATAATCCACAAATGAACTAAGCACCTGAAACACAAATTAGCAGAATCGGATGACGAGCACCCGTCGACTTGTGGTTCTTCCTTAACTGCGACTCCTTATCCCTAAGTTTTCTTCAGATGGGAAGAAGAGAAGTTATGTTGTGTGTCAGGTGTATTGGGGACCATCGCCTATATAGTGTGATGGTCAATTAGGGTTTCCATTATTCCGAAACAGGTCATTCTGACACCCACTCATATTGAGCCCATATCCAATTAATTAAATAATTAATTCTAAATAGAAATCTAATTAGACTTTTAACTTTATAATCACCACCTTGTTCAAAAAAAACTTTATAATCACCACACATTTATCATCACAGGTATGCAATTATTTTGGCTAACTGTAACAACTCGCATGAATAATCGCATACTACATCTTTTATAATTTTAATTGAAATCTAGTCTACGCACCGGATGTTGATTTAGACAACTTTTTGTTTCAACAAACTCGATCAAAATTACTAGACAATTTAATAAATTGAATATATATGTATGTAATTATTTGGCCGAAATGTGTCTACATTTCCGCAGACCAAAATAGTTTGCATGAATAATTTTATACATCCTTATAACTAAATCAAATCTACGCAAATTTACAACCATGAATAATCGCATACTACATCTTTTATAATTTTAATTGAATTTAGTCTATGCACCGGATGTTGATTTAGACAACTTTTTGTTTCAACTAACTCAATTAAAACCACCTAAAAATTTATTAAATCAAATGGGAAAGTGTCTTAAATTTACAAGCCACTATCCACAAAATGTAGGTCATCTTTATGTACAACGCCGCTTGATAATCATTAGATTAATTTTGACATTCCTTAATGTGAGAACAAACTCACAAACAAATTAAAATTAACATGAAATACATCCGAAGAGCATGATAATAGGAAAATTATTGTAGAAACATAATAACAATAAATTCAAACATCACAATCATGCTATAAACCAAATATTTAATTTTAAATAAAAAATTAAATTTTTATATATACCAAAGAATTTCATGCCAAAATTAATTCACATATTCATTCTTCACATAATGAAACAAATAAGAGACTGATATATCTAAAACAAAAGGAAACAAAACTTTATATTATATAAATAACAAATAATTATAGAATCTATATTTTCCAATGTTTAAAGAATCAAACCTTTAATTTCTATACATACCAAATTGAATCAAAATATTTTGAGAATCTTTATTAATTACTATTTAAGACAATTGATTTTCCACAAAAAATGTATATAATAACCGTATATGTGTGTGTATGTATATATATATATATATATATATACACCAAATCTTCATACCTCTTATTTCTCAAAATAAACTTTAAGAACAAAACAGAATAACAAAAAGGATGAGAGAGAAAACTAGTGAGAGAGAGAGAGATAGAGAGAGAGGGAGAGAGAAGGAGGAGTACAGGGAGGGGGAAAACCTTTTCCAAACGGTAGTACCTTTTCTAACCATGGTAATCGCATCAAGGAGGGTGAGGTAACAACATTTTACTTCACAAATTTTCCAGATCACCTAACAATCACAAATTTATGGGAAAGGTTTGCTTGTATCTCGAGAGTGGATGATGTATACATCCCGTTGAAATTGGACAGGAAGGGGAAGCGTTTTGATTTTGTGAGGTTCTGGGAGGTCCAGAATGTGGAGTTACCATTGACAAAGAGGGAAGGCATCTAGTTTGATACATATAAATTAAGTGCAAACTTAGAGGGATGTATTGAATTGAGATTTCAAAGGATTTTAAAAGATTTTTTTATGGAAAAAAAATATGGTGGTATTCAATCAAAACTTTTATAAAAAATAAACAAATCTTGTGGTATTCAATTAAGACAATTAAGATTTTTTTTTTCAGGGCAACAAAATCGGTGGGTATTCAATTGAGATTTCTTATGACTTTAAAAATGTCTCTAGGTATTCAAAAGTATACTGATTTTGATGGATTCTTTTGTGGAATGGATTTTGAGAGACTTTTTTGTTGAAAATATAAATATTTTTTTCATCTAACAATCTCACTCAAACTCTCAAGACTTTTCTTTTCTTCTAAAGACTTTTTTTCCTGCCCCCAAGATTGGTGTTCACGTTCTTTCTTTTGCAACTTCATATACTTTTCAATTGTCTTCTTGAATGACTATCATATACAATTCCAGTTAGAAACCTTTCATCGTATACATCCATACGCCAAAAAAAAAATACAAACTATATAAGCTTCAATTCAATCATCATATGTGCAACTTTGAAAAAAATTCATGTAACATAATTCTGCAACTTTTGCAACCATTCATTGTTTTTTTTTATGATTCATAGTTTTTTTTTTTTACGTTTTTTTTTGAGACATAATCATAATTCTGCAACTTTTTACCTTTTTTTTAATAAAAAATTACGTTTTTTATGTATACAAAATTGTACCAAATCATTGAGACCTTTATGTTTCATTTTTTTTTGTTTGTTATTAGACCTTTATGATTCATAGTATATAATGTGCAGTCAGTATATTATACTTTTTAATATTGATTGGTTATTTTTTAGGGAATAATTCATTTTCATTAATTGTTTCATTACTATTTTAAGAATAATTTGTATCGAATTTATTAAGCCATTTAAATCTTAAAAGTCTATAAAGTATTTTGAAATCTCAAAAATTTGTATTATAAAATCTCACAAATTCTTGTGTTAAAGAATCTTGATTGTAAAAAGTCTTTCAAGAAAGTCTTTCAAAATATCACAAAATCAATATAATCTTACAAAGTCTTTTAAAATCTTCAAGATTTTTTTTTGCCAAAATAGTCTTGTGAAATCTCAATCCAATACACCCCCCTTAGCTTTGCACAAAAAAGGCGACAAACAGAATCACAAAAGTGAGAAGCCAAACACAGGAGTAGCTGCTGGGCGAGGAGATGGTGGTAAGATTAGGCAAAGGGAAACATTCAAGCAGTGTCTGGAGAAGGGCAACCCCTCAATTCAGATTGACAAAGTGAGGTGTGGTGGAAAGCAACATGGTACAAAACGAAGGCATGCAGATTCTCAAATCCTAGGAGGAACCATGGAGGTAGAGGTGGTAGAGGAGAATGTGAGGAAGTTTGAAAGATGTTGGGTGGGTAAACTGTGGGATCCAAACGACGTTGAAACGATCCAGTTCAAAATATGGATAGAAGGTTTCCAATCGGTTATTGCAGTAGCGTTGGGTCTGGAAATGGTGCTACTCTCTTGCGCTGAAGAAGATGGTGTCCAAATTGCGGTGGAATCCAATAAAGACGGGTGGATAGAAATAAATATAGCGACGGTTTCAGACTGTTGCAACTATAACTGCGACGGTTGTTGCAACGGTTTTCAAAATTGTTGCAAAGTTCTCTTGCAACACACAAATCGGTCATGGTTTGCCAACCGTTGCAGATGTACAACTGCGACAGTTTCAACCGTTGCAAATTGTAATTTTGACTGTTACAAAGTGCTTATTTTCTTGTAGTGATTAATAAAAACTTTTTGCTAAAAAGAATAAGTATAATTTATAGTAAACATACCTTCCTCATTAATTTTACTTTGCCACCAATCTTCTTGAATAATTTTTTTTTTGTCCTAGATGAAGGGACAATTCACTGAATTTAAACTCACAAATAATTGTGAGATCCCGAATTCGAACTCGGGTCACGACGTCCGGCCTAACAATTTCGACATTTTTGCCAGTTAAGCTAGGACTTATGGGACATTTTCTTGAATATTTAGATGAACCGATTGGATTACTCAAGAGGCTAAAAAAAAGTGTTTCCTTCTAAACAAAAAGTGGTATTCTCCGCGCGAGTTTCAAAGCATAAACATCAAGCAACAATCTCTTATGGACCAGGATTACCTGCAGTTAAATTTAACTGCAGGTTCACAAAGTTGAACAAAACTAATCGTTATTATTTAATTAATTTATAAAATAAATAAAAAATACTCTACAACATAGTCATGCCGTTAAAATTGAACAGCAGGCCATCTTTTTCCCAAATTCCCCTCATCACAATAATTTCTTTTTTTTTTGTCTTAGAAGAAGTGGTAATCAACTGAAATTAAACTCACAAATAATTGTGAGATCTCGGGTTCGAATCCGGGTCACGACGTCTGACCTAACAATTTCGACATTTTTGCCAATTGAGCTAAGACTTATGGGATCCACTTATCCTTATAATAATGCCGAGTTTGACATGAAGGGACCCACTTAGAGGAAATAATTTCTTTTAGAGGCAATAAATCAAACTCACCCACTTATCATGCCAAAAAAAAGTTTTGTCTCCCTTTCTCAACTTTTTTTCAATCTTATATTATCCTTATATATTTAAATAGAATACATTTATCTTTTCATTTTAAAGAATTGGCTCTGTTTTGTAAGGCCAAAAAACTAGCTTATAGCTTCTAGCTTTTAGCTTATAAGCTAAAAGCTCTATTTGGTAACGGTCATTTTACTATGAGCTTATAACTTATTTTACTAGCTTATAGCTTATTTTCAAATGCTATTTCAAGTAGCTTATAGCTTTTAGCTTATATAACTAGCTTATCAGCTAACCGCTATTTTTACCAAACAGAGTACTATATGTACTTTTCTTACCGATGTAGGTAGAATATCTATTGTTTTTCCAATTATCTATAAAATCGTCTGTTGTTCAAAAAAACAAACATTATCTTTATTTATTTTATAGTCTCAGAATATAAAAAATTTAATTTCTCAAATGTGAAATTCAAATAACTAAATTAATAATAGATTCTTTTATACATATTTTTTGGGGTTTTACCAATAAATTGAAATTTTATTATTAAAAAATGTTAAACTCGGCATCATAATAAAAAAAAATCTACCCTCCTATTTTTGTAATTTTAAATGCATTTGAACACCTATCTTAGTTTTTTATGTCAAAAAGTCACATATGGCACCTTCCTTGGATGCTAGGCAAGAAATGATGGTGGTAGAGATACCTAAACTAGGGAAAGAAGCTGCAGTGAAGGCCATCGAAGAATGGGGCCAACCAAAATCAAAGATTACACATTTAATCTTTTGCACCTTTAGTGGTGGAGACATGCCTGGTGCAGATTATCAACTCACAAAACTTTTAGGTCTTCACCCACATGTGAAAAGGTACATGATGTACCAACAAGGGTGTTTTGGAGGTGGCACGGTTCTTCGTTTAGCGAAAGATTTGGCGGAGAATAACAAAGGTGCTCGTGTGTTAGTCGTTTGTTCTGAAATCACAACGATCGCATTTTGTGGCCCTAGTGAGACTCACCTAGAAAATCTTGTTGGACAAGCATTATTTGGGGATGGAGTTGTTGCAGTCATTGTTGGCTCTGACATATTACCAGAAATAGAGAAACCTCTATTTGAGATAGTTCGGCCTACACAAACATTTGTTCCTAATAGTGAAGGAGCTATTTTTGCTCACCTTCGTGAAGCCGGGCTAAAATTTCATATTCGCAGGGAAGTCGCTCAGATTATCTCTGCGAATATTGATAAAGCACTGATTGAGGTATTCAAACCATTAGGCATTTCTGATTACAACTCAATCTTTTGGATTACTCATCCAGGTGGACCTGCAATTCTTGATCAGTGTCAAATAACCGATTATCCCAAAAGCTGAAGCTGTTAGGAAAGGCTACATCAATGATTTTATATTATTTCTAACACACCCCCTCACGCAAGAGCCCACTTGGGCTTGAAGCGTGGATAATGCATAGGCCCACCTACCATATGCTTAAATTCCACTTTTTAATTAGAAAGTGAGGGGAGCGGGAATCGAACTCTAGACCACTTAGTTATAGAGGCTCTGATACCATGTCAAATAACCGATTCTCCCAAAAGCTTAAGCTCTTAGAAAAGGCTACGTCAATAATTTTATATTATTTCTAACAATCAGGTTGAGCTAAAGTTAGGGTTGAAACCTGAAAAGATGAAGGCTACTAGAGAAGTACTTAGTGAATATGGTAACATGTCTAGTGCATCTGTATTGTGTATCTTGGATTTGATGAGGAAAAAATCTACTCAAGATCAACTTAAGACCACAGGTGAAGGACTTGAATGGGGAGTGTTATTCAGCTTTGGACCTGGACTCATTGAAACTATTGTTTTACATAGTGTCGCTATATGAGATGTTTGATTGTTTTATTTTATTTTAAGCAATGTATTATTTTACATCTTGCCTAAGTTTTCATCTAGGAAGAATAAATGTCTAAGTTATGTATTATTTTCCATCTTGCGTAAGTTTGATGTAAGTCCAATAAGCTAGCTTATAGCTTATTGAACTAGCTTATAAGTTTGTTTGAAAAAAATAAATGTGTTTGGTAAAAAACTTTTCTCATTAGCTTATAGCTTTTTATGAGATGTTATTTCAAATAGTGTTTGAGATTATAGTTTATAGCTACAGTTTTTTCCATCGATAAACTTTAATTTAATTTTATTATTTTTTATAAAATAAAAAAACTACCCACTAAACATGTATATCCTTTTATGTCTTTTTATATTTATCAATTCTTTTAAAAGCTAATTTTAATTTTTCAGCTATAAGCTAACGTTTCAACTATCAGCTAATTTATAGCTTAATTTTATCAAACAGAGCCTAATTAGTTTAGTTACAAGAAAGACATTATTTAATTTTTTGCCTCATCACCCGATCGGATCTATCAAGAACGAGCTGACGATGACAACAGGGGAAGTTCAATATGTACTATCAATGTCAAAATAATACATGGAAAATAGGTTTATAGTTATACCCATATATAGCTATGTGTGGTCTCTCCTTTTTCTTTTTTTTTTGGTTTGGTCTCTCCTTTTTTTGATAAAAGTAATAGAAGTTAGTAAATTTTATGCGATTAATTAAAAAAATCAGGTACTTAATTAATGGAGTAAATGAAAAATAATTTAATAAAAAACTCTATGTAGTTTTAAATCTATTCCGGACAAAATTAGGAATGGTTGTAGTTAGGATTGTCTTAAGTAAGTTTGGAGACCCGAGACCCTGTACTAATCTTAAAAATTGAGCATTGAACAAAAATAATCACAAAAAATAAATCCTTTATTTAAATCATAAAAAACATAAAATTTTGTTAATAGCATCAATAATATAGAAAGTAGTCATCATACGTGTAAAAAGAGTGATTGCCCTTTAATTTTTGAGACTTTATACTAAGCACTTGGTTGCACTTACACAAGGCTGACTCTAGTCGCAATAGAATAGATCGGTATTGTCTCGATAACACTTTTTGCCAAGATCATTACTATATGCAAACATGGCTCAAAATGAGTCGAGTTGAACTCGTTTAAGTTCGACTCGACTCATTTATTTAACGAGCTTAATTTTCAATTTAAGCTCGATTCATTTAGTTCATGAACCAGTTTCAACGAGTTAATTATCGAATCAACTCTAGTCTCAAATTTGAAAATCATTTCTCTTTGTGAAGTATCAATGAAACAAGTATCACTTATGCTTCCAAAGAGAAATAATGCTATAGTGTCTTTTATTTTGTAAAATTTATTTTTGAAGTATTATTTAAAAATATATTCTGAAGTGTTATATATATAATCGAGCCAGCTCGTGAATCAAACTAGTCGAACTATATATAACTCAAGTTCAGCTCATTTAATTAACGAACTTAATATTTAGCTCAATTTCAGCTCATTTGGTTCATAGACCAAGTTCAACGAATCAATTGTCAAATCGAATCTCAAACTTTGTTCGAGTTGGTTCGGTTCATTTCCACCCCTATCTGCAAACGAAATATGCTTAACTTTCCAAGCTACAAGCTTAGAAGTAACTTGATCAGGGAGATATTGAAAGTCAGATATTTGAGGTATTCTTCCAAGCAAAGGAACACCAATATATTTCCCAACAGTGCTTGTTTCCCTAAAGCTAGATAAATGCATCATGAGCTCATGTGTGTTTCTATAGAAATATTCTTGGAGCATAAAATGCTAGTCTTCTCCAATAAGATGTGAAAACTTATTCATTCACATAATTCTGTTTAGCTATAACACTAGTAACTGAATGCACGAAAATCATTCGCATAACATTTGCGTTGTTATTTGCCTTTTGCTTTCATGTGGTATAGTAGGTGGAGTGTACTTCTGGTACCTTTTGTATTCTGAATTCTCTTTTGTACTTTTGTCGTTTTTTATATTATAATATTATTTTACCATTAAAAAAAAAAAATCACTTCCGATATTTTAATTTTAACATTTCTGTCAGTTGAGCTGAGATTTGTGAACCAAGACTCGCTATTTAATTAGGTAAAATTCATGTGAGAATATATATATATATATATATATATATATATATATATATTGATTCAAACCAATAAAAAATGAAATACTACAATGAGTGTTATAAAAGGAATATTGTTGTCTCTGTGAACTTAACACAGTTAGTAGAGACATCACATTATACATGTAGGCTCGACTCACGGTCATACACTCCTCATATTTATTTTACAATATGAAATTTCTAACCAATAAAATACTTAGGTTGTGTTTGGTAAAAATAGCGGTTAGCTGATAAACTAGCTTATAGCTGATAGTTGATGGCTGATAGCTTATAGTTGATAAGCTAATTGAAGTGTTTGGTAAAATTAACGGTTTAACTAGTTGATAATATAAAATTACATGAAAGAGCATTCTCAATTCATAATAAAATTTATAGCAATTGATATTTAAGTTATTTGGACTTTAATAATTTAAATTTATCAATTCAATATATCTTTTATATATTATTATTATTATTAAAAAAATATTTTTTATTTGAAAAAATGATTTAAATGTATTTACATTTCAGTTTTTATCTTTTATAAAAAAAAAATTGTTACAGTATACTAATTATCACTACATTAAATACAGCAGGCGGCGGCAGTTGAATTTGGGCAACCGCGGCGGTTCTAACCGCCGGTAATTGCAATTTGAGGCGGTTGACCAAGCGTCGAAAATGGAGGCGTCGCTACAACATATAGCGGCGAATCTGAGAACCGTTGGAATAACCGCCGGTAGGATGTTAGCGTCGGTTGTTGTGATTTGGCGGCAGTTTGAACCGCCGCTGTTTCTCCTTATTTCTCCAATTCTGTAAGCTTATAGCGGCGGTTTGAACCGCCGCTATTGGCCCTTTTTTTTAAAAAAAAAATTTACACCTTTTTTTTTTGTTTCCCATCATTGTTTTAAATGCCTTTTTTTTTTCCCACAATTTCTTTTGAACGCTTTTTTTTTTTTGTCTCCCAACAACTTTTTTTAAACTCTTAATCTCTATTTTTTGTTTCCCGCAATTTTTACATTCAAACAAAATTATTGTTAAAAAAAATAATAAGTAAAGATAATAAGAAATTTCATATCGTTCCCAAATACTTCAAAATATTAATGTTTCCCTAAGCACTTAAAATGGTGGAATTTCTAGCCATTATGCTACTTGACAAAAGAAAAATAATATGGAATAAAATATGATAAGCTATAAGCTAAAAACTATAAGCTACTTGAAATAACGTTTGAAATATAATTTATAAGCTAGTAAAATAAACTATAAGCTCATCACAAGATGACTGTTACAAAACAGAGCTTTTAGCTTAATTTTTGGCCTTTCCTTACGGAAAAAAATATTATCGGCACTTCTTATAAGCTAATTCATGGACCACTACGATATTCTCAAAATTAATGTAAAGTTTTCTTCATGATAAACGTTGCTGGCAGTATATGGTGGAGTAATTATTTGTTTTTAGTTGCTGTTAAACATGGATCAACTATATTTAGGTCAGAATGATAAATGAATTGAAAATGGTAATGGAGTCTGATTATGATAATGGCTATTTTCAAGTATTTCTTTGGAATTATTATTTGGAAAACATTAATGATTTCCGATATTGTATTTTATATGTTTTGTTGGGTAATTGGAATAGTTTTTTTTTTTCCTTTCAAGGTTTATCGGAAGAGTGAAGTTTGGGAAGAAATCTTAAAACATTAATGCGATATATGACGGTGCCATCTTTTTCTTAATGGGAAAGGAATTGTTACAGATTTGATTAATGAAATTTCTAATTTTATGACTATTTTTTATTGATTTGCACAATCCATATTTGACCATTTTTTATTAAAATTCGATATTCCATATTTGAACATTGTCTATATTTCTAATGCATGCACTAAATGTGATTTATCATTTAGCGATCGTTAGTTGGTACAGTCGTAATTGGCGCTGAATTTCCGCAATTGCAATTGGAAGGGACTGAAACCACTGCCAGAACTGATTAAACTAGTGGTAAAAACAAAACAAAAATGATTTATCATTTTATTTGTTTTAAAATTTTGATTTTTGATGGAAATAATTCGTAGTCATATTTCATTTATTTTATAGTTGAAAGTTCAACTTAATTTTCCTTCTCTTGAGAACCAACAAGTTGATACAAAAATAAATAAATTATTGTACCAAGAAAGTTATCTTTGAAGATTTTCAATAATAAATTGTTTATCAATTAGTATCATAAAAAATTGTTTATCAATTATTTATTGGACTATAAAAAAATGCCAACACCTTTTTTTTTTTTACTTAGATAAAATAAAGTACAGTATCATTTTCTTTTATTAACTTTAACATAGTATCATTATCATTATACTGTATTGAAAAGTAGTATCAAATCAAATAAGGTACGTTGTTTTATGGGATATATTAATTGAATTCCAAATTATCTTTTATTTCCTAATTTTCTAATTTAATTTTTTTAACAATTTTCTAATTAATGTACACTACAGCCTATAAATATACCACACCCTTCATCTACCCTTTGTAACCTAAGATTTCATCCATTTCTTTATTTCGTATCTTCATCTTGTACTTTTCTTTTATAACCAAAGTATGGCTAAGTCTTATTCTTTGATTCCTTTGGCCTTTTTCACACTGCTCTTTGGACATGCCCTAGCTCGCTTCCCCCTTGACTCAAAATGGTACGATGCCCATGCAACCTTCTACGGTGACATGCAAGGTGGTGAAACCATGCGTAAGTATCGATCAAATTAAACTCCTCTTTTTTATTCTTTCAAGAAATTGATCATCATCAAGTTCTAGTTTTATTTTTTTATTATTAATTGAAAATATGAGTTATTTGGTCTTCATTAAATAGTCAAACTCATTCAACTATATGTGTGATTATTTCGTTTGGATTGATATGTATTCTAAGACAATTGTATTTGTAACCATTAGTTAACTTTGTCTCTAAATTTTGGTGAAAATGAAATATGAATCATTTAATTTAAATAGTCAAGATTGTTTGACTGTGTTATTACATTTTTTATTCCAATTCTCACATACATGTTAAACGTTGATTCCTAAGTAAAGTTGCATTTTATTATTTTATGTAGAGGGAGCTTGTGGTTATGGTGATCTCTTTCAACAAGGGTATGGTCTTGAAACCACGGCACTAAGTACTGCATTATTCAACGAAGGCTACAAATGTGGTGCTTGTTTTGAGATCAAGTGTGTCAACGATCCTCAATGGTGTCTAAAAAATGTGAACTCAATTACCGTTACCGCAACAAATTTTTGTCCTCCCAATTATTCCAAACCTGATGGCAATTGGTGTAATCCTCCACAAAAACACTTTGACTTAAGCATGAAAATGTTCACAACTATTGCCATTTACCAAGCAGGTATCGTCCCAGTTAAATATCGACGTGTTCCTTGCATCAAAAGAGGTGGTGTTAGGTTTGAGCTTAGAGGAAACCCTTACTTTTTAATGGTTTTGGTATACAATGTGGCCAATGCTGGTGATGTTTTACGTGTGTATATCAAAGGATCTAATACTAATTGGGCTCCAATGACACATAATTGGGGACAAGTTTGGCATACAGGAATGAATTTGGTAGGACAAGATTTAACTTTCTGGGTTACTACAAGTGATAGAAAAGCTCTAGAGTTTGTTTCTCTTATTCCTTCCAATTGGCAATTTGGACAAACTTACGAAGCTTCCAGAAATTTTTAGATCAGTTAAATTGGGTTAAAATTAAAAAATTCATTATATAATTTCAATTCAATAGGAGGTTTATGTAACTTTCTTTTTTTCGTTACAAATGGAAAAAGTTTTATGTAATTTAAATTCCAGTGTTTTGGGCACAAGTAAAAGCCTATCTTATTCATATTATATGAAATTATTTTACTTGAATAATTATCCTAAAATGTTTTTTTTTGTTGATTACTAAAATGTTTTTTTTTTTTTAGGTTTTTACCACCCGTTTAATCTGATTCGAAAGTTATTTTATTTGACATATTTGATTTGATCATTTGAACGGATCCAATTTGCTTTCTGAATTGCCCTTTACATCTAAAATATAATATTTTTTAACTAATTACGTCAAAAAAAGTTGAACTTATTACCAATTTTAGCATTATATATTTGATAATATACGATGCAAAAAAAAAAACATTAAGTCCAAATATATGATATTTATGGCCATGTAACCGTCAAAGTAGAGTTACCAATTTAATTTAATGGCCAAGGTAACCGTAAATTGTTTTATAATTTGCCCATTTATTGCCTCAAAAGACAGAATTACCAAATTAATATAGTAGTAATAATGTAACCGTAAAAATATAGAGTAATGGCCATGCAATGTTTACTCGGAAGAGTTATATGGCTTGAAGGAATAGGATTCACCCCAGTTAATTTTTTCTCAGTTCCTACATTTACACATAAAATTTGTCTTAATTATTTTTTAAAAATTATGCATTCTCTTTTCTGGTAAAAAAGTTTACCCATTATTACTCACAAATGCAGTAAAGAATCATGTGAAAACACAAATTCGTAATTAATTTTGGTCTCACAAAATATTTAGGAAGGGAAAATCATTTGGTCGCAAATATGTTCAGTGGCAAGGCAAATGATGTAATTAAATTTGGTTTCACAATTTTTATTTATATTTTCTTAAATAGCTTAATGACTAGAAATTTCGAAATTTATCCAACTGCTATACACGACGGTTTCACAAATATATTCTATGTTGTATTTTAGAACAACATTTCCGTCGTTATTTAAGAGAAAGATATTTGGATTTGGATCCTCTCCAATTTTTTCTCTCATGTTGGTCATGTGGTAGTGATCTTAACTATTGAATCATTTTTCTTCTCTCTCTTCTTAAATGTTTTTTACTTTTTTATGATTTCCCAACCATTAGATGAACAATTGGAGAGAAAACATGAGAAGAAAAATTGGAGAGGATCCAAATCCAAGATATTTTCACTAATTTCTGAGGAAGCCCATTCCATTCTAAATTCCTCTCAAATTTGTTATGGACATTAATAATTAATGAGGATCAAATGTTTTCATATTTTTTCTTACTAGGATAAGTTATCCGTGGCGATGCACGGGTTAGTTTTTACTTATAAAAATATAAATTATTTTATATTATGATATCAATTTGTTTATAGCATATTGATACTAATAAATTAGAATCAAATGTAAAAAAATTAATAATAAATATCCTATTTTTGAAGATGTATATAAGTTCTTTTTGTTTAATATTACAGTTTCTATGAAAAATAATTGTTCCACCAAAAAATTGAAAGTATATATTAATTTCTATACACCCTAGTCAATGATCAAATGACGAAATCTTGAAATTTTAATTTTCTACGTTCAAAATTAAAGTTATGAAATTTTACAACTTACATGTAGTTTATATTAAACATTCATTCATATATATACTCGTAAAATTTCTATCCCCATGGTCTAAGAATATAACTCAGTTGGAAATTCAAAACTTATATTCTCCATTTCTCTATTTTAACATTATTAGGGGGCCGAAATTCAAAACTTAGATTCTCCATTTCTCTATATATACATTGAGTCTAGCCACTAATATAATCTAGAGAACTTTCACTCCGTGTATAAAAATTTGGATTCTTCATTCAACGTAAATATATCATAAATAATTATATATTATTAATATAAATTTCGATTTTTTTTGTAATATACTCCCTCCGGTCTAATATATAAGGAACAATTTAGAAAAAACACACAGATCAATAAACCTTATTTTTTTAAATTAAAAATTCTAAATCATTTTAGTCTATTCCAAAAATAACTTTGGTGTATTAATTTATACTACTATTTTCTCTTGTAATTATCTACATACACCATTATCCTTAATTCCAATGTGACTCTTGTTATTCACAAGGGAATATGTATTATAATTAATGCATAACATTGGAACGACTTACATTTAATAAGGGTAGAAATGAAAATGTTTAATTAACAACTAATAAATTTATAAGTTGTTTCTTATATAAAGGACCAAATTTTTTTTCAAATTGTTCCTTATATATTGGACCGGAGGGAGTATTAGACAATAATGTATCGATTCAATATATTTATAGATCCAATTTTTTTACAGTACAGATCCAATTTTTTTTTAGTTGACATATAAATATCATTTGAATTATGACTGATCGGAAATTTGAATTATGAGGATAAACAAAAAATGTAAATAGTACATGTCTAGTATTTGAAAATAAAATCACTTGAGAACGCATGAAATTTTCTAAATATATTCACAAACGAAACTAAAACTCACGATTACAGATTCAAAAATAAATTTGATGCCAATGTTTTAGAAACACGTTACAAATAGTATGAAATCTACAAAACTTGCAAATATGCAACAATTAAAGCAAGAAATAAAAACAGAATAAACATGCAAAACTGAGGAAAATGACACATTAAAGGAAATAGTGAGAATGAATCAAAATAAACTATCATAAAAGAGAATAAGAGGAACAAACTATCATAAACTGGAAAAATAGTGAAAAGTATTTCATTACAAAATCATTCATCAACAATTGTTGTTTTTGACCCCGTGACACATCTCAAAGTGTTTTTGAAATTGAAAAAACAATTAAAAATATTCTCTCACTAGCTTTCGTTGCGATCTCATTCCTGAAAAAGGTAAAAGAGGGAATCATCAAAAGATAAAAGAAGAATAAAGAAAAAGTCGAAGAAACAAATATGAATTACAAAAGAGTAAATAAATAGAAATAGCAAAAATGTGTAAAGAATATTGTGAGTGAAAAAGGTTGAAAGCAAAAACAATATTCATAGTAAAAAGTACACAATCAATTCATAAGGAAAAAATATTTGTAATTAATAGCATTCATATGACCATATTTTATGTGCATTTTTATTCTCAATAATAAAGGAATATACTTTTGGTTAAATGACAATATTAGTGACTTTTTTTATTATTTTATATATATATATATATATATATATATATATATATATATGTGTGTGTGTGTGTGTGTGTGTGTTTTATTTAATTAAAATTCATATTTTAATAGAAAAATAAAGAATTCAAGAAAAATCTAAACTAATAAATTAAAATAATACTAAATGTGTCGCTTCACGTAATGAATGTTTATAAAAAGTATACACCAATTTATTTCGTTTTATATTGTTAAAATAATTTTTATTTTTTTAAAATGCCTTCAACCAAAAAAAATAGATAGAAAATTAAAAACCTTTTTGTTGTTTAGAATTTTTTTAAAGGGCTTACATAACGTGTTTAAACTATTTATTTTTTGTTGTTTGAAAAAAATATATAATTTTTTAATTTAAAAAAGTTCATGAATGCGAATAATAAATCATTATGAAAATTAAAGAATCATATACTATATATTATTTTTGTTAAGCATATACATAGTTATTTTTTTAGCAAACGACACAAATGATTAAATGTAGATTTTTTATTTTAAATTAATTTTTACAATGCATGAATAAAAAAAGGGAAGGATAGTATTAATATATCATTTTTGAAATTTTTATTATTATTCAAAATTTTTGAACAATAATAGTTTATAATAATAATAATAATTAAAAAATAAAAAATTAGAGTATTAATGACATATATTAATGACAACCATTAATATATAAAGGAAAATTTTTCATTTAAATTTCATAGAGGGATTCGTAAATATAAATATATATAGATATATAGATATAGATTTATTAATTAATTACTGAATAATAATAGTAATATAATAATAATAATAATAATAAGAATTGAAAAATAGAAATTAAAGTATTAATGACGTATATTAATGACCGTCATTAATACATAAAGAAAAATTTCCATTTAAATTTCATAGAGGGATTCGTAAATATAAATATATATAAATAGATTATAAATTAACATTATATAATACAAAAATAGAAAAAATACAGTAATTTGTCTAAAATATTTTAGAAAAATTATGAAATCTAATATTATTTTCACGTCACAAATAATATTAATAATAGTTCATACGACACTATATTAATGACATTATATTAATAATAACAGGCATAATAGGATTTTATAATAATTTATTAATTAATTACTAAATAATAATAGTAATATAATAATAATAATAATAATTGAAAAATAAAAATTAAAGTATTAATGACGTATATTGAACGTCATTAATACATAAAGAAAAGTTTTCATTTAAATTTCATAGAGGAATTCGTAAATATAAAAACATATATATATATATATATATATATATATATATATATATTAGTATATAATTAATTCAAAAACATACACACATATATATATATATATATATATATATATATATATATATATATATATATATATATATATATATATATATTATTTTTTCTTTGACACAAAAACATATATATATTTTTAGACGGCATAAAATACGTGTTTTATTATCATCAAATGTATATACATTAAGAGGTTAAACAAGTCAAATAAAGAGGTATTGAAATTTTCTCTGTTTATTAAGCTACTAAATTTGATTGTGTCAAAAAAAAGAAAAAAGAGGTATTAAAATTTTCTCTGTTTAAGCTGCTAACTTTGATTGTGTCAAAAAAAAAAATACTAAATTTGATCTGTATAGTGATAGATTTATATAAAATACATTGTACGTAAAATTTTAGCTTCAAATTTCATTGGCTTCAATATAACAAAATATAAAATTTCTCTCTCCATTTTTCATAGTTGGGTTGTGATGTACAACCGAGATTGAGATTTCTCAAATAAGTGAATAAAATAAAGAGAACGGACACATTCCAGTCTCATAAAAAATTGTGAAAACCTTCTATCAATAACTTTTGTGTACAAAGAACATCCAATTCAAAAGAAAGAACTCACCACTTTTATGATAACCTTAAAAAATAACTATGACATTCATCTCTAACTAAAATGTGTTATAAAAGAGACAATTATATCCTAATAATAATAAATAAAAAAGGGATTATAAAAAAAAAAAAAAGGAGATTTGTCACGTGAACTTAACTCAGTTGACAAAAACAATACATTTATATGCAAGGAGCCGAAGTTCGAATCACAGTCATCCCACTTATCTATCTTAGTGGTGTGTTTGATAGGAGATAAAAAAAGAGAGAAATAAAAAAATGGAGACCAATGCATGTACTTGACTCAAAAAATAGAAAAACAGAGATTTTGACAAACTCTTCGTAAGAGTTTTAACACTACTGCATGTCCATAATTTAGTTGATAGAGTATAATACGTAGAAATTGGAGTTTGAATTTAAAATTTTCCATTTATTAATTATAATTAAGAAGTGAAATTTTGAAAAATAAATTACTTGATAAAAATTATATAAACTTTAAAAAAATTAACAGTTGAAGAAAAAATGAATAAAATATCTCTTTTTATTTGTTGATACTTGATAGACAACTAATAAGTGTTCATTTTTCAACGGTGATTCAAGTATGAACCAAGTTATCTAAGTTTTTTCTTTCAAAAAAAGAGTTCAAAATTATTTTTCTATAAAAAAAAGTTCAAAATTATTTTTCTTTTTCTCATAAATTAAATTGAACAGTAATTCTCAAATACTAAAATATCTTTTAGAGAAAAAAAAAAGTTTGACTAGAGAGGGTGTTCAAAGTCATGTTTGGGTAATTTCTACCAAACTCCTACTTGGTCAGTTCTTGCCTTCTTGGACATATTGGACGCACACAATAATTAGGCAGATAGCCAGCCATTGTATTATTGGTTGTTGAATATAATATAATATTTCTATAATGCCACAATTTTTGACTCAAACACAGTATCCACTATCAATTCTTCACTATAAAACCATCTCACATCCCACACACTTTCCACCACAACATTCCTCATCTTCCCCTTCCTTTTCTATAACAACTACTGCAATAAACCAATTCAGTTCATTCAAATTACATACAGAAACCACTTAATAAAGATATATTAAGATATGGTGAGTGTATCTGAAATTCGTCAGGCTCAAAGGGCAGAAGGCCCTGCAACCATTTTAGCCATTGGTACTGCTAATCCAGCTAACAAGGTTGAGCAGGCCACATATCCTGATTTTTACTTCAAAATCACAAACAGTGAACACAAGACCGAGCTCAAAGAAAAATTCCAGCGCATGTGTAAGTATTAAGCAACTTCTGATATTAAAATTTCCTACCAAATTATTTGCATCAAACTACAAATTATATATGTGATTATGATTGGCTTTGGTATCACTATTATCCAAAAATTGTTGTACTAATGTCATTTTTCTTATAACTAATTCAGGTGATAAATCCATGATCAAGAGTAGATACATGTATCTAACAGAAGAGATTTTGAAAGAGAATCCTAGTGTTTGTGAATACATGGCACCTTCATTGGATGCTAGGCAAGACATGGTGGTGGTAGAAGTACCTAGACTAGGGAAAGAGGCTGCAGTGAAGGCTATTAAAGAATGGGGTCAACCAAAGTCAAAGATTACTCACTTAATCTTTTGCACCACAAGTGGTGTAGACATGCCTGGTGCTGATTACCAGCTCACAAAACTCTTAGGTCTTCGCCCGTATGTAAAAAGATATATGATGTACCAACAAGGTTGTTTTGCAGGAGGCACGGTGCTTCGTTTGGCTAAAGATTTAGCTGAAAACAACAAAGGTGCTCGTGTGTTGGTTGTTTGTTCTGAAGTAACTGCAGTCACATTCCGTGGCCCTAGCGATACTCACTTGGACAGTCTTGTTGGACAAGCATTATTCGGAGATGGAGCTGCTGCTCTCATTGTTGGTTCTGATCCAGTACCTGAAATTGAGAAACCAATATTTGAGATGGTTTGGACTGCACAAACAATTGCTCCAGACAGTGAAGGAGCTATAGATGGTCACCTTCGCGAAGCGGGACTAACATTTCATCTTCTTAAAGATGTTCCCGGGATTGTCTCAAAGAACATTGATAAAGCATTGGTTGAGGCTTTTCAACCATTGGGAATTTCTGATTACAACTCAATCTTTTGGATTGCACACCCAGGTGGTCCTGCAATCTTAGATCAAGTAGAACAAAAGCTAGCATTGAAGCCTGAAAAGATGAAGGCCACTAGGGAAGTTCTAAGTGAATATGGTAACATGTCAAGTGCATGTGTATTGTTCATCTTAGATGAGATGAGAAAGAAGTCAGCTCAAAATGGACTTAAAACCACAGGAGAAGGACTTGACTGGGGTGTGTTGTTTGGCTTTGGACCTGGACTTACCATTGAGACTGTTGTTTTGCACAGTGTCGCTATATGAGATGTTTGTTTGTTTGTTTGTTTTCCATGTATTGCTTTTTAAATTTGTCTGATTTTTATGTAAGATGAAAAATTCATCTTCATTTCAACATGTACCCATCATATTAAATTAAAATAATAAGTATACAATTGTGACTATATTTATATTTAAGGACCTTGTTCTTTTTTTCTCTAGAATATAAAGTTTATGTGCGAATTTAGTAAAAAAAAATCAAATGACCAATGTTGAATCACTTCAAGGATTGGAACCCCTATATTTCTTGTTTAAACAACTAGCTGAAAAATATTGGGACAATTTGCTTGGATTTTGGTTGATGTGGACATGTTACGAGAGCTGGGATAACATTTGTTTTTTTACATTGATTGATTGTGAAAAACTGCCAGTGTTTTGTGAATCATGTAAGGTCGTTGGATATTCTCAAGATAAATGTAAAAAAATACACTCATGAGTCATGGCCATGTAAAAAAGTTAAACCTTTTGAAGATGTTGTAGTAGTAAAGCAAATGGTAACGAAATATATCTTTAAAAACATTGTTGTCTCACCACTTTTATAGTAGCCAATGCAAAAATATAAGAAGAGGCAAATGCACAAAAGATAAATAAATATATGAAGACATGCTAAACGATATAATAATATATAATATGTATAAGAGACCCTCACAAGCCAAATGTTTTGTGTTTTTTGACCACAATATGTAAAATAACTATAACAAGCTTGATTGCTATTAAAATATACCCTCACACACAAGGTGAAAGACTTAACATTTTAAACATGATTGAGATTTAGGGTATAAAATGTAAGATTAAGTGGTAGCCATCTATAACAAAAAAGGGTGAAAACTATCACCTAAACTACATATCCTCTTAATATTATATCTTTTATTGCATACATATTTAATGCATATACATTCATCTTTTGTTTTTTGCGTTCTATTTTTTTTGTAGACGAAATAATAAATACCACTGAAATTTACCCATATTTTGAAGTTTTGAGTTCAAACTTGGATGAAAACATCTAACCTAACAACATTGACATTGTGGTTGATTTTGGACTTACAAATAAATCTCTCATTTTATTTTCATCAAATATAAAAAAAATAGACGATTTTTTTTAATAATAGACAACTATTTTTTAAACAAAAAATAAAAACTCATTTATGATTTGTTTATCGGTATTACCTTTTGAAAATTCCGATGGCACTAGTAAAGGTGAGCAGTTGGCGGGATGTGGGAGTCTTATTAGAGTTCATCAAGATAGATGTTGCGGCGGTTTTGCTAAATGTGTTGGTGATGGTAGTGCTTTTGTCGCTGAATTATGGGGAGTGTTGGAAGGTTTGAAGCTTGCAAGGAGGAAAGGATTTCGAAAGGTTGAAGTTAATATATATATATATATTGATTCAAGCTCTGTTGTAAAGGTTATTGTGACAGATGTGTCTAGTAGCTCCATGAGTTTTTCTCTATTAAAAAGTACAAGAAGGTTTTTGGAAGAGGAGTGGGAAGTGAAAATTTCACATTCTTTTCGTGAAACAAACAAGTGTGCGGATGCATTAGCAAGCATGAGTTGCACATTAAATTGCAACATAGTTTTCTTTGAGGCTTGTCCGAGTCAAATTACAATTCATGTTTTTGGGACGAGTATCTCGTTTAATTCCGTTGTAATCTTGTTTCTTTTGGACTTAGACCCTCTATATTATTATATATTAAAAAAAACTATCCCTGGCACTTAACTTAACGGCAAACCTCCAAAAATCAATTTTTTTAACCATTCTGTTGTTTTGCAAAAATAAATTCCTTCCATTTCAAGGAAAGAAATTTTATAATTTTATAATTTAAAATTCAAGCGAATAAAATAAACCTAACTAACAAACGATTGCTCTGAGTTCAAACACAAATTAACCCTTTAAATAAATCTGTTTAAAATAAGAACGCACTCACTAAGAACTATTACTACGAATTCAATCTCAAATTAACCACTTGAATCAAACCATTTAAAACAAGAACACTTTCGTTTGAGTTTAGGTTAACTAATCAAACTTAAAATCCTTTAAAAAAGGGTAAGAAAATGAAATAAAAATTAGCGTAAAATATAAAATAAAAATTAGCGTAAAATTCAAACTCTGCTTCAAATTGAAGCTACTCCTTCACTATAAATAAAAAGTCCAAAAACCTTCACACTCCCTCCTTCTCTTCTCTTCGATTCTTCCCTCCCTTCCCCTTTTCGTTTTTTCTCCCTTTTCAATAATCGCGTTTTTTCACCGCGCTTATTTTTCTAGGGTTTATCACTCTCTCTTTTCACCATGGCCGCCGAAAAACTCCGTGATTTGTCTCAACCTATTGATGTCCCTTTACTCGATGCTACTGTCGCTGCTTTCTATGGCACCGGATCTAAAGAACAGGTTTATCTCCGTTTTCACTCAACATTTTCTTCTATAAACTCATTGACTAACTCTTCAACTTCACTCATCGTTTTCGTTCCACTCGTGTTTTAGACTTTTCGTTTCATCACTATTTGGTGTTGTTGTTCAATGTTTCAAATTAGTTAAACCTTACGGAAGTTTTTAGAGTTAGGGTTTAGTACTGTAACGTGTTTAATCTGTGTAAATCAACGGCTATAAGTAGTTTATGATTTTAATCTGTTTATTTTATGTGAATTTGTTTCGGTGACTCTAATTATACTCGATTTCTATTTACAATTTTGTTGTTTATCTTCAAAAATTTGAAATGGTGGAGTTTTTTTTAATGATGATTCTTTACATTGTACATAATGCAGAGAACCGCTGCTGATCAGATTTTGCGGGAATTGCAAAACAATCCGGATATGTGGCTTCAAGTCATGCATATTTTACAGAACACTCAAAATCTAAATACCAAGTTCTTTGCTTTGCAGGTTAGTTTTTTTTTTGGCTATGCGTTATGGTTGAGAATCCCACTCAACCCGAAGAGCAAATGTGCTCAAGTAATACAAGAGTTTAGATTGTTCGCCTAATATTTACTAGGTAATGTTTACCAAGGTTTTAGATTGTGGTTGCAATGCGGTCCTTAGTATTGCAGGAAATTGCATTAGTTGTTATGCGATTGCTGAGGTCTTAAAACCTTGGCAATTTGACATTGGGGTCACAATCGCAGTTGTGGGTCTTTATTTTAAACCTTGGCTAATATCATATCGACTAACCTTTTTTTATTAAATCGGCAATCAGATTGATAGGAATCGTACAATTTAGTAGTTAGTTAAAGTTTGGTCATTGAGCAATTTAAACCCAGTTTTGTGCTTTGCCAATCAATTGTGTATGATCACCATTCCAAACTAGGTTTGGCACTTCGCCAATTGATTGTGTATAGTCACTATTCAATCAACCAATGAACTCATAAGGGTGACCAAAGCTTAACATCCAATGGATGCAATAAAACAAACTCAAAAACGGAAGAATACCACAGTCAGTGGCGGACTCATGTGTTAATGAGGCCGTGCTGTGTGCAGATACCCCATTGTGACTTAAAATTTACACTTGTTATCTTGAGTTTTTATTTTTTTTTCTCTCCCTATTTTTACATATTTGAACCCACTGCCCCAATTTTTATATATTGCAAATTCTACCGTGCCCTTATTCCTTTTTACGTGACTGCTTTTCAAAAAATTCAAACAGCCCTGTTCCGTCAAACAGCCTTTTTGTTGGATCAATCCTTGTTTATCTGATATGGCCTATCTACAATCTTACATTGTACTCTTTGTATTATATATAATTCGTCTAAGGAAATATTTGTAACAATCTCAAATTTTAGTAAACTCAAGCTTGAGAGGAACTATTATATGAAAAATATCTTATCATTTCTTGTTCTTATCCTATTAGTATCTTAGATTATATCTTAAGATTAGTTTTCTTATTTCTTCATATTTCATGTTTTTGTTTCCTTATTTGATTCGGAATATAGGAGTCTAGTAGTGATCATGATTAGTTTCCATATTTAATTACATTAAGGAGCTAATTTTAGTATAAACCAATGTTGTCAATCGCTGATGGTGGAAAATAGTGGATTGTTAAAATTCCACTACACCATAGTGTTATAGCTCCACTATATCCGCTATTTGAGTATTGACAATATTTTGAACAAAATAGAGTATAGCAGAACAATTGCGATCTGTCCAAATTCCGCTACGCTATAGTGGTATAACACTGATATAGTTGCTATTTAACAACATTGATATAACACTGCTATAGCTGCTATTAAACATTGCTATAACCAAGGGTTAGTATTTCATCTTCTGTTTCATAAAAAAAACCATAAACATAATTCAGATTCTTTTAATTCCTTTCCATTCTTCCTAATAAAACCCTATAACTAAAATGGCTGTGTCCTCGATAAAAATGACTGCATATGTTTGTCGAAGGGGAATACTCCCTTGTGCACTTACTTTTATTTACTTTATATGGACTCTGAATATGTCATTAATCATGTCCGTTATACAAATGATCACGTTCCTGCATCTTAAAACTTTGTTTTCTTGTTTTGCTTTGTCTGAGTTTGTTCTGTTCGATCTATTCTTCATCTTGCAGTAAATGTGGATATTTGGTAAATTATTGGTTTGTTTGATCAATAAAAAAGAGTTTCAACAATAGATTTCCCAGTAAATATGTTATATATTGAGTAATAATCCGAGTCTGACAGTTCCTCCACCTGCTCTAACACAACTGATATTCGAGGTTTAGTAACTTCCCTGTGATTTCATGGTGGAAATGGAGGGAGAGATGCCGAAGTCATTTATATGGGATGTGGATGGAACTTTCAACACTAATTTTGTGCATCACTTTGTTGGATAAAACTATGGACTTCTGTACTTTTATATCATGTTTTCATTTGCTTGTTTACACTTTACATGGTTTGTTAACTGTGTTTCATTTTTACCTCTGCATTCAGCATGGTTGTCGGTGCTTTTGAAGTAATGATTATTAAATGTCCAACAAGCTCTCCACTTTGTTACCATAATTTTATTATTAGCTGCTTATCTCAGTATATATTTTCTCCGTGCTTGTAAATACAGGTGCTAGAGGGTGTAATTAAATATAGATGGAATGCATTACCAGCTGAGCAGCGGGATGGAATGAAAAATTTCATCTCTGATGTTATCGTACAGGTATCACTCACACGGAGGAAGCTGATACATGAGCTAGTCTGACCTACTTTGTTGTTTTATCAATGCTCATTATAATAATAATCACAATGTATCCTTAATTCCATTATCTACCTGTCTTGCACAGCTTTCTGGAAATGAAGCCTCATTTCGAACAGAGCGGTTGTATGTCAACAAACTCAATATTATATTAGTTCAGGTAAAATTGACATTGCATTTTCCTTCAATCATTTAACTTGATTTGTTCCTATTACTCTCAAGCAATTATTCAGCTCATTTCCTTAAAATATCTTGATGAAAGTTATATCATTTGTTCAGTTTATTTCTGTTTTCTATTTGGAGATTTGGATTTCTTTTTCCTTCCTCTTTAAAAATCTAGATTTGCAACCTCTCTTTTTATTCTCTTGATGTTTTGGTAACTAACTAATAATAATTCGTAAGCTATAACATCTATACAATATATGCAGATTTTGAAGCATGAGTGGCCAGCAAGATGGCGAAATTTTATTCCTGACCTCGTTTCAGCAGCTAAAACTAGTGAAACTATTTGCGAGAATTGTATGGCTATATTGAAGGTAAACATCTTTATTTATGTTGAAATATGTTCCTTTAATCAATGAGTAACATTATGAAATGTTCTTTCAGCTTTTGAGTGAAGAGGTTTTTGATTTTTCAAGAGGAGAGATGACCCAGCAGAAGATTAAAGATCTTAAACAATCATTGAATAGGTAACAATTAATAACTTTTGTCTACATAAAAGAAAATCTAATGTGATATTTTTGGGTGCTATTTCATTTCCCCTTACTTTAACATGGAGATCTGGCAACAACTTTTGTTCTAAGGAGGACCTACCATTGAGGTGGGCAACAATGGTTCCTAGGGAAGCCCACATGGGCTGTGGGGGGATGGGGAAATGGAAAGGTTATTGAATGCTTTTCAGGATGATGATTTATTTAAATATTTTTTTATTTCTCAATGATATATTTGTAAGGTAGTTTTTAATAAAAAAACTATTATGGTTTTATATAGTTAAAAATCTCCAAGTGTTGGGTTCGGTTATTGATTCTCTAACTGGTTCCGGCTTTAGATGCTCTAGCTAGCCAGCAATTGAATTATTTAATGTAATTTGTCTATGTTTACTCTTTATGGAGTGCCTATACCTTGCTAAGGATTACACATGGTTGTTTGCAGTGAATTCCAGCTTATACATGAGTTATGCTTATATGTGTTATCAGTTTCCCAACGAACTGAGCTCATACGTGCAACACTGTCAACATTGCATGCCTTCTTATCTTGGATTCCCTTGGGTTATATATTTGAATCACCATTGGTAGGTATAAATGTCTGTTTAATTCATTATTACACTGTCATGGAGGAAATCTGAGATCTTTTGGTATTTGTGTTAATCACAGCTTGAGACATTACTGAAGTTTTTCCCAATGCCAGCATATCGGAACCTGACATTGCAATGTTTAACCGAGGTATGATCCTTCTTCGTAATGCTTGTGCATTTGCTTTAAACTTTCAAGGCTATTATTCATTTTTAATATTTACAGGTGGCATCCCTTCAATTTGAGAATTACTATGATGCACAATATGTTAAGATGTATAACATATTCATGGTTCAGTTGCAGGTATGTTTAAGTAGCTTTTCATTTTGTTCCACATGTTGATGCTGCATTTTTCTTTTTGTTTGCTTGCTTCATTGTAGTCATGTATCTGTTTTGTTCTATTTTGATTGTATAAAATAATTGATAATTAATGTGGCTGATTTTGGGATGATACTATGTTTAATGCATCAGACCATACTCCCACCTACTACAAATATACCTGAGGCATATGCACAAGGTTCAAGTGAGGAACAAGTGAGTCTTTGCAATTTGCTGAAAATAAGAAGCCTGATTTAGTTTCTGAGATGTTTGT